>BSBK01004821.1:1057500-1059821 GCA_027943335.1 Chamaecyparis obtusa
ACTACCTATTAGAGCCATGTTTACGAACCCAATTATGTGATAGGTAGATTGCGTGGAAGCTATTCTTGGTGTTTCAACTTGTGAAATGTTCAAAAATAGCACACATTAGAGCATTCTAGGGATATGGTACCAAATTGATGTGTGTGTTGAGTTTTTTTTTTATATTTTCAAACAAGATATTTCAAGTTATTGATCAAAACATCATTAAGATTTTTAAACCATTTAAAATTGATCAAAAACCTTTACCTTATTCCAAAAACCAGCTTATCAAAAGAAGAAGTCAACATACGCCTTAAAGTTTGTTCATGCCTGTTCTTACAAGATCACACTCTATAAAGAAAACATTACAAACAGACGAGACCTACAAATGAGAGGAGCTCCCATTTCCAAAGGACACTTTCATTACTTCCACGGAGTGATTAAAAACCCGCTAAGGCAAAGGACAACCAACAAGATGTTTAGCGGCACTCTAGGAAATACCGATCCTAACAACCAAGGGAACAACATGAATGGGGGTATGGATCCTAACAACAATCAAGGAAATTCCTAATAATGGTGAAAGAGATCCTAATTCCCAAGAAGCAAATTCACAAGGCAACAACTTACCTCCTCCTCATAATACAAACCTACCCCCAACTGCGGAGGAAGCCACGTATGAAAGAGCCGGTTAGAGGCAAGACAATGTCCTTATTTCATAGAACTAATGAAAAAGACCATGCTTATGGATAAAGAAAAACACTTCATGGACTTGATACAAACGGGGGTAAAGCTACCTAAAGATTTTGACATAGAACAACTAAAGCCCAAGGAAATAGAAGACCCTATGGAAGCAATAAGGGAACAATTCAAGGCATACATATGGAAATCGACAGTTTGAAACAAAACCGGGGCTCCTAAGCCTTTCTCTATTGAAACATTAGGTCTTTTCCCATTTGATAAGAGTTTGGTCATGGTGCCTTTTCCCATTAATGTACATTTCCTAAATATGATAGGTATGAAGGAACATCTGACCCACATGATCATCTTCGGGGGGTTTTGTGCATTGAGTCTTGAATTCATGCATGATACAACCTATTTAATGAGACTATTCCCAAGAAGCTTGGGAGGAACAGCCATGGATTGGTTTTCAAAACTACCATCCGACATCAAAACCTTTGAAGATTAGCTTCTAAATTTGTGACTCATTACTCCTATAACAGCTAACATGAGGTCACAATGATAACGTTATGTAACATGAAAGCAACAAGATGGAGAAGCCTTCCTCACATTCTTGCAAAGATGGAGGACTGCATTTGCTAGATATCCAAAAGTGTACCGGAAAAAGAGAAAATGGATATCTTTATTAATGGTTTAAGCAGCGAATTAAATTATAGACTAAGGATGCAATGTCCTAAAACCTTTCAAGATTTGATTGATAATAGAATTACAACGGAAGAAGTGTTGATTAAGAGTGGAGAGCTGAAATTGTACAAGGAAAATAAGAACAACTCTAACTCCAACAACAACAATACCAATAATAACAACATTCAAAATAAAAGTTGGTACAATAACAATAGCCGTTATGCTGCAAAAAATAACAACAAAGGCATTGTTAATGATGGTGTAGTGGAATCCAACAACTTGAAGGTGATTCCATTTTCCCTTACAAAGACACCCAATCAAGTGAATAATACTAATCAAGCATATAATGCACCTTCCAATAAATAACAACAATGCCAACAAGAATAATCAAGGAAACAAGGATCAAAAACAACAAGTATGATAAGTATTTGAAGCCCACTCCTTCAAGACACTTTACACCTTGGGAGAATCACTTGAAACTGCATTAAAGGCTCTCATGGCTAACAATGTTATTACATTACCTGCTATTAAGCCTTATGAACCAGACCACAAGCCAGGCTGGTGGGATGCTAAGAATCATTGTGAATATCATAGGATTCGAGGACACACTACAAATGAATGTCTACAATTAAAGAATGTGGTGCAAGACTTGATAGATAATAACATAATCACCATTGATGGACCCCAAAATAATGAAGATCATACGGCCTTCAAACAACCCTTTTTAAAAACATGATAAAGGTGAGTCATCAAATGGCAAGAAACAAAGTGCCAATAATCTCAACTTTGCGCCATCATTGAACTCATATTGTTAATGCTATAATAATTAATGAAACAATCTCACAAGGAAGCAACAAATTCATTACAAGAGGGCAGAATTCTAGAATGACTTTACAAGGGATAGTCCCTCAAAACACCAATATCCCACAATCCAACATCGTGGTCAAACAACCTCCTACAATAGCAAGGCCTTATAGTTT
>BSBK01004822.1:2500-12500 GCA_027943335.1 Chamaecyparis obtusa
TACTAGGACCCCTAGGAAGTCCCCATGACCCCTTTTGAGACATTGGATAACACACATGTGTCTGAAGGGGTCCTATGATGCCTTGGGACACACTTGAGGGTTCCAACATGTCAAAAGGGGTCATAGGGACTTCCTAGGGGTTGTAACACATGATAAGGCATACAAGGACACCTAGAAAGTCCACCTGACCCCTTTTGAGACATTTGAATGCTCAAGTGCATCCAAAGGGGTCCTACAACCCCTTCAGACACACTTGAGGGTTCAAATGTGTCAAAAGGGGTCATGGGAACTTCCTAGGGGTCCTGACACGTGATAAGGCATACTAGGACCCCTAGAAAATCCCCATGACCCTTTTTGACACATTTGAATGCTCAAATGTGTCCAAAGGGGTTGTAGGACCCCTTAGGACACACATGAGCATTCCAATGTGTCAAAAGGGGTCATGGGGACTTCCTACGGGTCTTAACACGTGATAAGGCATACTAGGACCCCTAGGAAGTTTCAATAACCCATTTTGACACATTTGAATGCTTAAGTATGTCCGAAGGAGTCCTATGACCCCTACAGACACACTTGAGGGTTCAAATGTGTCAAAAGGGGTCATGGGGACTTCCTAGGGGTCCTAATACATGATAAGGTGTATTAGGACCCCTAGGAAGTCCCCATGACCCCTTTTGACACATTGGAATGTTTGAGTGTGTCTGAAGGGGTCGTAGGACCCCTTCAGACACACTTGAACATTCCAATGTGTCAAAAGGGGTCATGGGGACTTCCTAGGGGTCCTAATGTGTGATAAGGCATAATAGGGCCCCTAGGAAGTTCCCATGACCCTTTTTGACACATTTGAATCCTCAAGTGTGTCTGAACGGGTCCTATGACTCCTAAGGACACACTTGAGGGTTCTAATGTGTCAAAAGGGGTCATGGGTACTTCCTAGGGGTCCTAACACGTGATAAGGCATACTAGGGCCCCTAGGAAGTCCCCATGACCCCTTTTGACACATTTGAACCCTCAAGTATGTCTGAAGGGGTCATAGGACCCCTTCGAACACACTTGAGGGTTCAAATGTGTTAAAATGGGTGATAGGGACTTCCTAAGGGTCCTAACGAGTGATAAGGTGTACTAGGACCCGTAAGAACTCCCCATGACCCCTTTGGACACATTGGAACCCTCAAGTCTATTTGAATAGGTTGTAGGACCCTTTAGGACACACTTGAGGTTCCAATGTGTCAAAAGGGGTGATGGGGACTTCCTATGGGTCCTAATGCATGAGAAGGCATACTAGGACCCCTAGGAAGTCCCCATGACCCCTTTTGAAACATTAGAATGCTCAGGTGTCTTTGAAGGGGTCATACAACCCCTTAGGACATATGTGAGGGTTCCAATGTGTTGAAAGGGGTCATGGGGACTTTTTAGTGGTCCTAGTATGCCTTATCATGTGTTAGGACCCCTAGGAACTCCCCATGACCCCTTTTGACACATTGGAATGCTCAAGTGTGTCCTAAAGGGTCCTATAACCCCTTCAGACACACTTTAACATTCAAATGTGTCAAAAGGGGTCATGGGGACTTCCTAGGGGTCCTAGTATGCCTTATCACGCTTACTAGGACCCATAGGAAGTCCCCATGATCCCTTTTGACACATTTGAATTCTCAAGTGTGTCTGAAGGGGTTGTAGGACCCCTTAGGACACACTTAAGCATTATAATGTGTCAAAAGGGGTCATGGGGCCTTCCTAAGTGTCTTAACATGTGATAAGACATACTAGGACCCCTAGGAAGTTAATGCAAGATAGGGAGCAAGAGGGGCCAAAAAATGGCACACCCTAATGATCCAAGCCTACTCAACACATGTGGAAGGAAACAAACATAATAGTGAGAGAGAGAATGCCAAAAAAAAATTCATATATTTTCATCAAATAGAATCATACATGTTAGGCTATAAGGCCTTCCCGGTTAGGGCCAGATATTACAATGAAATATAGAAGCCTCAAAACATGTGAGGATTTTTCAAATATCTTATTCTATCTTCTACCAAACTCCTATCATAACTGCCTCCCTTGACTACAACCAAATGACTATATTTATACAAGAGTCTTCCAAACTAAGTCGGCCTTTAGATCCGCAATCAATGGAAGGAACGGTCAAATCTTGGACCACATGCTTCCCAATGATGGATTCCAACATTAAATATGTGATCCAATATAAATGCCCAAGTCAGCCACAAAATAAACTAAAACTAAACCCTTCGGTGAGCAAGATAACCGAGCAGCAGACAAGAAATGTCGAGTGCCAGTGAAACAATCGACCACCGAGGAGATAACCGACCACACTCGATAACCAAAGGAAATCGACCAACTACTGACTAACTCGGTCAAATCAAGAACCGAGCAACACAGAAAAACTCTAAATTGTTTTTGGTGACACAAGATTGCCAAGGACCCGAGATGCTCCTGCATCAGACACCTGGGGTTATTTTGAGATGATTCTTCGAATCATTTGGTAGGTCTGGTCTAAGCTTCATCCAACTCAGACTGTTAAATCCATGAACTATCTTCCATCAGTCTATTCTTCCACTTTACCAGATATTTTGTATACTATTTTCCTCTTGTACTCTTGCCAACTCTTTCCTTCAAAATCTTTTCAATTTCTTCATTCTACTTCTTAGGATATTCTGTCGGTACTATCACTTCTTCATTAGGTTGATGATACTCATACAAATCAGCTATGTTGAAAATCAATGATATGTCCATGTCATCAGGTAACTCAATCTCATATGCATTTCCACTATCAAATTTCTTCAAAATCTTGCAAGGTCCAAACTTCTTCATTTTTAGCTTCCCATATGTTCCAACAGGAAATCAACCTTTCTTCAAATGAACCATTACTTCATCACCAACATCAAAAGTTTTATGTCTTCTTGATCTATCAACTTTGTCTTTGTATTTCTGATTACTATCGTCCAACTTCAACTTCACATCTTCATGCAATGTTTTCATGTACTCAAAAATTTTTACTCCTTCAACACTTTTCTTATTCTCATCAGCAATTTCTCTCAAATCAGATATTCCTCTTGGTTGTGTGCCATTCACAATCTCAAATGGTGTCTTTCCAGTACTCCTATTCATTGAATTAGTATATGTAAACTCTGCTTGTGCCAACACATAATCCCAATTACTCAGTGTGTCTCCAACTAAACATCTCATGAGATTTCCCAAACTTTTGTTCACAACTTCAGTCTGTCCATCTGTACAACTTCAGTCTGTCCATCTGTTTGTGGGTGAAATGTAGAACTATATTTCAACTCAGTGCCAAATTCATCCAAAGGGTTTTCCAAAAGTATCCAACAAATTTACTATCTCTGTTAGAAATAATACTCCTCGGTAAATCCATGCAATTTGACAATTTCCTTAAAGAAAAGATCTTCTATATGTACTGCATCTGATGTCTTTCTACAAGGTATAAAATGTGTCATCTTAGAAAATCTATCCACAACAACAAATATGTAATCATTACCTCTTACTATCTTCAGTAAGCCAAGAATAAAATCCATATTGATGTCCAATCAAAGTTTTCTCAAGAACAACAATTGGTGTATACAATCCAGTATTCTGACTTACTCCTTTTGCAACTTGATAAATTCCATAACTTTTCACAAATTTTTTAACATTCTTTATACAACTACAGCCAAAAGTACTTCTCCTTAAGAAAATTCCATGTTTTATCAATACCAACAATGTCCAGCCAAACCAACTACTATGTTTCTCCTTTATCAGATTAGTTCTCAATATTCCTCTCGGTATACACAACTGAATACCTTTAAAAAACATACCTTCCTGAATAAAATATTCATCCTATTTAGTGTCTTGTTGATCTTGAATAGGTACTTTGCACTTTCTCTATGGCTCAGAAAAATTAGGGTCAAATCATAAGAATCTCTCATCTCATCAAAAACCAAGAACTTCCACTTTCATCTCGGTCATCAAAGATCTTCTTCTACTCAATGCATTAGCAACTCGGTTAGTGACTCCACTCTTATGCTTTATCACAAATGTATAAATTTGAAAATACTCAACCCATTTCTTATGTCTCCGATTCAACTTATTATGACTACCCAAATATTGTAAAGCCTTTTGATCAGTATACAACACAAATTCACTTGGTATCAAATAATGTCTCCATTTCTTCAGTGGTTGAACAATGGCATAGAATTCTAGAAGCATCATTCAAATTTTCACTAAAGAAAGCAATAGGTTTACCTTCTTGACTCAACACAGCTCCAATTGCACTTCCACTTGCATCACATTCAACTTGAAATACCTTATTGAAATCAGGTAATGCCAAAATAGGTAATTCAACAACCTTCTGCTTTAGAGTCTCAAAACTTTTGTTAGCTCCATGTGTCCACTTGAATTCTCTTTTGTCTCCTCTCATAGTTTTAGTCATAACATTACAAATTGAACTGAAATTCCTTATGAGATTTTGGTAAAAACTTGCCAAACCATGAAATGATCTTACCTCACTAGCATTCACAGGTGTAGGCCAATTCAAAATAGCTTCAACCTTTTCAAGATCCTTCTTCAAACCATTAGCTGAAATAACAAATCCCAAGTACACAATCTCCTCTTTAATGAATGAACACTTTTTTAGATTTATTAGCAACTTTTCCTCTTTCAATCTCTGCAAAACTTGTCTAACATGAAAGAAATGTTCTTCTCTAGTCTTACTGAATATCAGAATGTCATCAAGCTATACAATCACAAACTTGCCCAAGAATTTCTTCAAAACTTCATTCATCAACCTCATAAAAGTACTCGGTGCATTAGTTAAACCAAAGGGCATAACCAACCACTCATACAAACCTTCTTTTGTCTTGAAAGAAGTCTTCCATTCATCACCTTCTTTGATTCTGATTTGATGATACCCACTTTTCAAATCAATCTTTGTGAAATACTTTGCTCTAGTCAAAATGTCCATTATATCATCCATTCTCAGTATAGGAAACCTATACTTCACTATTATCTTATTGATTTCTTTGGAATGGGTACACATTCTCCATTCTCCATTCTTCTTTAGTGCCAATACAATAGGTACTACACAAGGGCTCAAACTTTCTCTAATCAAACCTTTCTCTAGCAACTCTTGAATCTGTCAGTTCAATTCTTGATTCTCGATAGGTGTCAACTGATGAGGTGCCTTGTTCGGTAAACTAGCTCTAGGGATTAGATCCATATAATGATCAATGCTTCTTTTCAATGGCAAACCATTAGGTAAATTATTAGAAATGATATTATTGTACTCAGTTAGTAACTTATCAATGTCCTCAAGAACATTATCCTCTATTTTCTTACTTGGTTTGTTAGGGATCATAGAAAAACATACATCATTCTTTTTCAAAGAGTTAAGAAACTTTATTCCCTCCATCAAACAAACTTTTACATATGTGCAAACATTACTAATAGGTTCTTCCATCATGGTAACAAGATTTGTTTCTTTCCATTAGCCACAATAGTATACTTATGCAATCTCCCATCATATATGGTATGTCTATCATATTGCCAAGGTCTACCCAACAAAATATGACAACAATCCATAGGCATGATATCACATAACACCTTATCATATTACTTTCCAATCTTCAAATTCATATAATATTTTTCACTTACTAGGAGTGTATGCTCATCTTTGATCCATGAAATCTGATAGGGCTTCGGATGTACCAACCTTTCCAACTGCAATTTTGTGACCATTTCTTTAGATGCCAGATTCTCTCAGCTACCACTGTCAATGATTACCTTCCAAACTTAATCAAAAACTCTACATCTAGTCTTGAACAAACTTTTTCTTATTGGATCTTCCTTCCTACTTTCATTCCACATTCCCCTCCTTACCATCAAGTTATTTTCTTTCTTAGGTTCATTCGGTGACTCCTCTTGCACCATAGCATTTCTATTGTTACCAGCCTTCTTACTAGCTTGTGTACATTCAAAAGATCTATGTCCTTCTCTACAATTTTAACAAGTTCCTTGGAAACTTCCTTTGCTATAACCACCTCGGTAGTTATTGCCTCTACCTATAGATGAACTTTCACCTTTCCACTCGGTCTTGCCTTTGTCCAAATTTTTCTTTTCTTGTTTAGATCTACCATTTTCACCATTAGATCTACCTCTTCCTCTAGGGAATCTACCACCTCAACCTCTTTGTCTTTGCTCATGTCTTTTGTTTAGTTTCTCCTCGGCCTTCAAAGAAAATTGATAAGCCTGTTCAATGTTCTCCAACTTGACCATACTAATTTCCTCTTGGATGGAAACTCTCAAACCATTAAGGTATCTACTGATTCATTCCACGTCATCTTCATCATGTCCAGATCTGATATCTAATCTATAGAATTCCTCAGTATACTCCTTTACCAAGCTATCTTTCTGTCTCAAACTTTGCATTCACCAAACTAGGTTAATCTAATAATCACAAGGTAAGAACTTTCCTTTCAATTTGTTCACCATTTTGTTCCATACCTTGATTTTTTCTTTTCCTTTCCTCTTCCTATCCAACTATAGATGTTCCCACCATAAGGATGCATGACTTTTCAACTTTGTGCTTACAATCTTCACCTTCTTATCTTCAGGAATGTTTTCATACTCAAAATACTTTTTCATCTCGGTGATCCAGTCCACCAATTCATCAAAATCTATCTTTCCACCATACTCAGGAGGATTGAAATGTGGTGTTGACTTCAGACTTGTCAAAGCCTTCATAAATCTTTCTTCACCTTGATCCATAATAGGTATAGGTTCTGCATTTTCCTATTCTTCCTCAACTTCATCATCACTAACATCTTCAAGATGTATGCCTCTTCTCTGGGCTGTTTCAACAACTTCTAATCTAGTAGCAATCTACCTTAGCATATCTTCCAATCCTGGATCTGCATCTTGCCTCCCATGAACCATCTTGACAACCATCTACAATTGTAGGTCAGATTGTAATCTGCTACCCCACAACAATCAACTAGGGCTTCAAGAGGAACCTACAAACCTAGATTCGCAGACCTAGATCAAGATCTAACCTCACTTTGATACCACCTAACACAAGAAAGGGAGCAAGAGGGGCCAAAAAATGGCACACCTTAATGATCCAAGCCTAGTCAACACATGCAGAAGAAAAAAAACACAATAGTGAGAGAGAGAATGCAAAAAAAAATTTCATATATTTTCATCAAATAGAATCATACATGTCGGGCTGTAAGGCCTTCCCAGTTAGGGTCAAATCTCTAATTCTATCTTCTACCAAACTCCTATCAAAACTACCTCCCTCAACTATAGCCAAACAACTACATTTATACAAGAGTCTACCAAACTGAGTTAGCCTTCAGATCCACAATGAACAGAAGGAATGGTCAGATCTAGGACCACACACTTCCCAATGATGGATTCCAACATCAAATCTAAGATCCAATATAAATGAAAAAGTCAGCCACAAAGGAAACTAAAACTAAACCCATCGGTGAGCAAGATAACCGAGCAATAGACAATCAATGTCAAGCACCAGTGAAACAAATGACCAGCCAAGAGATAACTAACCACACTTGGTAACCAAATGAAACCAACCAAATACTGACCAACTCGATCAAAGCAGGAATCAAGAAACACAAAAAAACTCCAAATTTTTTTTGGTGACATAGGATTGCCAAGGACCCGAGATGCTCCTACATCACAAGTCCCCATGACCCCTTTTGAAACATTTTAATGCACATGTGTGTCCGAAGGGTTCGTAGGACCCCTTAGGACACACTTAAGCATTCCAATGTGTCAATAGGGGTCATGGCAACTTCCTAGGTGTCCAAACATGTGATAAGGCATACTAGAACCCCTAGGAAGTCCCCATGACCCCTTTTGAAATATTTGAATGTTCAAATGTATCCGAAGGGGTCGTAGGACCCCTTAGGACACACTTGAGAATTCTAATGTGTCAATAAGGGTCATGGGGACTTCCTAGGGGTCCTAACATGTGATAAGGCATAATAGAACCCCTAGGAAGTCTCCATGACCCCTTTTGACACATTTGAATGCTCAACTATGTTTGAAGGAGTTATAGGACCCCTTCTGACACACTTGAGCATTCCAATGTGTCAATAAGGATCATTGGGACTTCCTAGGGGTTCTAACATGTGATAAGGCATACTAAGACCCCTAGGAAGTCTCCATGACCCCTTTTGACACATTTGAATGGTCAAATATGTTCAAAGGAGATGTAGGACCCCTTCGGACACACTTGAGCATTCCTATGTGTAAATAGGGGTCATGGGGACTTCCTAGGGGTCTTAATATGTGATAAGGTGTACTAGGACTCCTAGAAAGTCCCCATGACCCCTTTTGAAACATTTGAATGATCAAGTGTGTCTGAAGGGGTCGTAGGACCCCTTAGGATACACTTGAGAATTCCAATGTGTCAATAAGGGTCATGGGGAATTCCTAGGGGTGCTAATATGTGATAAGGCGTGCTAGGACTCCTAGGGAGTCCCCATGACCCTTTTTGATAGATTTGAACCCTCAAGTGTGTCCGAAGGGGTTGTAAGACCTCTAAGGACATAGTTGAGGGTTCTAATGTGTTGAAAGGGGTCAAGGGGACTTCCTAGGGGTCCTAACATGTGATAAGGCACACTAGAACCCCTAGGAAGTCTCCATGACCCCTTTTAACACATTTGAATGCTCAAGTGTGTTTGAAGGGGTCGTATGAACCCTTAGGACAAATTTGAGGGTTCCAATGTGTTGAAACAGGTCATGGGGACTTCCTAAGGGTCCTAACACGTGATAAGGCATACTAGGACCCCTAAGAAGTCCCCATGACTCCTTTTGACACATTTGAATGCTCAAGTGCGTCCGAAGGGGTCGTACGACCCCTTCAGATGCACTTGAGCATTCAAATGTGTCAAAAGGAGTCATGGGGACTTCCTAGGGGTCCTAACAGATGATAAGGCATAAAAGGACCCCTCAGGAGTCCCCATGACCCCTTTTGAAACATTTGAATGCTCAAGTGTGTCCAAAGGGGTCATGGGACTCCTTAAGATACACTTGAGCATTCCAATGTGTCAATAGGGTCATGGGGACTTCCTAGGGGTCGTAATGCATGACAAAGTGTACTAGGACTCCTATGAAGTGCCCATGACCCCTTTTGAAATATTTAAATGCTCAAGTGTGCCTGAAGGGGTCGTAGGACACCTTAGGACACACTTGAGCATTCCAATGTGTCAATAGCAGTTATGGGGACTTCCTAGGGGTCTTAACACATGATAAGGTGTACTAGGACCCCTAGGAAGTCTCCATGACCTCTTTTGAAATATTTTAATGCTCAAGTGTGTCCGAAGGGGTCGTAGGACCCCTTAGGACACACTTGAGCATTCTAATGTGTCAATAGGGGTCATGGGGACTTCCTAGGGATCCTAATGTGTGAGAAGGCATACTAGGACCCCTAGGAGTCTAAATGCATTATAAGGTGTACTAGGACCCCTACGAGGTCCCCATCACCCCTTTTGAAACATTTGAATGCTCAAGTGTGTCCAAAGGTTTCATAGGACCCCTTAGGATGTAGTTGAGCATTCCAATGTGTCAATGGGGTCATGGGGACTTCCTAGGAGTCTTCACATGTGATAAGGCATACTAGGACCTCTAGGAAGTCCCCATGACCCCTTTTGATAGATTTGAATGCTCAAGTTTGTCTGAAGGGGTCCTAAGACCCCTTGAAACACACTTGAGAGTTTAAATGTTTCAAAAGGGGTCATGGGGACTTCTTAGGGGTCCTAACGCATGATAAGGTGTACTAGGACCCCTAGGAAGGTGCCATGAACCCTTTTGACACATTTGAACCCTCAAGTGTGTTCAAAGGGGCTATAGGACCCCTTAGGACACACTTGTGTGTTCCAATGTGTCGAAAGGGGTCATGGGGACTTCCTAGGGGTCCTAACACGTGATAAGGCATACTAGGACCCCTAGGAAGTCCTCATGACCC
>BSBK01004822.1:17500-91734 GCA_027943335.1 Chamaecyparis obtusa
AGGAAGACCTTCAGTGGGGGGTAGGATCCTACCTCAGGGTAAGACCTTCCCCTGCTATCTAGGTTAAGGACTACTTGCTTCCCGAAAGACAAATTTTTTTTGGGTTTTCTCTGTATTGACATTTCTAGTCCGAAACAGGTTGCAGAATTGCCCAAAACTATGCACAGACATCAAAAATCATCATTTTCCAAATCTACCCTATTTTGAGGTTAGTATTTTCCTTCCATTTATCTTAGATTTAAAGAATATACTTTCTATAGTAGATTATAGGATTTTCCCCTTTCTTCATATTCTCCATTGTTTGATTCTTTTGTGCATTGATTACATCTTTGTGATTAATCCATCTGGATCTTTCCTTTTGGGAATTTGGATTGAGGATAGATCCTATATTCCACCCCTATATCATACATCTTGCCCCTATTCAAATTCAAACCCTATTCATTTTGGTGAACTACTATTTCACCCTCATTCATTTTGGTGAACCTGACATACTTAGTCTCCTTTCTTTGGTGGAATTAGATGCCCTGTTGTGTTTTATGGTGTTAGATTTCCTTTTATCTTGTTGATGTTAGGTTTTCCCTTTGTGTTAAATCTTGCATGGTAATTAGATTTCAAAAATACAAAAAATTACAAAATTTCTTTCAAAATACAAAAATATTCATGCTTTATGTTAGTTTAGTTCATTTGCATTGCATTGGTTTATGAACTTTACTACTTCTAGTCCTTCTTATAACATTCCGGTTAGAAGAAGTCATAGACTCATGGGTGCCTTTGATCTTGAATCTTCCTCTCCTTTCCATAGGATCCTGGATGATAATTTGATTCTGCATGATTCCAATCCTATTATGGAGAAAAACTATTCTCACTCATCTCATGATGAGGATGATGCTTTAAGAGTTCCTCTTGAACAAGTCCAAAAATTTTCAACTGAACTTGATAAAATGGGTAATTGGCTTATTCAAGAAAACCATAATCAAGATTTTATTCAAGCTATAGAGGCTCTTAATAAAGTTCTTCATGATAGTGATCAAGGTGTTAACCTCTTGCATGGTATTACTCACCTCGTGCATTCAAATGTTAAACCTTTAGCTCAAGAAGCTCAAGATTTAGGCTTGATTCCTCCTGTCACTAGTATAGAACCTTCTTCTAATCCTTTACCTAGTGTTCCTACCTATACTTCTTCTTTGGTGACTGTGATGGTTCCCTATGTTCCTATGAGTGTTCCTCATGTGTCCCTTCCTACATCACAACCTTCTTATCATATTGTTCCTTTTACCTATTCTAATCTACTTCCAACTGTAGTTACAAGTGTTCCTCTAGTTATATCTTCTATTCCTATAGCTTCTTACACTTTACTTAGTGTGTCTAATGTTTCTATTCCTCCTATCTCCTCTACTGATTCAACAATCATCAATTTGGCTCAAACTATGTCATCCTTACAACAACAAATTGCTTCTTTAACTCAAAACAAGTTTAGTGTTCCTAAATGTGACATGGGAAGTCCTTTGGCCTGAGACATTATTTGTACTCCTATTCCTTAGCAAGTCGATATGCCTTGTCTTGAGAATTATAATGGAAAAGGAGACCCTATGCATCATGTTAAAATATTTCAAATCCTTTGTAGTGATTATGCTCATGACCATAGGATTTTAGCCAAACTGTTTGCTATAACTTTTTGTGACAAGGCCTTACAATGGTATTGTTCCTTGCCTCCTTATTTAATTGATTCCTTTCCACAACTTGCCAATGCTTTTATTCAAAAATTTCAAAACAACATTGGCCTGCAAGTGTCTTTGACTGATTTGATGCATTGTAAACAAAGTGCTAAGGAAAATTTGATTGAATTTATTGGTAGATTTAAGCATTTTTATGCTAATATTTCCTATCTTGTTCCTGATATTGATATTCAACGTATGTTTATTTCAAATTTTCAAAAGGATATTAGAGATAAGATTCTACTTACTGAATTTACCTCTTTTCAACAACTTTGTGCCACACTTCATCATTATCAATTACAAGTGAGTCAATTTGGGGGAAACACTCCAATGGCTTCTGTTCCAGTTGATAAGAGTGATGTTGCTCCTAATCCAAAAAAAATTCAAAAATTCAACAACTATGTCAAGATAAACAAACAAGTGAATGCAGTTGCTAATCAAGTTGTTGTTGCATCTCACAATGCCACTTCTGCATCCATTTCTTTTCAATTAAATCATATGTTTACTCCTCTTTCTGAATCTTTACATTCTATTATGAATAGGTTGTTAACTGCTAATATGATTACTTTACCTCCTATTCAACCTCTTTTACCTGCTACAATTGCATCTAAATCTTTTGATCCTAAAGCTTTTTGTCAATATCATCATCAGAATTGTCATGATACTGAGAAGTGTTATTCTTTAAAACATAAGATTCAAGATTTAATTGATTCTAATGCCTTATCAGTTGATGGTAGTGGGAAAAAATTTGTCTCTCCTCCTAATCAAAACCTTCAAATATATATGAATCCTTTACCTGTGCATGATACTAATACCATCACTCAGCCATCTTCTATGAAAATTATGTATGATTCAAAGATGGATGATCTCAATCACATTGTTAATCAAGTGGAGCATGTTGGTCAATCTATATGTCCACTTCAATCTCAACCTTAGCTTCAACTTCAAGTTCAATCTCAACCTCAACTAAAAGCTAAGCCTAAATTGAAAACTCAACCTAAACCTCGACAACAACCTAAGAATAAAAGACCTTAGGAACTTTTGATTACCTTTGATGATTCTGAGACTATTAAAGCTCCTGACGGTCCCCTTTATATTTATGCCAGGATTTCTCAAATACCTAATTGTGGTTGTCTTGTTGATCCTACATCCTTAGTCAATGTTATTACTAAAGAAAATCTTTTTATGAAAATTTGCAACATGGTTCTTATGATACATCGGATGTGTGGATTCAAACTTGTAATGGTTTTCTTTATCCATCATTTGATTCTATTAACTTTCCGGTTGAACTTTGTGGAAAAATTGTGAACACTACCTTTGTTGTTGTTCCTACTTCTGATCAGTTTCAAGTTAAGCTTGGTTTGCCTTGGTTAAATGCCATCCATGTTGTTGCTTCACCTATCCATAAATGTCTTAAATTTATTCATGATGAAGAAGTGAAGATGGTTAATCATAGTTTATATCAACCTTCAAGGCCTAGGAATTGTGCTACTATTGACTTCTTTTGGCCTTATTTACCTAATTCATGTCCTTCTCAACCTGATAATCTTTTATGTTCATATCAAGCCTATAAGCATCGTAAGATTCTTGAATTAAGCGTACCTCCCAAGGATCTTAATCATGGTCTTTTTCCTACACCTTCCATACCTCCTTTAACTATGGATTCTATTTCTATTAATCAAGTTCCTTCTATTGTTGATAATCCTATTGATCTTCCTAAAGAACCTGTGAAGGATCCTATGGTTGTTCCTCCTAGTTCTACACATATTTCAAGTAAATAAAAATGTAATCGATCTGCTAATGAACATCGTAAAAAGCATCATGCTCATGCTAAAGCTCATAATTGTGTTCCTCAAAATTCTTTACTTTCTTCTAATAAACCTATGTATGATGATGATGTTGCTAATAATGATGTTAGGATGCATGATTATGATGATTCTATTCGTATCTTAGATCCTATTTTGATTAATCTAGATGAAGAAGATACTCTTGATGATACTGATGATGTTAATGATGAATATGAGACTATTGAAATTGACATTGATTTACCTAATATGCTTTCATCACAATTAACACTTACACCTAGTATTGAACATTGTGATTCTCAAGAGGATCCTTGTTTGGAACTGGCTATCATTCCTACTATGTTGGATAGAGTCCCTCTTTCGATTTACCCACCTTCCCTAAATGATATAGAATGAGATGGGGAGAGTAGGCAACATGCTTGATCGGCTTGTCCTTCGTGGTAGCTTTGTTGTGTGTTTTCCTATTGTACTGTTCTTCTCTCGTGATGTGTTTTCTAAATGTTGTTAGATTCTTTTATATGACCCTTGTTTCTCTATTAGTGAAAGGTGATAAAGGAATTAAACCTATTGTACTAATTCTTCTATATGTATCTCTATTCTTCTATATGTTGTTTTATGTTATGTTGTATTTGTGCTATTGTTCATAAATGTTTCTGTTACCCTAATTTTCCTGTGCATGCAAATTTGGCTAATATCTATCCCCAGGTCCCTATTTTAACCCTGCCAAGCACTCTACAAAATTTCATGGCTTCATGCAAACCCTCTGGCCTCTACAATCCTTTAAACTCCCTGGTCTATAGGTAAAAAATTCATAAAACTAGCTGTTGGACCCTTAAAACCCAAAAAACCCCAAGGCCCTATTCTAATTTGTAGTTTACTTTATCAGCCACTTAAGTCTCTTCATTTCGCATGTGCATTTTAAAATCCTTCAGTTGCCAAATATCTGATTCCTGGTGGTTAACCCCTTAACACTTTGCGATTTGGCAAGCGGTTACCATTTCGGTTGGCGGTCTTGGTTCAACAACCAAATCAAGATTTTAGATCTATGATTGTCACATGATCTCATGGCCTTGAAAGATTCCATGAGATCTTGTGATGATCGTCAATCTTCCTTTTCCTCTAGCGCAGTATCTTGTTAGTGGGACTGGTGCCACCTCATCTGAGGGGGTGGCATTTGATTGGTAGTGATGTGGAGACAGGTCAACAGGGGCCTAGCAGGCTACCTTTCCATTCAATCCAACGGTGGTCGCATGATCGCAAGGGCCTAGAATATTCCTTGCGATCATGTGACAACCGTTGATCTTGCTTTATCTCTAGGTTATGTCAGGTGGGTCCTCAATTTCTGACATGCTCGTTCATTATTGGTTGGCCAGATGATAGCTAGAATGTGTTAGTGGGACCATGTCAGAAGGTCTGAGGATGTGTCAAAAAGGCCAAGATCTATGGTGGTTGCATGATCTCATAGAATCTTATGACCCTATGCGATCATGTGATGACCGTCTGATGAGGATCTCTAAATCGTGGGTCCGATGTGCTACCTAGCGCTGATGTGCTCGCATATGATTGGCTACTGTGTGATGACCGAGATTTGTCAGAAGATCTGATGTGTTGTGGGATCCTAGTTTTAAAAGGATCTATGACCGACGCATGATCTGAAATAATATTTGGGGGCCATGAGATCATGCACCCGCCATTAGATTGGAATCTAGTTCTTGTGGGTCCGTTGTCAGAGCCTGTTGAGGTGTTTGCTGATGGAGCGGCTGGAGCAAATGAAAGATTTCCAAGTGGCAAATGGGCCCAAGGTTAGCAAGGTTCCATGAATCAGCAACTAGGGGTTCTCTCTTGTTCGCTGGACTTAACCAAGGTTAGCCGAAAGACTTAAAAATTTAGCGACCGCTTTATTTGCGTAATCGATTAATTGGACCAAGGTTATGAGAAGTTCTTCACAACTTAGAGAAAATTCTTTGGTCACGTAGTCACCAAATGACTTAAGAAAGAAAAGCTCGAGGTGGGGCCAAAATGATAGGTGTGCCGATGTGCTCGATTCTCATTGGCTGCTGACTTCCACGGTGGCTTTAACTTGTCAGAGATGGGTTTTCAAGCTATTTTTGGGTGCATCATAGCCATTCATCTATCGAGAAGGGTTTCTCATCAACATTCATGTTTTAAATTCAAACCCACTAGCCATTATGATTTGAATTTGAGTATCTCTACAAGGGTTTTTCTATTCTTCTATTCTTTCGGCCATGTACGATGTCGGGTAGCTCAAGAAATAAAGTCTTAGGATGGTTGTGGTTGTTAAGATGATAGAAGTGACTATTGGCCGGCATTGTAGGGTCCTTCACTGCATTTTCATGGTAGGAGGTGCTAGAAAGTGTTGGTGCCACCTTTTGAACAGTACCGCTGTTAGGGAAATATAATCAGATTTGGAGCCTTCATGGCTTAGTGGAGTTGTAGGTGGGTTGGTAAGTTGAGGTTTTTGTGTCTGTAGGCATTTTCAGTTCAGTAGGATCAACACAAAAAGAAAGATATGATTTGATCACTGGTGTTCTCAGAGATTTTATTAATAGGTGATTAGTACCCTAGGGTTTGATATCATTGTTTAATTTTGTAACCCTAGTTAGGTTTTGACTCTTTCCTGCATGAAAGAGGGGATGCATATATTGTATTTTTTGGAGCCTTAGTGCTTAGAGTTGGACAATTGTAGAAGAAATTCATCTTTTCTTAAAGGTCATCTGTGGTATCATTTCTACCCTCTGGCTTATATATTTGTAAAGTTCCCATTGATAATAAAAACATTTCAGAGGTATTTTATGACAATCCTTCATGTCCCTATGCTTCCTTGTTTGAATTATCTCTTATTGGATTGAAGTATATGATGTTTCAGTGATATCTTAGGGTTCCTAATCCCTCTCTCTTTCTGCAACTATTGTGTGTTATTGTGGATGATTGGATGTGAATGCTTTTGTGGGTATACTTCAACCCCCTAACAATCTTGTCTCATTCCTATGCCAAGTTGTAGAAGTGAATGTTGTTTGCTGGTCATAAATTGTGTCTAAAGCCTGAGTAATGCTATTGTTTGTGAAATTCTCTTTTCCTTGAATAGCCTCTTTTTGTTGTAGACCCTCCTATGAAACACTTATGCAAGCCTATTTAGTGAGTTGTGATCTCCTAGACCTAAGTTGTTCTTCATTTTCATCCTCTATATTGAGATCCAAACCCTAATTTTGGTGTATCACCTAGTAGGTAGTTTGCTTTCAAGTCATTTCCCTTTTCAAGCATTCCTTCTATCCCTTTCCCTCAAAGATTTACTTTTCATGTCAAGAAGAAAATTAGGGTGATTATCCAAGAGGGACTAGCCTAGAACCTGGAGGTTTCATCTCAGTTAGCATAGGTCCCACAACCTGGAGATGATTCTCATGTTATACTAGGTTATCAAGACCAAGAGAGCTTGAAACAAGGGTGCAAACTTAGTGTATAATAATTTTGGCACGCCCGATGGGACCACAAAATAAGTTCATTGTTGAATATTATGTTATCTCTGATATATAGATTGCATAATACAATCTTTTAGAAGTGTTCTATCAAGTATATCTAGTGACTCCACTAATTTCAAAGATCCAGGCCAACCTTGTGTAAAGTTTATGAGAAAGATTGAGACTAGGAGCTCAAAGCCCACTAAATTTTCAGAGTTTCCCTCAAAAAGAAGTCACAAAGGTAGGTCAACTCAAAGAACATCCCCTACAAGGAGAGTTCAGTCTAAACCTCCTGATACTTTAGAAAGGAGACCTTTTCCCTTTCATCCCAGAAGACAAGGGAGATCTCTAACTAGAGATCTAGAAGAAGATTCAAATCCAGCAGCAAATACAGCTTATATAGTTGTTAATCTTCAGATTCCAACTCCTGCAATGGCAAGACAGTTTGATTTTGCACCTTTCAACCAAGGGAGTCCATTAGCATTTGCTCAACATCATGGTGTGCCCTTGGTGGAACTAAAGAGTATACCTAATTTCACAGGTGAAGGGTAGACAACTACTTTTGAGCACATAAGAGATGTGACCACCATCTACAGCATACACAACATAACTCAAGAAGATGTGGCCACAAAATTATTAGCAGCCTCTCTCAAAGGTAAGGCTCTAGAATGGTTTAGAAATCTAGCTGTTGGTTCTATTACTTCATGGGATGAGTTAGGAGATGCATTAAGTAAGCATTTTGAGGATAAATTAGATAACTTGTCTCTGGTAGAGCAGTTGACAACCATTAAGAGAGACCCTCAAGAGCAAATGATAGATTACAATAGTAGATTCCTCAAGATATGGAATAGAATTCCAGTCTCTATAAGACCATCACCTAACCATGCTTTCCTTTATTACTTACAAAGTCTAAATGGTCAAATTTTTATCATGATCCAGTCTATGGGTGGTACTTCTTTACCCCAAGCCTTTGACATAGCTATCAAGGTTGAAAATTGTTTAATCCAAGCAGGCATGATTGCTAGAAGGCCACCAATGCCCATTTTTACTAGCCTTCAACCCATTGCACCTACCCAAGTACCCCCATTTACCCCTACTCCCACCATATTAGCACCTCAGGCTAGTACTAGTGGTCAAGAGCTAACAGCTAGTTTCTCTCAAGAGTTACAAGAGATAAATATTAGCCAACAAAGAAATAAGCAAGAAATGACAAACTTGATGCAAACCTTGACTAAAGAGGTCACAAATCTAAAGAAACAAGGACAAGGAATCAAACACCATTTTAGACACAAGGCCAAGGTCCTAATCAACAATACCAGAATCAAGGACAACCTTATCAAAAAAATAGGCCATCATACCAAGGAGGCTATCAAGGGCAAAGACAAAGTTTTAACCAAAGATCATTCCAACCATATAACCTTGCACCCCTCAATTCTGCAAATCCAGTGAGGGATATGGTTCCTAGTCAAAATAATATGGCTATGGATAATGAATGGTGATTTCCTTGTAATCAACCTCATAATCAAGCTACATGTTCAAATGGGTGGATGAACCAAGCACTAATGGTCCAAAGTGGGTTAGTACCTCAACAAGAATCACAAGAAAGTGAAACTGCTCTTTTCAATTGGGAGCAACTAGACTTCAATGGAGTCAATGATGAGGTTTATTTTGTTGCCTATACAAGAGCAAAGAGAAGAGCTCAAGACATGGAAAGAGAAGATTCCAATGCCAAAGCTACTACATCTATAGAGCCACTATAGTAGGCTACTTCCATCACACCTAAGGAGGTTCCTGTCATTACAAGTAAAGAGAACCAACATTCCAAAGAAGTGGAGCCCATCATAGTGAAAGCACAACAAAGAGTACACACTATGATGCCTTTTAACATTTTAGACAACATGAAGAAGGTCAATGTCACCATGTCTATGTGGGACTCTTTGGCTCTTCCAGGATAGCCTAAAATTTTGAAGAAGGCCATGAGTGATGCGGCAACTCCTCAACCTACAAAAGAAGCTACAAAGCTAGTGTTGGTTAACACTGATCAAGAAAAGGAGGCTCCAAGTAGAAACTCCAAGGCCAATACCATGCAAGGTAGGAATTCAAAGCCACCTCCCTTTTATGTATCTTTAATCATTGGAAAATTTTTAGTGCATAATTGTATGGTAGATAGTGGAGCTACTAGCACTGTAATGCGTAAGAAGGTGGCTGACCAATTAGGACTAAAATACGAGCCCTTCCAAAAGAAGGTTACCTAGCTTGATGGATCCTTAGTCAATACTATAGGTGTGGCCAAGGATACCAGTCTAATCCTACATGCTAGTCCTAACTTTTCCATCCTCCTTGATATATATATCATAGATCTCCCTACATTATTTGCTATATGTCTTTCAAGGGAGTTTATAGCCAAGATAGGAGGCTATCTATCTTCTGATTGGTCTCACATGCTATTTCATGCAAGGTATGGGACCAAGGTCACCATTAAGTCAGAACCATTGGCAACACACCATATAGAGCCATATGTGTCCAATACCATTAATGTAAACTACCCCATATTTGAGGACAATGACTTCCAAACCATTAGTGAAGCAAGCACAAAGATAGAAAGTATCCTTGATATTCTTCTAGATGAAAGAGCTTCAGAGGCCCAAGAAATTCTTGTTTGGGATTTTGGTTTGGGAAGTTATTTAATACAAGAAAGTGGATCCATAGAGTGTAATGTCCCCTTCTCAATCCTGATATTTCCAGTGACCGTTGGCCTTTTTCTGGAAACTCGAAGGCTAGTCGGAAGGTATAATTAGGGTTTCCTAGTTTTGAGGGTGTCTTTGCTAGAAGTTGGTGGATTTTTATTTAAAATATCTTTATTGAGCTTAAAGGGAAAAGGATGCCATTTTGAAGAAAGAGTTAGGGTTTTGACTGTGAGGAGGATTTAGGGTTTCAGGAAGTCAACCGAAGGTTATAAAAGGAAGATCTTGAGCATCATTTCAGATCTTTGGTTTTACTATACTGTTATGCCGCAAGATTGGCTCTGGGTTTGCTTGGAGGAATGAAGGCCTCCTAGCTCGGGCATCGCTTCTTGTTTGCAAGACAACAACTAGTGGTGATTCAATCTCATTTGTGAGTTGTATTCAGTTTGTGCATTGTTCTCAGTTTATTGCATTGTTATTTTTGATTTGGCATGTTAGTGTTTCCAGCTTATTGCATTTGATTTCTAGTCAATTGAAGGTCATACGTGAAAAATAAGAGCATTTGAAGTAGTTCCATAGACTGTTGTTTGTTCTTTGGATGAGCAGATTTGTAACAGAAGCCAGAAATCAGTATCTTAATTTGTAAAACTGACAATAGTACTGGCAGTCTTTATTTCTTGCTCAAATCTGGTTGTAATTCTCGATTTCAACTAAAGTTATTGTAACAATTCAGCTTCACCCTATGGTAGCTACTTTCCATTCTGGGTTAGCAAGCACATTCTGGGTGTTGAGTATTCTCAGCTTTTAGTAATTCTCTTTCAAGCATTACTATTGTAATCACTCCGTCATATGGTCGCCCCTCACTCCGCTTCGGATTGGGTAAGACATACTTGACGTCGAGTTCCCTTTCTAGTATTTTGAGTAGAAGATCCTCTGACCAATGCTCACCATCATCGGTGCCATACTGGTTAGAGTTACAGCATAAGCAGTTTGATTTAGATCCTCTGACCAATGCTCACCATCATCGGTGCCATACTGGTTAGAGTTACAGCTTAAGCAGTTTGATTTAGATCCTCTGACCAATGCTCACCATCATCGGTGCCATACTGGTTAGAGTTGCTTTAGTACGTTTTGATTTCCTCTTCTAACCTTAACTAGTGCACTGCTTTGTAAATTGAAATTGCAAAAATAAAAAAAAAATAAGAAAATTGGCTTCGGAATCTTTCATAGAGCCAAGCCTTCTCAAAGAAGACACTGATTCAGAGGATCAGAGAAATCAGGTTTGGGAACTATTTTTTGATGGGGCTAGAAGTAGACATGGTTCTGGTGGTGGTGCTATGCTAGTGTCCCCAAAGGGAGAAAGGTATTATACTACCTTTAGATTCAGTTTCTCCTGCACTAGCAATACCATAGAATATGAAAGTCTAGTCAATGGACTAGAGTGGGCTAGAAAAAGAGGGCTTAAGGCCTTAAAATTTTATGGTGATAGTGAGTTAGTTGTCAGCCAAGTAAGAGGGATAAGTGCAACCAAAAATGACACTTTGAAAGCATACAAGCATAGAGTCTGAGATGCAATTGAAGATTTGTGTGCTTTCAATATTGTTGCTATCCCTAGGAAGCTAAATCAAAATGCAGATAGGTTAGCTGATGTCGGATCTCAGTATGATATTCCAAATAGCATTTCAAAGGAGATAGATCAAAAACTTATCAAAGTGATTGTCAGACCCTCTATTCTTGATAATGATGTCAATTGGTAGGTGTTTGACAATGATGAACAAATTTTGCATTTCTTGTTTGAAGAAGATGTTTTTTTAGAGCATAATCAAGATAGGCTATCACAAAACTATGGTGATCAAGTGATACAACTGAAGTCCAATAAGATGCCTAGAGGTCTTGTCACCTTAGAGACTGTCTTCAACAAGGATGATGAAATTAAGAACAACAAAGCTAGTCTAGTAGTCTAATAGGAACATTGTGTTGAATTAGAGTTGGAGCCAGGTAAGAGCTTACAATTTGGAAAAGTGAATACTGATTTGGAAAAGCAAGATTACACACAACTTTTCAAAGAATTCAGTGATGTTTTTGCATGGCAATATGAAGACCTCAAGGGTTTTGATCCTACTCTTGCTTAGCACACCATTGAATTAGAACCTAATGCCAAACTAGTGAGGTAGAAGCAAAGGCCTGTTAATCCTAAGCTTGAGCCACTTATGCATAAAGACATGCTTGAAATAATAGAAAGTGGTATCATCTACCCCATTAAGCATACTAGTTTCATTTTCAACCTTGTTCCTGTCAGGAAGAAGAATGGGGAGTTGAGGTTATGTGTTGACTTTAGGGATCTTAACAGGGCCTCTCTAAAGGACCACCATCCATTACCCTCAATGGAACAAATTCTACAATGTGTCTCTGGATCTAAGAGATTTTCATTATTGGATGGCTATTCAAGATACAATCAAATCTTAGTGAATGAAGAAGATCAATATAAGACTGCATTTACAACCAAGTGGGGAACCATGGCTTATCAAAAGATGCCCTTTGGTTTGTCAAATGCAAGTGCTACATTTCAAAAGGCAATGGATATGGACTTTAAGAGCCTAATGTACAAGTTTGTGCTAGTCTACCTAGATGACATAACTGTATATTCAAAGCATGCAGTAGATCACATCAAACATTTGAGGAATATCTTTGAAAGGTGTAGAGATTTTCGGATATCTCTTAATCCCAAGAAATGTGTGTTTATAGTTCATGAAGGAAAATTGTTGGGATATGTAGTATCCAAAGAAGGAATTATAGTGGATCCTAAGAGAATTGCAGCCATCCTAGAACTACCATTGCCTCATCATAAGAAAGGTCTCCAATCTTTCATAGGAAAGATTAATTTTGTTAGGAGGTTCTTGCCTAACATTGCAGATTTACTTAAACCTTTGACATCCATGTTAAAGAAGAGTTCAGCTTTTAGTTGGCCAAAGAAGGGAGAGTTAATTTCCAAGCTATCAAAGAGGCCTTAATAGAAGCCCCTGCTCTCCTAAACCCAAATTTTAGTAAGGATTTTATCCTTTATGCTTGTGGGGGTCATGATGTTATATTTGTAATGCTGACTCAAGAAAATTTAGATGGATTGGAGCAGCCTATTACTTTCTTTAGCAAAGGTTTAGAAGAATATGAACAGAGATACTCTTTTTTAGAAAAACATGTACTTGTTTTGGTGAAGAGCCTTAAAAAGTTTAGATATCTATTGACCCATAGCAAGGTACATTTAAAGGTTACTCATCCAAGTGTCAAAGGATTTCTGCTTTCCAAAGACCTAAATGAGAAAAGAGCTGGTTGGATCACCAAGGTGATGGAATATGACATAGATATTCAAACTACCAAGCTGGTTAGAGGAAAAGGTCTTTGTGAGCATTTGACATCAGATGAGAGTTCAAAGAAATCAGGGCAAATAGATGCATCTCTGGTGTTGCATTCTATAGAAGAGCAAGCCAAGGCAACAAGCTGGTTGCCTAATATGATCAATTACTTGAAGATAGGACAATGTCCTGTAGGCCTAAATTTAGCAAAAAGGAGGTATTATAGGTTGCAATCTATTCCTTTTGTGCTGATAGATGAAGTTCTTTTTAGAAAGGATCACAACGGTGTCCTTTTAAGATGCATAGATTCAAAAAAGATAGTTGTTGTTCTATTTGAGTTTCATGATGGACCTTCTGGAGGTCACTTTTCTCCTAGGACTATTGCTTTTAAAATCATGAGGGCTAGATACTATTGGCCATCTATCTTTAAGGATAGTCATGAGTATGTGGGGAAATGCATCAAGTGTGCCATGTTTACAGGAAAAGAAAGGCTTGCAGCCTTGCCCCTATAGCTAGTCAAAACAAAGCAACCCTTCATGAAGTGGGGCGTAGACTTCATTGGTATGATCAATCCTCCATCTAGTGCAGGCCATAAATGGATAATCACTGCAATAGATTACTTCACCAGATGGACAGAAGCAATTGCTTTAAAAGAAGCCAATGAGAATGTTGTATTAAGTTTTTATGATGACATGATTCATAGATTTGGCACTCCTGATTCTATAATTTTAGATAATGCATTAGCATTCATAGGTCTCAAAGTTTCAGAGTGGGAAATCAAGAATGGCATCTATCTGAATACCATTTCTAATTACTACCCCCAAGGCAATGGCTTAGCTGAATCAACAAAGAAGAACTTGATTAGGATAATCAAGAAGACTCTGCAAGACAACCAAAGGCATTGGCATACCAAACTAAAATCTGCCTTGTGGTTAGACAAAATTACTCCAAAGAAGATCATTGGAAATTATCCTTATGTGTTAGTGTATGGCAGAGAGGCCAAGTTGTCTATCTCAGTTGAATTGCCGGCTCTGGACTTGGCTACTCAATATGCCCTATTTGAAGAAGGAAATCCTTTACAGATCAGATATGCTTAGTTGATGGAGTTAGAAGAATTTAGAAACAAGTCAATGCTAGATATGGAGTTCCATTAGATTCAGACAAAGAGGAGCTTTGATAAAAGAGCCAGGGTCAGAAATTTCAAAGTTGGAGATGTAGTTCTCAAGTGAGATGAATTTAGATCCAAGCCTGGTAGACATACCAAATTTGATTTATTTTGGGGTGGACCATTTGTTATAATAGAGTGCAAGGGATTTAATGCTTTTGAGCTATCAAATCTTGAAGGAGATGCCTTGCCAATCTCAGTGAATGGTTTCCACTTGAAGCCCTACTTTGAGGTTAATCCCTCTCTGTAAATTCTTGTAAATATGTGTTTTTTGTTTGCTTTCCCTATTTTCTAGGTTAGTTTCCTACTTTCCAAGAAGTGCCTGTGCACAAGTTCATCCTTCTGGTTCAATTCTGCCTCTCTGAGAATTTTGAGTTTTGATAGCCCCATGCCCAATGGATATGTTAAGGCCACTGATCCATGTCTAGCAAGCTGACCTCCAACAGAAATCACCAAAATGTTACCCTAATTTTCTTGTGCATGCAAATTTGGCTAATATCTATCCCCAGGTCCCTATTTTAACCCTGCCAAGCACTCTGCAAAATTTCATGACTTCATTGCAAACCCTCTGGCCTCTGCAATCCTTTAAACTCCCTGGTCTGCAAGTAAAAAATTCATAAAAATAGCCGTTGGACCCTTAAAACCCAAAAAACCCTAAGGCCCTATTCTAATTTGCACTTTACTTTATCGGCTACTTAAGTCCCTTCATTTTGCATGTGCATTTCAAAATCCTTCAGTTGCCAAATCTCCGATTCCCGGCGGTTAACCCCTTAACACTTTGCGATTTGGCAAGCAGTTACCGTTTCGGTTGGCGGTCTTGGTTCAGTGGCCAAATCAAGATTCTACATCTGCGATTTTTGCATGATCTCATAGCCTCAAATGATTCTATGAGATCTTGTGATGATCATTTTAGGAATGAATGCAAAGTATTTTGGTAGTCATTCTATAGCAGTTGTTGTTGCATTCATGACTTGGATTGTCATTGATGTCAACACAGTGATATTCTGGATATTAGCAGGAAAGTAGGTACAGTTTTGTTTTGTGCACATGTTGTATTGTAGATTGGCTTTTGTCTAGTTGATAGTATGTTCTTTGGTGTGTTATTAACCTATGGTTAATAGTGCAAAAATAAATTCATTCATTTGTGAGAGTTATGAGTATTTTGGTGAAAGCAGTGTTTAGACAGCGTTTCTGTGAAGCGATTTTTGGAAATCGGAGGATATCTCTTAGCTGGGATGGAATCAGATTTTGCACAGTTAAAGGGATGTTGGAGACTCATTAATGATGATGTGGTTCATAGCGCAAACTTGGAAGATATGTTTAGAGAAAGTTACAGTATCTGGAAGCTGACAGTTTTATGTGAATTCTGTGTGTAGCGTGTAGAATTTATTATTTTGTAATTGTGGACTGACTCATTTGTAATTATTTGAGTTTGGTATATAAGAAGGAATGTTTTCCTTGTTGTAATATGTACTATGAAGATTTCAATGTGAATATATGCATGAAGTGAAGAAAAGAGCTAATTCAGTGATGAAGGAAGACTTGTGAGTACAGAGATCTGGAATTGTGATCTTGTGTAGCAGAGAGTGTGGTTTTGGCACAATGTGAAGGAGGTAATATATTTCATATTATTCTATTGAATAATTCTAAGATCTTTTGGACAGTGGGTTCAGAGATCTTGTCTTGAAGCTGTTTGGGCAGTGGGTCCTTCTGTCTTCCATAAACTCTTAACCGGGTTAGAATCTTTTAATAGGGATTCAAAATCTCCTAATAGAGATTTATATGTACTTAATGTATTTCATAAGACTCCTAACAGGGTCCATCCTCTAACAAGGAACTTTCATATTAGTGCATCATTTTGTGGGCATCATTCCCACTGGGGTTTACTCTTTTCAAGAGGTTCCCTAGTCAACATATCTTGTGTTATTGTGCAATTGTGTATGGTTATCTTTCTATGGTTGATCAGTACATTGATTATATTGTTTAAAGTAGTTGAATGGTTAAATTGTCTGATAAATTATTCACCCCCCCCCTCTTAGTTATCTTGGGGATCTTTACTTTCTAACAATTGGTATCAGAGGAGCCGATCCTTGAAAGAAAAGTTTAACTTAAGGAGATCCATGGTGAATTTTAGAAAAGAAAGCCCTAAGTTTGATGGAGTAAATTTTGACAGCTAGAAAGAAAAGATGAAGACACATCTATTGTGTTTAGGATCAAGTTATTGGTTGATTACAAAGAATGAGAAGACTATCACTGAGGAAAACAATCTAGAGGCAGAAACTAAAGATGAACTAGATCTATTCATGTGTAACATACTTGCAAGAGAAGTACTTTTTTCAGCACTACCGGAGAATGAATATAGTCAGGTAAGATGTTTGAAAACATCTCATGCAATTTGGAAAGCTTTACATTCTACTTTTGAAGGTGATGAACATGCAAAGAAGGCTAGATTACATAATTGGATTTTTGCATTTGAAGATATCAGAATGATGGAAGATGAATCTATCAGAAGCTATATTGGTAGGATGTCTGAGATTGTAATAGGAATAAAGTCTTGTGGAGGTGATAAGATAGAGAATGAAGTGATATGGAAAATTCTAAGAACTTTGACACCAGTATTCAAGAAGACAACATAGATGATTGAACAAGTGATACCTTATACATCAAACTTTTCAAGAGAGACTCTTCTTGGAAGATTAGAAACAGTAGAGATGAACTTGAGATTATCAGGAGAGCTACCTAGAATGGAAACAACATTCAGTGCTCTTAACATTAGACCTACAAGAAGTACTAGTGTGAATGGAGATTATGCCAGCAGTAGCAGATCTAAGGAAGATAAGAAGATTGAAGAAGGTATTGCATTACTTGTAAAAAGAGAACTAGATGGTAAACAAATCTTTAAATGTTGGACTTGTCAAGAATATGGTCATTTTGCATCTAAATATCCTAAAAGAGTTAAGAAGTATAGAAGCAACTTTAAACCTAGGAGATCTAAAGAATGTTATTATGCAAATGATGAAGATCTTGAAGCAGGAATTGAAAAACATTTAAGTGATAGTGATAATGATAACTTTGAGGAAATAGGATTTGTAGCAATTAAAGAAGAAAGTTCTGAATCTGATAAAAGGGAAGAAAAAGCATTAGTTTCACAAGTTGAAAAGAAATCTGATTGGATTATAGATAGTGGTTGTTCACATCATATGACTGGAGATAAAAGAAAGTTTGTTAAGTTAGATAATTATGATGGAGGGATTGTTAGGGTTGGTAACAATGCACCTTGTTTGATTAAGGGTATAGGATCTATTACTCTTGATGGAAAGACTAACACTAATGATGTTTACTTTGTTGATGGATTGAGACATAATCTACCAAGCATTGGACAATTGGCTAATAAGGGTTATCAAGTTTGGTTTTCTGAGAAAACTTGTGTGATAAAAGATAAAGATGGAAATTTGATTGGAAAAGGATTCAGAACCAGAGGTAATGTATTTCAGTTGAATCCTATTGAGATGACATGTTTAATAACTAGGATTGATGACAGTTGGTTATTGCATAAAAGGTTTTGTCATATAAACTTTGATAATATTGTCAAGGTGAGCACTATACTTGCGGTAAGAGATTTACCTAGAATTATGAAACCTACTAACATGATTTGCAAAGAATGTATGATGGCAAAGCAGAAAAGGAGTTCATTTCCCAACAAGAAGTTCACATCGACAGAGAAGCTAGAGATTGTTCATACAGACTTGAGTGGTCCTACTAGGACTAGAGGATTCTATGGAGAAAGGTATTTTATGATTCTTGTTGATGATTTTACAAGAATGATGTGGATTGCATTTTTGAAAGAAAAATCTTAAGCATTTGATAAATTTAAGATCATGAAAAGCAAAATTGAGAATGAATGTGGAATGAAGATTAAGTGTCTAAGATCTGATAGAGGTGGTGAATTTACATCTAAAGAGTTTGACACCTTTTTTGAAATGAATGGTATTAAGAGACAACTTTCAGCCCCTAGAACACCAAAACAAAATGGTATTGCAGAAAGAAGGAACAGGTCAATAATTGAAGCAGCAAGAGCTATGTTCTTTGAAAATGATTTGGATAAGAATTTTTGGAGAGAAGCAGTGAACATAGCAGTATACACTATGAACAGAGTACAAATCAGAGCAGATACAAACAAGACACCTTATGAATTATGGTTTGGACATACACCCTCAGTTAAGTATTTTAGAATTTTTGGAAGTAAATGTTATATAAAGAGAGATGATGATATAGGAAAGTTTGATCCTAGAAGTGATGAAGGAATATTTCTTGGATATTCTTTAAAAAGAAAAGCATATAGATGTTATAAAAAAAGAACTAAGACTATTGTTGAAAGTGCAAATGTAAAAGTTGATGAGAAGTTTAAAATTTAGGAAAGAATGCTTGATTATGAATTTGATGGAGAAGCACAACCTCAACCTAACATTGAAAATGCAGAATTATTTTTTGAAACTAACAGTGATTTGATGAATGAAAGTCATACTGAAGAAAATAGAGAAGAAAAAAAAGAAGAAAGTAGAGAATAATCTACAGTTGGAACAAGATCAGTAACTATGACACCTAACAGGTATACTTCAAGACATCACCCTGTTGAGCAAGTTATTGGAAGTTTAGATAGAGGAGTTTTGACTTGAAATAAGGTACATTTATGTTTTATTTCTCAAATTGAACCTAAGACTACTAATGAAGCTTGTGAATATGAACATTGGATTATTGCTATGAAAGAAGAACTAGAGTAGATTGAAAAAAACAAGACATGGGATTTGGTCCCTAGACCTGAAGACAAGAATGTGATTGGAAAAAAGTGGGTATTCAGAAACAAGATGAATGAACAAGGAGAAGTGATAAGAAACAAAGCAAGATTGGTATGTAAAGGATATTCACAACAAGAAGGAATTGACTATGAAGAAACTTTTGCACCTGTGGCCAGAATTGAAGCAGTGAGAATGTTTTTAGCATATGCATCTTACAAGAAATTCAGAGTGTATCAAATGGATGTGAAGTCAGCATTTTTGAATGGTGAATTGGAAGAAGAAGGCTACATTAAGCAGCCTGAAGGTTTTCCTTTGACACAAGAAGGAGATATGGTATGTAAGTTAAAGAAAGCTTTATATGGATTAAAACAAGCACCTAGAACCTGGTATGCAAGATTGGATAAGTATTTATTGAAATTGGGATTTATAAAAGGAACAACAGATAGTAACTTATACACAAAAGAAATTGAGAATGGTTTGTTGGTTATAGTTATATTTGTTGATGATATTATCTTTGGAGGAGAAGATGAAGCTAGTGATAAATTTGCAGATGAAATGAAGATTGAATTTGAGATGAGCATGATTGGAGAAATGAAATATTTTTTGGGATTACAGATAACACAAAGCAAGGAAGGTATATTTGTAAGTCAGACTAAGTATTTGAATGACTTATTGAAAAGATTTGGAATGGAAGATTCTAAACCTATTGGAACACCTATGGTAACCGGACATAAGTTATCTAGCAAAGATGAGACATCAGCAGTTGAGCAGAAAAAGTACAGATCTATGATTGGAGAATTGCAATACTTGACACATACAAGACTTGATATAGCACATTCAGTTGGTAGCAAGATTTCAAGCAGAACCTAGAGAATCACATTATGCAGCAGTAAAGAGGATACTGCGATATCTAAAAGGAACAATGGATTATGGATTATTGTATGAGAATTCTGATGAGTTTACTTTATGTGCCTATACTGATGCAGATTGGGGAGGCAGCGTTGATGAAAAGAAAAGCACTAGTGGTGGAGACTTTTTTTTTGGAGGAAAATTGGTCTCTTGGCTAAGTAAGAAGCAAAATTATACTTCACAAAGTATAGCAGAAGTAGAATATGTTGCAGCAGCAAATAATTGTAATCAGATTATTTGGATGAAGCAGATGTTGAAGGATATTGGAATAAAGTTTGATGAGCCTGTTGTTATACATTGTGATAACACCAGTACAATAAGTATGTCAAAAAATCCTATTTTACATTCTAAGACTAAACATATTGAGATCAAGTATCATGTTGTAAGAGAAAAAGTTGTAGAAAAAGAAGTAAGATTGGAGTACATAAGTACAAAGGAGCAGATAGCAGATATATTTACAAAGCCTTTACCTAAGGATACATTTGTGTATCTAAGAGGTATGCTTGGGGTTATGCCCCAATCTATTTTTGAGAATTGATGCAGATGATTGCATCCGTCCAGTGGTATATGAGCCCTATCTTTTTTCTGGATTGGATGTTGGAACTTCCTCTATGGGGGAGTTTATGAGGTGAGTCATGAGGACTTAGTGATGGAATTTCTATCATTGATGTCAATGGGGGAGAGATATACATGAAAAACATTGTGGATTGTATGAGAGAGTTGAATAGGAAAATGAAGCAAGATTTAATTTGATATTTTGCAGTGATGTTGCAGTATTGGATTTTTGGAACATTGGATGTTTTTCATCTATGTTGACATCAATGCCAATGGGGGAGATTGTTAGGAATGAATGCAAAGTATTTTGGCAGTCATTTTGTAGCAGTTGTTGTTGCATTCATGACTTGGATTGTCATTGATGTCAACACAGTGATATTCTAGATATTAGCAGGAAAGTAGGTATAGTTTTTTTTTGCGCACATGTTGTATTGTAGATTGGCTTTTGTGTAGTTGATGGTATGTTCTTTGGTGTTTTATTAACCTATGGTTAACAACATGAAAAGAAATTCATTCATTTGTGAGAGTTATGAGCATTTTGGTGAAAGCAGTGTTTAGATAGTGTTTCTGTGAAGCGATTTTCAGAAATTGGAGGATATCTCTTAGCTGGGATGGAATCTAATTTTATGCAATTAAAAGGATGTTGGAGACTCATTAATGATGATGTGGTTCATAGCACAAACTTTGAAGATATGTTTGGAGAAAGTTAGAGTATCTGGAAGCCGACAGTTTTATGTGAATTATGTGTGTAGAGTGTAGAATTTATTATTTTGTAATTGTGGACTGACTCATTTGTAATTATTTGAGTTTGGTATATAAGAAGGAATGTTTTCCTTTTTGTAATATGTACTATGAAGATTTCAATGTGAATATATGCATGAAGTGAAGAAAAGAGCTAATTCAGTGATGAAGACTTGTGAGTACAGAGATCTGGAATTGTGATCTTGTGTAGCAGAGAGTGCGGTTTTGGCACAGTGTGAAGGAGGTAATATATTTCATATTATTCTATTGAATAATTCTAAGATCTTTTGGACAGTGGGTTTAGAGATCTTGTCTTGAAGTTGTTTGGGCAGTGGGTCCTTTTGTCTTCCATAAACTCTTAACCGGGTTAGAATCTTTTAACAGGGATTCAAAATCTCCTAACAAAGATTTATATGTACTAAATGTATTTCACAAGACTCCTAACAGGGTCCATCCTCTAACAAGGAACTTTCATATTAGTGCATCATTTTGTGGGCATCATTCCCACTGGGGTTTACTCTTTTCAAGAGGTTCCCTAGTCAACATATCTTGTGTTATTGTGCAATTGTGTATGGTTATCTTTCTATGGTTGATTAGTACATTGATTATATTGTTTAAAGTAGTTGAATGGTTAAATTATTTGATAATTGATTCACCCCCCCCCTCTCAGTTATCTTGGGGATCTTTACTTTCTAACAGATCATCGATCTTCTTTTTCCTCCAGCACAGTATCTTGTCAGTGGGACCAGTGCCACCTCATCCGAGGGGGTGGCATTTGATTGGTGGTGATGTGGAGATAGGTTAGTAGGGGCCTAATGGGCTGCCTTTCCTTTCAATCCAATGGTGGTCACATGATTGTGAGGGCCCAGAATATTCCTTGTGATCATGTGACAACCGTTGATCCTGCTTTATCTCCAGGTTCTGTCAGGTGGGTCCTTGGTTTCTGATGTGCTCATTCATTATTGATTGGCCAAATGATAGCTAGGATGTGTTAGTGGGACCATGTTAGAAGGTCTGAGGATGTGTTAGAAAGGCCAAGATCTATGGTGGTCGCATGATCTCATAGAATCTTCTGACCCTATGAGATCATGCGATGACCATCCGATGAGGATCTCTGAATCATGGGTCCGATGTGCTACCTAGTGTTAATGTGCTCACATATGATTGGCTACTGTGTGATGATCAAGATTTGTTAGAAGATCTGATGTGTCATGGGGTCCCAGTTCTAAAAGGATCTACGGTCAACCCATAATTTGAAAGAATATTTGGGGGCCATGAGATCATCCGCCCACCGTTAGATTGGAATCTAGTTCTCATGGGTCCATTATCAGAGCCTACTGAGGTTTTTGCTGATAGAGTGGCTGGAGAAAATGAAAGATTTCCAAGTGGTGAATGGACCCAGGGTTAGCAAGGTTCCACGAATCAGTGACTACGGGTTCTCTCTTCTTCGTTGGACTTAACCACTTTGTTTGCGTAGTCGCTTAACTGGACTAGGGTTATGAGAAGTATTTCATGACTTAGAGAAAAGTCTTCAGTCATGTAGTCACTGAATGACCTAAGAAAGAAAAGCTCGAGGTGGGGCCAAAATGAAAGGTGTACCGACGCGCTTGATTCTCATTGGCCGTTGACTTCCACAGTGGCTTTGACTTGTTAGAGATGGGTTTTCAAGCTATTTTTAGGTACATCAGAGCTGTTCATCTATTGGGAAGGGTTTCTCATCAATGTTCATGTTTTAAATTCAGACCCACTAGCCGTTATGATTTGAATTTGAATATCTCTGCGAGGGTTTTTCTATTCTTCTATTCTTTCAGCCATGCATGACATCGGGTAGCTCAGGAAATAAAGTCTCAGGATAGTTGTGGTTGTGAGGATGATAGAAGTGACTATTGGCCAGTGTTATAGGGTGCTTTACCACATTTTCATGGCAGGAGATGCTAGAAAGAGTTGGTGCCACCTTTTGAATAGTACCGCTCCTAGGGAAATATAATCAGATTTGGATCCTTCATGGCTTAGTGGAGTTTTAGGTGGGTTGGTAAGTCGAGGTTGTTGTGTCTGCAAGCATTTTCAGTTCAGAAGGATCAACACGCAAAGAAAGATATGATTTGATCACCGGTGTTCTCAGAGATTTTCATAATAGGCGATCAGTACCCTAGGGTTTGATATCATTGTTTAATTTTGTAACCCTAGTTAGGTTTTGAATCTTTCCTACATTCAAGAGGGGATGTATATATTGTATTTTTTGGAGCCTTAGTGCTCAGAGTTGGACAATTGTAGAAGAAATTCATCTTTTCTTAAAGGTCATTTGTGGTATCATTTCTACGCTCTGGCTTATACAGTTGTAAAGTTCCCATTAATAATAAAAAGATTTCAGAGGTATTTTGTGACAATCCTTCATGTCCCTATGCTTCCTTGTTTGAATTATCTCTTATTAGATTGAAGTATATGATGTTTCAGTGATATCTTAGGGTTCCTGATCACTCTCTCTTTCTGTAGCTATTGTGTGTTACTGTGGATGATTGGATGTGAATGCTTTTGTGGGTATACTTCAACCCCCTAACAATCTTGTCTCATTCCTATGCCAAGTTGTAGAAGTGAATGTTGTTTGTAGGTCATAAATTGTGTCTAAATCCTTAGTAATGCTATTGTTTGTGAAATCCTCTTTTCCCTGAATAGCCTCTTTCTGTTGCAGACCCTCCTATGAAACACATATGCAAGCCTATTTAGTGAGTTGTGATCTCTTGGACCTGAGTTGTTCTTCATTTTCATCCTCTATACTGAGATCCAAACCCTAATTTTGGTGCATCACCTAGTAGGTAGTTTTCTTTCAAGTCATTTCCCATTTCAAGCATTCCTTCTATCCCTTTCCCTTAAATATTTACTTTTCATGTCAAGAAGCAAATTAGGGTGATTATCCAAGAGGAACCGGCCTAGAACCTAGAGGTTTCATCTCAATTAGCATAGGTCCCACAACCTGGAGATGATTCCCATGTTATACTAGGTTATCAAGACCAAGAGAGCTTGAAACAAGGGTGCAAACTTAGTGTATAACAGTTTCCTCATGTAATCTTCTAGGATTCGAGACTTGGTCGCACTGATTCTTTTTGGTCTCTAGGGCATGGTCTGAAAAGATTCTTATTTGTATATCTTATGTGATCTTTCCTCCTTTGTAATTGTAGTTCTATTTTCTTTTGGGAATGATGTCAATTCATTTGCAATAATATCATATATATATTATCTTATGATCATACTGACCCCACAGTAGGTAGATCCGTTCTGTGTTCTTTATATGTTTATGTGGTATTTCCCTTGATTTTTCTTCATCTAGGGGCATTTCTTAGTGGAAACATAATTAGTGGAGTTGTTTATGTTTCCGTTAAAGCCATTTCTCCTATCAAAGTGTTAGCAATGACTTTAATGTGGGGGCATACGCTCTGCTCACCTATTGCACACATGCACTTTTCAATACACATATATTATTTTTCAAGATACCCTTTCTCCCTTTTCTTATTAGCAACTAATCTTTGAAGCATGGATTTATATTTTAGGATCTCTTGATCCCTACAGTTTCAAATATATTTTTGATCCCTTAAGGTCAGAGGTGTCCTTAAGACCGGATCTCTTTTATTTTTGGATTTTCTCTTATGGAATAGAATATTCCTAAGGGTGAATCCTTGATGGGTTGACTAGTGAGTAGCCACATTCACTAGGTAGTTCAATTTTATCGTTCTAGTTACGTCATTTCCTTGTGTGGTTCATAATGGGACATAAGTTCTCATTGGGAGATATAATCACTCTCTCTCTCTCTCTCTAGAGATGTCTCTCTTATTGTGATCTTGGAGTTGATGAAGACTTGAGTCCCTGGGGGCTTGAGGTTTCTTTTGTCCCTTTGATTACAATAATATTATCTTTTCATTATGATTTCCTTTACCAAGAGTTTACATTGAGTCCATACTCTTGCTAAAGTGGGGGCTTAATGTATCATCTTAAAATGGAAGCACTTCCATGTTAAGAGCATTTAGCCCTCTAAGTGAGTAGTCTGGGGTCATGTTAAGCACCTTGATTAGGTCTTTGCATGTATCTGGTTGTTTCCCCCCTATTCTGCTTCTCTCCTCCTCATTTCTAGCTTTTTCAGATAACTTTCCCTAAGAATCTAGAGTTTCTGATTGTCTGGGTCAAAGATGACCTGGTAGGGTCAAGGAAGACCTAGACCTCAACCTAGGTTAGGGATGACCTTGACCCTGACCTAGGGAAGTGTCTACCTCATCCTTGACCCCAGGTCCAATTTTCAAATTCTGGGAGATCCAAGATATCAGGTTTCAGAAAGATTACTTTTCCCGCTTTTGAGTCGGCCATTTTTGGGTTTTGGAATGGTAAATCTTTAAATTGCATTTAATTTGGGTCCATTTCTATGGGTTAAGGTTAATTGGGAGTTAATTCTCCAATTTTGGCCTTCTCTAGAGGTTTGTGCCCTAGATCATTATAAAAGGAAGCCTTCCTCTCTCATTTTCTCCATCCCACAAGTGCAATCACACTTTTACACATCAAGTTTTGCAATCAAGAAAGAAAGAAGGAGAATGAAAGAAAGAAAGCATTCACTCATCTTCAAGCCTAGCATTAAAGTGTTCAAGTATTCAAGCATTTAGCAAGGAGATCCATTGTTAGCTATTGAAGGATTCAATCTCTTTGGATCCCCCTTGAAGATTTTTCCATCCATATTCATCCAAGCCTCTTCATATGCAAAGATTCATCCAAGATTGGTGTTGAAGATCTAGTGCCATTGATTGGAGACATCCTACATTCATTTCTACATTCATTTGGAGCATTCCTACTTGTGGATTCAAGGATTCGAATCCTCCACAAGGACTTCAACATAAGCAAGGTGAACAGTTCCATTTACTTTGTTTATGCATATTAGAATTTCAAGGCTAATTCTTAAATTGGGGTTTGAGAAAGGAAAACCCCTAATTGAAAGAAAAAAAAAAACCATTTTTCTTGTAGGTACAAGTACAGGACTGCAAATCAAAACTTGGATTTGGATACCCTTTTCGGTGAACTTTTGAGATCCATGAACAGATTTTCTGTCCGAGCTGTTTTGGGTCAAAGATGACCTTCAGTGGGGGGTAGGATCCTGCCTTGGGGTAAGACCTTGCCCTGCTATCTGGGTCAAGGACTATCTGGTTCCCGGAAGACAAAAATTTTATGGGTTTTCTTCATCTTGGTATTTCAAGTCCGAAATAGGTTGCAGAATTGCTCGAAATTGTGCACAAACATCAAAAATCATTATTTTCTAGATCTACCCTATTTTGAGGTTAGTATTTTCCTTCCATTTATCTTAGATTTCAAGAATATACTTTCTATAGTAGATTATAGTATTTTCCCCTTTCTTCATATTCTCCATTGTTTGATTCTTTTGTGCATTGATCACTTCTTTGTGATTAATCCATCTGGATCTTTCCTTTTAGGAATTTGGATTGAGGATAGATCATTTATTCCAACCCTTTATCATACATCTTACCTCTATTCAAATTCAAACCCTATTCATTTTGGTGAACTACTATTTCACCTCATTCAGTAGGGTATGTGTAGGATCATGGTATGCCAAACTAGGCCCTTAAGTGGCAATGAAAATTTAGAAAATCAGGTTTAGGCAAGTTGACATAATTTTTTTAACAAGTTATAAATACTATATCAAAAATATGTAAGAATAGAATCTGTAGAAAATTGAATTTAGTTTCTAAGATACTAGGCCTTTTTTGAAATAAAATGATTCTATATTTTGAAAATTTCAAATTTCAATGTAATAGTACGAAAATTTTAGGAAAAAAATAAGAAGTAGGTGTATGTCTGACCACCTTAAACACAATCAAATAATAATTTTTTTACAAGATTCTAGATATAAGTAGTAGAATCATGTCCGGATGTGACACATATTTTTTTGTAATTTGCTTCCAAGCAAGTAATTAATTATGATTTTTCATCTACAACTTTTCAAGAATATAAAAACTCTCATGTCTGACAATGTTAACTTAGTCTAAACTTTATCAAATTGAAAATGTGTTTTATTTTTATTATACTAGGAAAAGCATACAATGTGACACATGTTTTGGATTTCAAAAATGTTATACAGTTTGAAATTTATAGCTATTTTTCAATAAGTCTATCAATCGGAACTAGAAAGATAACAAGTGGGTGTATGTCTAACCACATTAAACAAAATCAAATGATAATATTTTTTTATAAGATTCTAGATAAAAGTAGTAGATTCATGTCCAGATGTGATGTATATTTTTTTGTATTTTTTTCCAAGTAAATAATTAATTATGAATTTTATGCTACAAATTTTCCTGAATATAAAAACTCTCATGTCTGACCACCTTAACTTAGTCTAAACTTCATCAAATTGTAAGAATTGTTTATTATTATTATATTAGGTGAAGCATAGAATGTGATTTATATTTCAAATTTCAAAAATGTTATATCGTTTGAAAGTTATAGTTGTTTTTCAAAGAGTCTATCAATCAGGACTTCTTTTTCACATCGCCACTTTTTGGCATACCATAATTCTGCACATACCCGGTACCTGCAAGTTCATGTTGGAAAAGTGAACACTTCACACATGCTCTTGCTCCATCATGCTCTCCTTTTCCATGTCCACTTTCAAAGAAGTTCCACATAAACTTAACATTGTGTCTAGCATGTTGCATGGCTAGCCAATTAAAGGCTTTTGCAAATTTAAATTGTCCTACAAAATTAAGTTGCACATGCATATATATACATGTCATCCTTTAATAATTTAACACATAATTAAATGATAATGAAAATGAATTGAAGTATCTATACACTCACCTGCACAACCATTAGACCAAATCTAGTGTTGTGAAGTCTTTATCCAGCGATTCGTAATAACTTCAAATTACATTGCAAAACAATGAGCCACATAGCTCCTATCATGAACCTTATCATCACTAATATAGAAATGAACCTCCTTGATGATAATGCATTCATTTGGATTGGTAATTTCTACCTCATCCATGTCTATAGGTCACTTGCACAAATATTGCAACCTACTCATAATGATAATATTGAGCTTGAAGCTCTGTTTGAGGGAAAAATGTATAGTTCTCAGATAAATCTACATTTGAAAGAATACAACCAGGTGGAAAACAATATTTGGAATCACGAAATTGTTTAGCTTGCCATTGTGCACCATGAAAATGCTGGATATGTGAATAGATTAGAGTATGAAATATGGTCATAAACTCAAGGTAGGGCAATTCACTCTCCTTCAAAACAATTTTTTTGGATTCATCTCCTCTCTTTGTTCGATATGTCTCATATTCAAATCTTTTCCACAAAATTGGTGTTGAAACATTAATATTCTCAATTTGCAATGGAAATTTATGAAAATCTTCACAATCATTGCATGCATTCTTTATACACTATACTTTGAACTCATCTGAATATTCTAATTTATCACATAAAATAGACTTCACAAATTGTGTCATACTTCCAAGGATGACCATATTTGAATCAAGAACTATCATAACTTTTTTATATGATTGCAAGTATAGATGAAACTCAACATAATTTCAATAGAAAAAAGTTTCACGAACCTTATTTATGCATACAAAGCAAGGGCGCAACCTCTCAAACATTCTTTGACATATTTTCACATCTAAAAATTCTTGCTTGAATGCTTCAAATAATTCACTTTGTGTTGTATCTATAAATTTTTTAGGAGGTGCAGTTTACATACAAGTCTCTTCATCTTTCATTTGTATTGTATCCATTCTATTAGAAGAAACACGAGAGTGAGCAGTCCAATATTCAATGGCCAGTTTTTTTTCATCTTGAGAAATTTTTTCTTTTTGAGGAAGCCTACAAATATTTACCCAATTCTTTTCAATGTTTTGATCTAACATATTTTTCTTCATGATATATCTTTGAACAGATCTTCTAGATACATTCATTAAATTAGAAATTGCATGTACTTATTTTCTTTGTGTCAACCTCCTACTAGATAAATTAGTCATCAATGCTCTACGTGCAACACTTAAATCAACTCCTCTACTTGACTTATTAATGTCATTCAATGCATCTTGCAAATTTTCAACTATTGATCAGTTTACATTGTCTCTTGAGTTTTTCTTGTTATCAACACCCAACAACTCCAAAATAGGAGTCATTTCTTTTTTCCTGAATAACCTAACAAATAATTGAGCTCTTCCAACCATACTTTTACTTTCAAAATATTCATCCCAAAGTTGTTTGCAATGTGTTTTAATTGTACTTTCAGATAACATTTGTTCAGATGAAATTTGACTGAAAAGTGAATCCTCATTCATCTCCATCAAATTGCCCATGCCAAAAGATATATTTCTACCTCTAGAACTACCAATTTATTCCCCTGCTTGAATTGCATAATCTTGAATATCAATAGGTTCTTCCTGAACTTCAACAGGTTGATCTTGATTATGTTTTGTATGACCTTTCATTTTTTCATCCCTTATTTGTTCATATTTTTTTGCCCTATTCCTTTTATTCCCCATTGCAAAAACTGTTCAGATTGAAAAATATAAAAGAATCACTTAACTTAAAAATACTGAAATATTAATAATTATGCATTATAATTAAATATTATATAAATATTAACACTTAACAATTAAATATTCTTATATTTAATATTCCAATAAAAAAATGAACTTCAAGTTATTTGGTGGGAAAAAAATGGACTTAAAAGCATGCAAAGCTAAACAAATTAGGTTTCTTGAAGGCATGTAAAGATAGAAAGTAAGCAAGGGTTCAAATAATTAGATTGCTAGAATACCCTAACTGGAAAAACTCACACATTTCTATAAAAGATTAAGCTCATAAGCAACCAAAATATATACATATTTATCATTCACAAAATCACAACAATCTAATCTTGCAAATTTTCTCAAGGACAATGAAAAAAAAGACAATCACTCCAAAATCATCAACCTACTTGGAAGACACAATGAAGACAATATTTTCCAAAGAATAATTTCAAAAAATATTTTCAAACCCTACCTTAAACCACCACTCAATAGAAACTGTACAAATAACAATCCAACAACCTTGAAATTTCCCAAAGCTTTCACAATCCTCCAATTCAACCTCAGAGTCAAAATCTATAAACATGTATATCGAATACTAGCCAAAATCCTCTTAATAAAGAAAATTGAATAAGGGTTTTAATGCATGCAACACCATAAATAGGTAAACTAACCCGTGGAAAATAGAAAAGAATCACTTAATTTGAAAACACTAAATCATGACTTGACATACAATACCCAAATATAAATTAGAACTCAAGATAAAATAACTTAACTACTTGCAAATAAAATTAAAATAATTAATAAATTTCCAAAAAAAAATTAAATTCTATAGAAAACAATTTTATTTAAAAATTTGTTCTAATTTTTTAAATTTTGGATTTAAGGGGCTTCGTCATGCACGGGACCATGTTTGGTCACCTATAGGTCCGGCTGAACCTGTTCCAGCTGGAAATGGTTTGGCCGAACCCATGTGGAATCCTATGTGGTAGCCAAGTAAGCAAAAAGGGTGACTCTCAAAAGTTCTCACTTCTGGATCTAAATTCTCTGTCAAAATTTACCTTTTTGTAAAATCTAAAAATATTGTTTTGTAGAGCTCAGAGTGAAGATTATGGTCATGTAATTTTTATTATGTTTTGATTTCATATAATATATTATAAGTTGAAAATACTTCAAGTAGGTATTTTAACATTTAAGAACACGCTCGTTCGAAAAAAATTAAAAATAACAAATCATGTCATAAAAATTTAAACTTTATATTTAACACTAGAGGAGAGAGTCCTCTTCAAGAATATATATATATATTTTAATGGTGTAGATTTGATAGGGAAAATTTGGTAGGAACAAAAAACTGTTAATTTCGGATAACAGCGACTTTGGATAGTTATAAAAGACAAAATATATACTGGAATCCAATTTTTCTTTTTTTATGCACTAACTATACATGTCATCTAAAATATATTCTAAAATCAAAGGAAAAAAAGATTATTTGCATATAATTTTTTGGTGTGAACTAGACCCTAGCTTTTCAGCATATTTCAACAATAAAAAAATGAATGTAAAAAATTAAAAAATTATGTCAATTTTTGTTCAATTTTTTTTAAAGAAAAATATAAGCATAAAATTCATCAAATTGTACACATTTCATTAGTTTACATCATCTACAAATTCTAAACACAAATGCCACTTTTATGTCATTAAAGTTGAAAAATTTGCATGTTGTCATCATTTTCCTTTATAAAAGTGTGACACAGGTTTGTACTTTTACCCTCATGTAAATTTAGATGTTAAAATATTATCCTAGGAGGAATGAGCATTAGTACATCCTAGTATCCTTTAAGACACTTAGACGAACCTACTAGTACACCTTAGGACCCTTTAGGACCCTTAAGACCTATTAAGACCACTTACGTGACCTAATAGGACCTATTAATACCAATTAGTACATCCAAGGACCCTTTAAGACTATTAGTACACTCTAAGTTCCTTTAGGACCCCTATTGTGACATAAAAATCCTTAAGAACTCTTAGAATCCTTAAGACCTAATTTAAAACTTTAATATAACCTATTAAAACCAATTAGTACATCCTAGGATCCTTAAGACCTAATAAGACCACTTACTTGACCTAATAGGACCTATTAATACCAATTAGTACATCCAAGGACCCTTTAGGACTATTAGTAGACTCTAGCTTCCTTTAGGATCCCTATTGTGACATAAAACTCTTTAAGAAACCTTAGGATCCTTAAGACATAGAATATGACCACTTAAGACCTAATATGACCCCTTAAGACCTAATTTATGACTTTAATATAACCTATTAAAACCAATTACTACATTGTAGGACCCTTAAGACCTAATAAGACCACTTACTTAACCTAATCAGACCTATTAATACCAATTAGTACATCCAAGAACCCTTTATGACTATTTGTACAACCTAGGTTCCTTTATGACCCCTATTGTGACATAAAACTCTTTAAGAACCCTTAGGATCTTTAAGACCTAGAATAGGACCACTTAAGACCTAATAGGACCCCTTAAGACTTAATAAGACTGGACTTAAGATGTAATATGACTAATATGACTTATTATATTCAAATAGTACATCCTAGGACCGTTAAGACCTAATAAGACCACTTACTTGACCTAATAGGACCTATTAATAGCAATTGATACATCCAAGGACCCTTTAGAACTATTAGTACACTCTATGTTCCTTTAGGAACCTTATTATGACATAAAACTCTTTAAGAACCCTTATGATTCTTAAGACCTAGAATATGACCAATTAAGACCTAATAGGACCATTTAAGACCTAATTTAGGACTTCAATATAATCTATTAAAACCAATTAGTACATCCTAGGACCCTTAAGACCTAATATGACCACTTACTTGACCTAATAGGACCTAATAATAGTAATTAGTACATCCAAGGAACCTTTAGAACTATTAGTACGCTTTACGTTCCTTTAGGACCCCTATTGTGACATAAAACTCATTAAGAACCCTTAGGATCCTTAAGATCTAGAATATGACCACTTAAGACCTAATAGAACCCCTTAATACCTAATTTAGGACTTTAATATAACCTATTAAAACCAATTAGTACACCCTCTAACCCTTAAGACCTAATAAGACCACTTACTTGACCTAATAGGACCTATTAATACCAATTAGTACATCCAAGAACCCTTTAGGACTATTAGTACACCCTAGGTTTCTTTAAGACCCCTTTTGTGACATAAAACTCCTTAAGAACCCTTAGGATCCTTAAGACCTAGAATAGGACCACTTAAGACCTAATAGGACCCCTTAACACTTAATAAGATTGGACTTAAGACCTAATAGGACTAATATAACTTACTAAAATTAATTAGTACATCCTAAGACCATTAAGACCTAATAAGACCACTTACTTGACCTAATAGGACCTATTAATATCAATTAATACATCCAAGGACCCTTTAGGACTACTAGGATGCTCTAGGTTCCTTTAGGACCCCTATTGTGACATAAAACTCATTAAGAACCCTTAGGATCCTTAAGACCTATAATATGACCACTTATGACTTGATAGGACCCCTTAATACCTAATTTAGGACTTTAATATAACCTATTAAAACCAATTAGTAAATCCTAGGACCCTTAAGGCCTAATAAGACCACTTATTTGACCTAATAGGACCTATTAATACCAATTAGTACATCCAAGGACCCTTTAGGACTATTAGTACACTCTAGTTTCCTTTAGGACCCCTATTGTGACATAAAACTCATTAAGAACCCTTACAATCCTTAAGACCTATAATATGACCAGTTATGATCTGATAGGACCCCTTAATACCTAATTTATGACTTTAATATAACCTATTAAAACCAATTAGTACTTCCTAGGACTCTTAAAGCCTAATAAGACCACTTATTTGACCTAATAGGACCTATTAATACCAATTAGTACATCCAAAGACCGTTTAGGACTATTAGTACACTCTAGTTTCCTTTAGGGCCCCTATTGTGACATAAAACTCTTTAAGAACCCTTAGGATCCTTAAGACATAGAATATGACCACTTAAGACCTAATAGGACCCCTTAAGACTTAATAAGACTATACTTAAGATCTAATAAGACTAATATGACTTATTAAAATCTATTATTATTAAAATCTATTAGTACATCCTAGGACCATTAAGACCTAATAAAAATACTTACTTGACCTAATAGGACCTATTAATACCAATTTATACATCCAAGGACCCTTTGGGACTATTATTACACTCTAGGTTCCTTTAAGACCCCTATTGTGACATATAACTCTTTAAGAACCCTTAGGATCCTTAAGACCTAGAATATCCATTTAAGACCTAATAGGACCCCTTAAGACTTAATTTAGGACTTTAATATAACCTATTAAAATCAATTAGTACATCCTAGTACCATTGAGACCTAATAAGACCACTTACTTGACTAAATAGGACCTATTAATACCAATTAGTACATCCAACTACACTTTAGGACTATTAGTACACTCTAGGTTCCTTTAGGACCCCTATTGTGACATAAAACCCTTTAAGAACCCTTAGTCTCATTAAGACCTAGAATATGACCACTTAAGACCTAAAATAACCCCTTAAGACATAATTTAGAACTTTAATATAGCCCATTAAAATGAATTAGTACATCCTACTACCATTAAGAACTAATTGTTTATAGCTGAACGTGGACCTCTAATCCATCCATAGACACAACATAGTCATTACTCAATCATTGTATATGAAAATGAACATGAATTGTTCAATTATCACACTCAATCAAATCAACCTATTGCCTCCTATTTAGGTGGGGTTTTTAAATTTACTCTCAGAATGAGAGCCCAACAACCATTAGACCAACTCTAAAATGGAGAATTTGAAAGCTTGAAATGATCAAAATTGCAATTAATCTAAAATGAAGATGCAATTGTAATCTAAGAATGAAAGTGCAAATTTAATCTATAAAGCTTGAAAGAAAGGTGAGAATTAATCTAGAACATAATAAGAAAACTAGTTAATATGAAAGTGCAATTACACTAGAATGAGAATTACTCTAATTGTGTAATAAGAAAGCTTGAAAGTATGAAAATTGAGACAAAAAACCACTATAGTTTTGGTACTCTAAAATTTCCTCTCCCAAAATGAAGAAAAGAAGGTTCATAATATAGAAGAGCTCGAGAGAAGGATGAAGAGTTTCTTGAAAAGAAATGGTCGACTCTTCATCTCCATTCAGGAAGGTGAGACAAATTGGAAGAATTATTTAATTAAATGAATGAATATTGCCACATGGGTGGATTTTTTATTTATTTTGAATAATTAAATTCAAATAGAGATATCTATTCAAATAACCAGATAATATTTAATTCCTTTGATGTGTATTAGCTAAAGGGGGTGTAGTTAATTTAGTTAAAAGCACTAGGACTTTAGAATTAAATTAATTAATCATAGATATTTTTAGCCAATAAATTTCAAATATTTAAGAATTAAATATAGTGTATGATTAATGAAAATTTAGGGTTTTTTTGCATTTGACACCAAGTCAAATAAAGTCAATTGGGAGACAAAATTGCCTAGTACAATAGGACTTTGATGATGTAGAAATTGAAGATATGCACCAAAATTGATTAGAATTTTAAGGTGCCAATTTTGGGGTATTAAATTTTTCCCCTCTTTGAATTAATGTGCAAGCAACGCGTTGATTCAAAGAATAGTCTAATGTGACAGATGATGAGGTTTTAGGATTATCTCTAGGATAGAGCTTAACCCTTGGAAGTCGAGGTTAGATCACCAAGACACCGATCAAATCAAGATGCAAAACCAACTTTAGAACCAAGCATGATTTTCTGAAGTCTATGTTAGATTGCGAAGACAACAGTTAGATTACCACTTGAGAGAAGAATGGAATCAGGGTTAGATTTCCCCAATACCCATTGATAGGTGATAATAGATGTAGATTTAGGAATATCTTCAGAATGAAGCTTTCTCCTTTGAGACCCAGGTTAGATTGCCCAGATAATGGTCGAAAAGAGATTTTGAGAGCCATCTCCAGAATGAAGCTTGACTTTCAGGGATTAGGGTTAGATTTCCCCAATACCTAATGATATTTTAAGAACCATCTCTAGAATGGAGCTTGATCCTTGAGGATCTGAGTTAGATTGCTCAGATACCTAAAAGATAGATGACAAGATGACAAGATGCGAGACACAAAGATGCCCCTAGTGAAGAGATGCCCCAAGTGATGAGAAATTTTGATTCAAATTAGACTGATTCGAGGATTGATTCGACAAGATTTAATTATGCAATCATCCTACCCCCTCGGGAGTGAAATCAAAAGATGACATGTTAGAAAGATGATTGATAGAAAAAGGTTGTAGATAGAGATGAGATCAGAGATCTAGAGGAACTCAGAACGTATTACATAAGGATTAAGAAGATGCAAGAGTGATTAGAGGTCTTGTTGACCAAGTTTGACCATGGTTGACTAGATTTGACTAGAGTTGACTTTTGATGAAAACATTGAAGATCTTGTGAAAATGATGATGAGATAAGATTTTGGCAAGAAAATAGCACCAGAAGGTCGACTACACAAGTGTCCAATCCCGATGGTCCCAAAATTTTAAAATGCGATTTCAAGCTATCTAGGAGTGTCAGATTTCAGTTTTGATCCCAAAAATAGATTCAGAGCTATTGATTTAGCCAAGGGTGAAGTTTTCATGCAAAACAAATCATTTATACAGTTATGATGAAGCCGGGATGGAAGATGAGAACCCTCGATGGATAGATCTAGAAGAAGACAATAAAGAGAGCACCAAAACACTATCTCAATCCAAGCCTAAGCTAGATGTAATCCCTAGGACTTGGTTGTTGGACCCATTTTATTATCATCATAGAGTTTTTAGTAATGGATGTTCATAGGATGCCATACAACCCTCACTGATATTGCAATCATGAGAATATGAATATGACACTAGTCTTAGATTTGTCAGAATGAGGTGTAAGCATTAAGGCACAAGAAGCCAGAAATGACATAAACACCTATTCCTTTTGATTTAACAAGTTAACATAAGCATTAAAGAATAGTTTCTAGAATGACCTGAATGTTGCTTGCGTACAAACATGCCAGACACATGAGAGTTTCTCCTTTTGCTAAGTGAATGATAAGCATATCAAGGTGCTCACAGTGACCCTTACGTTCACTTCACAGGATGAGCATTTGCAATTTCACCTGTAGCAGAAAGAAGTCACTCAAACAAACAAAGAGGAGAACCAACCTTACCAAATTTTCCATATAAAAGGAGTCGAGGTACACATGGCCATCCAACATGAGATGAAGGCTCTCATAGTGGACACCCATCTTATATAGATTCATTGGATCATTGGAACTAAACTAACAAACATAAAGAAAAGGAAAGATCATGCCCCCAGTCTTTGATTCTCTCAGTCAAGAGAGATGTCTTAGAGTTGCTCGAGGAGGAATGATAAAGAAAAAAAACAAGCACTCGAAGGAAAAGCTCAACACGCTTCAGAGAGTTACAAATCCAGTTTTCAGTTTCAATTTTAGTGGATTGATATCAGATCAGAAGTACATAGCTTGAGAAGTCTTGATAGGACAAGGACACTAGGCAGACATAGTGAGGATCACAGGTGACTATCGCAAGAGATGAAGTCTCAAGGATAAATTGGAATGCTAATGAAGTATCATTAGGCAGATGCAGTGAGAACCACTGGTGACTGATACATGAGAGATCCTCAATAAGAGAGATCTAAAAGTGAATGAAACATCAGTAGGAAGACATAGTGAGAACCACTGGTGACTAATGTATGAGGGATCCTCAAGGAGAGAGATCCAAGTGATAGCTAGGTATCAGTAGGCAGGCACAGTGAGAACCACTGGTGACCGATACAAGAGATCCTCAAGGAGAGAGATCTAAGAAAGAACAAAACATCGGTAGGCAGACACACTAAGAACCACTGGTGACTGATGTACAAGGGATCCCTGAGAAGAGAGATCTAAGTGATAGCTAGGTATCAATAGGCAGGCATAGTGAGAATCACTGGTGATTGATACAAGAGATCCTCAAGGAGAGAAATCTCAAAAGTAGCTAGGCATCAGTGGGCAGACACAGTGAGAACCACTAGTGACTGATGCAAGTAAAATCCTTTGAAAATGATAGGACAATGCCCCCTAGACCAGGATGGTGCCCCAAGTGTGACCAGTTTCAATCCATGTAGAGTCTAGTATAATCTTGAAGATAGCTGAAAGCGAGTGCATGAGCTAGCAAACTAAAGCAGGAAACAAGCTAAAGTAGGAAACATGAAAGTAAACTAGACAAGGAAAGCAAGAGCCAAGTGGTGCCGTAATAGGTATAGCATTAGGGAACACAAGGTTCCTATTTACCAAGTTTTCCCCATCTTGGCAGAGATTCTATTTTTGCTACCATGATGCCTATTTTCTAGGTTTTGATCAATGGCACATTTTTCTTTTTCAATTTATTTTTTTTGTACTTTTGATTTTTTTGTATTTTTGAATTTTCACTTATTTTTTGTATTTTTAAATTTTTAATTTTTTTTGTTATTATCAAGGCACCTATTTACCAGGTTTTCACCAAGATAATAGATACATCAAAGCACCTGTTTACCAGGCTTTCACTAAGATGATCATTTTTTTAGGACATTTTACAATTTTTAGGATTTTTTCAGAATAAAGTATGTACGTGAGCATACAGAGATGTCTCATCTGTAGAATCTTTTCAGGTGCAAAGCGTTGATTGGATCTTTGAGATGTTCTCCTTCAGTAGTAGATAGTTGGTAAGCACTAGACCCAAATGCTACAGTGATAATGTACGAACCAAGCCAGTTTGGTTCAAACTGTCCTTTCTATATTTGCTGCTATTGATTCTTGGGGTTCTCTCTTAGGATGAGATCACCCACTTGGAATTCCCTTAGTTTGAATTTCTTATTGTAGCTCTTAGACATTCTTTTCTGGTATTCTCTTAGATGATTGAATGCCACTTGTTGATGTTCATCCAGTAACTCTATCTCTTGTAGCCAACATATTATAATGTCTTTATCAGTAATGAGGTTCTTTAGAGAGACTCTCAATGTAGGAATCTCGACCTCAATAGGAAACACACCATCCGTGTCATAGATCATGAAAAAGGGAATGGCTCCTATTGGAGTTTGAATGCTTGTTCTATAGGCCCATAAAGCCAGATTAATCTGGAGGTGCCAATCTCTACCAGATTTGTGAACTATTTTGTGCAGGATCTTGAGGATTGTCTTGTTGGAAGCTTCTGCCTGTCCATTACCCTAGGGATAATAGATCAAGGACCAATGCTGAATGATTCTAAACTTAGTACATAATTCCTTTAGATCCTTATTCTTGAAATACCCTGCATTGTTAGTGATTATTGAGGAGGGTACACCATATCTACAGATGATGTAATTTAGTATGAACCTTGCTATAGATTTTCCATCAATTATGGCTAGAGGCACTACCTCAACCCATTTAGTAAACTAATCTATGGCAGTGATAATGAACTTGTGCCCTCTTGAGGAAGAAAGATGTATCTGAGCCACCAAATCGAAGGCTCATTGCTAAAATGACCAGAAACTAATGAAGGGAATGAGCTCCTTGGTGGGGAGCATGAATCATATTTCCATGAAGCTGACATTATTTACAAGACTCAGCATACTATATAGCATCCTTTTCCATTTCTGGCCAATAGTAACCAGCTCTAATAAGTTTATGAGCCAATGTCAGGTCACTCGAATGAGAACCACAGATGCCTTCATGCACCTTAGCTAACGCATGTTTGGACTCATCAGACTCTAGACACCTAAGGAGGGTACTGTCTAGACCTCCTCTAGATACAAGTTGTTAGCTACTATGACATATTGTGAAGCACTATAGATTAGGTGACATTTTTCATTCTGGATATAAGTGTCTGGAATAATTTGGTCCTAGAGGTAGGAGAAAATATGATGGTAGCGAGATGAATCATGTCCAATGACTAAACATATCATCTTGGTTTCAGGGGTATTGTAGACTGGGTAGCATAATGTCTCCACTAGGAATTCATGTTTGAAGTCATTTTTTGGCATTTGTAGCATGGAGGAAAGAGTAGCCATGGTATCAACTACTTTATTATCTACTCTTGGAAGCTACTAGAAGGTAATGTGTGCAATGTACTTTTTGAGATCATCAACCATTCACTTATAAGGCACCATCTTTTCATCCTTTATTTGATAGATATCATTAACTTGATTGATGACTAATTGGGAGTCTCCAAAGACCTTAAGTTCATCCACACACTATTCTATGGCTATCTTCATACCATTCATTAAAGCTTCATATTCAACGATGTTATTTGTGCAAGGGAACAACATCTTATATGCCTTTGGTAAAGAGTATCTATGTTGTGTGACAAACAATATTCTGGCACCCAACCCCTACTGGGTAAATGAGCCATCAAAGAACATATTCCATGTTTGATGTGTAAGAAGCATTATAGACTCATCTAGAAATTCAATTTTCAATGGTTGATGATCCTTGAGAGGAGCTTCTGCCAATTGATCTACAATAGCTTGTCCTTTAATAGCTTTTCTCTCTACATACTCAATGTCAAACTCACTGAGTATCATGACCCATTTTGCTAGTCTGCCTATGAGGGAAGCTTTGTTGAGTAAGTACTTTAGTGGATAAATTTTAGCAATAAGTCTCATAGTGTGAGCCAGCATATAGTGCCACAATTTTTTTGAAGCAAACACCATTGCTAGACAAGCTTTTTCAATGACTAAATAGTTCATCTCATAAGAGACCAGAGTTTTTCTGATGTAATAAATGGCTCTGTCCTTATTATTTTAGTCTTCTTCAGCCAATAAAGCACCAAGAGATGTGTTTGTAGCTGAAATATAAAGATGTGTTTGTTGCTGAAATATAAAGGATGAGTGGCTTCCCATGAATAGGAGGCATTAAGATTGGTGGATTTGCAAGATATTGTTTGATTTGAGTGAGCCCTTTGTCACATTCTTCATTCCACTCATAAGTCACACCTTTATATAGAGTTTTGGTGAATGGTTGTGACTTAATGGCCAGTTGTGCAATGAAGCACCGAATAGATTATAGTCTACCATGAAGTCCTCTTATCTGATTCATGTTCTTTGGTGGAGGAATCTCCATGATAGCTTGAACTTTCTTGGGATCTACCTTTATGCCTTTATCAAATATGATATAACCCAAAAATTTGCCAGAAGTGACACCGAATGCACACTTTTTTGGATTGATTCTGAGGCTAAATTGTTCCATTCAATCTAGTATAGGACCTAGATCTGCAAGATGTGTTTTCCACTTCATGCTATTAGCCAAAGTGTCATATACATAATCTTCCATTATTTTGTGCATCATATCATGAAAAATAGTAGTGACAACTCTTTGATATGTAGCTCTGACATTTTTCAATCTGAAGGGCATGACATTCCAATAGAATGTTCCCCAAGCACAAGTGAAGGTTGTCTTTTCTTGGTCTTCTGGCACAATTTTTATTTGATTATGAATAGTGGAAAAATAGATTCACCCCTATTTAGATGTAAAGGGGGAAATATGAGATCTATTCTCAAACCCAAATTCCCAAAGAGGAGATCCAATTTGATCAACCAAGAGGTTAATACACAATCGAATCAATTTATGAGGAATATGGAAGAGAGAGAGAGAGAGAATAAATCCAATATTTCCCTATGAAGTTAATTATGCTTGAAATATGGAATAATTGAAATACAAATACTAATGTCAAATTAGGGCAGATCTGGAAAATGTCAAATTCTGATGTCTGTGTATACTTCCGGGCAATTCTGCAACTTTTTTTAGACTGGAAATGCCGAGATAGGGAAAACCCAAAAATCTTTTCCCAAGATAAACTTAGGTTGGGTTTGACCCTCATAAAAGGTCAAATACTAAATTCTTTATTTGAAGTCTGATTCGAATTCTGTTCGTAGATCTCAGAAGTTTGTCAAAAAGGGTATCCAAATTCGCTCTCAGATTCAAAACTCCGCACCTCTACCTACAAGAAAATGAAGGTTTTTGTTTTTTGTTTGAGGGGTTTACCTTGGTCAAACCCCAGTTTGGAATCAACCTTAATATTTAAATTGAAATAGGAATGCTAGAAAGTAGTAGAAAAGGATCTAACAATGAAGCTATGCAATTCAATAGATATGTAATTGTATTTTGAATGTAAACAAGTATATTGATATGAAAGCTTGAACAAAACAATAAATGTAAATCAAACCTCCATGATTGTATGCTTGGAATCCACCTTGAAGGAAGAATGAAATGGATCTTGAAGATGAACAAAGGATCTTGAAGGAAGATCACACCATCATGATGGCTAGATCTAGGGTTTGAATGATAAATCTTGAATGCATGAACCAAATCCCTCAATGGCCTGAATGATTTAAATCTTTGATATTTAATGGAGAAATTGAATGGAGAAGAGGACTTGAATTCTTGAATGGATGCTTTCTTGGTCACCTTGAGAGCTTGCACATGAAATTGCTTGAGATGAGATGTTCTCACAAAACTTGATTATCAAAATGAGAGAGGAAGGCCTCCTTTTAAAGTGAACTAGGGCACAATCCTCTAGAGGGTCCACCTTGGAGAATTAAATCCCAATTAGGTCCTAACCTTTAGAAAATATACCTAGATTGAATGCAATTAGAGGATTTTCCATCCTGAAACCTGAAATGGCCAACCCGGAGGTGGGAAAATAAATATCCTAAAAGCTCGATTCCTAAAAATCAAGGATTCTGGAAATTTGAATGAGGGGAGAAAAATCAAGGTTGGACCTATCCTATTTAGGTTTGAGCTTGATCCTGACCTAGTTAGGATCAACCCCAAATTTGACCCTGGGCCCAAATTCAGTCAGAACTAGGTTAGGAGGTCCTAGGGATGCCCAGAAACTAAGAAATGATATCAAAATAGGATAGAATGTTAGGGATTGAGATAAAATCCTATGATTACTATGATGAAGGCTAGGATGACCTATTTCTAAAGCCTATCTAGAAAAGAGAGCCATGGAAGAGGGAAATTAAGGAGAATTCTTGATATCCTAACCCTAATTTCACCTAGAATGAAGAAATCAAGTGTCGGGAAGAAGTGGAAAGTGGGGAGAAAGCCAAATACATGAAAAGACTAGATCAAAGTTCTGAACATGACCCCAAACCACTTACTCAGAGGGATAAATTCTCTTAACATGGAAGTGCTTCCATTTTAAGACGATACATTAAGCCCCCACTTTAGCAAGAGTATGGACTCGATGTAAACTCTTGGTAAAGGAAAAGAAAGAGGAGGTCCAAGTGGATTTGCAAAGAGATAAAATAACACTTAGGTAAGGACACAAGCCCCCAAAATAAGGATTCTAAATTGACATACACACATGAGGGTGTCAAAATAACAAGGGTTAGTACTAAACAACCCAAATCAATTAGCATAAGAAACCTCGCTAAGAAATATTTCTCATAGTGATATCATATTTGGAAAGCTATCATAAAAGCATAAATGTTTACATAAGAAAAACAAGAACAACACTATAAATAACATAGCTTCATGATCCCTTCCTATTAGCATGAAAGAAAAAAGAGAGAAAAGAGAAAGTGATTACCTCATCTAGTAAGATGCCCACCTTATCGTGAATCACCCTGGAGGGAGAGCCCAATAGGGTCACCCATAAATTGTGCTTGCAAATGTAATGCATCTTCTGATGGCTTCTAGAATACCCATAGATCCACCTTCTTGTATCACTATGAATATGAAATGCATGTCTCCTTAGGATTCAGCAACTTATGTGCATTACCTTTGGAAGATTTACATATGAATACGTGCCTTTTTAGGATTTAGCAACTTATGTGCATTACCTTCCAAGATTTAGCATATTTGAAATTGGAAATGCATGTCCCTTCAGGATTTAGCAACTTATGTGCATTACCTTTAGAGGATTTAGCATATTGAAAATTTTCAAAAAATGTGCGTCTCCTTAGGATTTAGCAACTTATGTGCATTACCTTCGGAATATTTAGCATACGAATGCATGTCTTTTCAGGATTTAGCAACTTATGTGCGTTACCTTCCAAGATTTAGCATGTAAAAATAAAAAACTATAGTATAGGGGAGGCCCTATATATGCCCCCCTCCTTAATATGGAGAAAACATACTATTTTGACATGTTAAGGAAAGAAAGGAACAAGGATAAAGCCTTCTTCAGCATCAAGATAATATCCTCAATCAACACCCAGTCCAAGCCAAGAAGGTCACAACTCCTATGAGGCCATGGAAGGGATGAATGTAAAGAGATATGCTGTAAGAAGTGAAAAGAAAGTAACCCTTATGGGGGATAGCACACTATTTAGTTTCCAAGGTGAGAGATATATCAACTATGGAAACCCAATGTCAAACAACAAAATAGGTTGTGATCAAGGACAAAGATCCTCAATGTAAACCAAAATTTTCATGTATGATTGGATATCACCTAATAGATAAATACTGCTTACCCAAGGAAAGAGGTGAATCCTAGAAAGACAGAAGGAAATGGCATCCTTTCCCCCCAAGTGTAGGACAAATATGGAGGAGGATACCTACTTCACAAAGCAAGGAGATATCCTATTTACCAAAATGTATACTATATCCTTAGTGAGGGACACTAATCCCTACATCCAAGAGTATAGATCATCATGAAAAGAATATGTCACTCATGGAAAAGGATCCTCAAAGAGAGATCTTATCAACAAGACCCCTACCAAAGAGGAGTGATTTAAATAAAATATCATCTTTCAACAATAGGAATAAAGATTCAATCATCAAGCCCCCTGCAAAGAAGAGGAAGAGGAATCTTTGGAATGAGGGAAACAACTCTAACACCAAAGCAAGGGTGAGAGTTTATAAAGAACATAATTTTCACCATAGAGAAGAAGTGATGACTTAGGACAACAACTTCTCATATAAGAAGGTTATCCATAGTCAAAACATCTATCAATATGTTGAAATAATATTGCAATATAAACAAATACCACTAAGCTAAAGGAAATCAACTCCCTAGACAAAGAGAAAGAAAGAAGTACCTTGGCCCCCAGAGATAAAGACAAGGGATTCCTTCACAAAACACATGTCCTAGGTAAGATATCTTGAAATATTCTATGGATGATTAAAGACATAATGCAAAACCATAGAAAAATAGGAGAGAAAGAATACCAATTAAGCCCCAATAAAAGACCTAATGGATCCTAGGAGACTGGATGAAGATACACCTCTTGCCATCTAGTCCCAAGACAAGGGAAAGAACATCTACATTATATCTAAAGGAGAGGAATCCCCTATATCAAAATTATGAAGGAATTGTAAAATTGCATGAGAGTGAGATATAATTCCCAAAGCAGCTCTTTCTCTAACATATAACTTGAAATGTTTACAATCAACAAGTTAGTGTTTGTTACTATAATGAAAAGGACATTTATATTTGTGTAAAGCATCGATCGGCATAGGTCTAAAGATTTCTTTCTTGGAATTCATTAGCTCAAGATATACCTTCTTAGCAATTTCTTGATGATTATTAGGGTTATCTAAGATAGGTGTGGGGAGAGGAGGATGATGTTTGGCATCACCTACCTTAACTTGAGATTTTGAACACCCAACACCATACATATCTATTTTAGGGGTATATGAACTAGAAACCTAATACCATGCTCATTAACTCCTAGCCCTAAACCTTTATAACCTTGTCTAGTCACCATATTATATCCAGTAGTGTACATATTATGTAAAGCTTCTACAAGAGATGATTGTTTATCATGTTCATGAGTAAAGGTCGTATAAGGTGGGATAATAGGTTTTGAAGAAGTTTCTTTACTGTCATGAGCCGTAATTGACAATACAAATGAGTAAACTTGATTTGAACATTATTCGAATAATAATAAATATATGAGTCCTTATGAATAATTGTTATATATAATATTAATAATTATTAATGTTAATAATAACATTAATAGAATATTAACCTTAAATAATATTACTCAATAATAATATTAATATTACTCCATAAAATAATATATTATTAAATATTAATATATAATCATATATTATTGAAATAATTATGAATATTAGTAATAAACAAATAAATTTTAATAATATCTATATTTAATATAATCATACATTTGAAAACGTATAAGGACATTACAACAATCAACAATATTCTTTAATCAATTTATAATAGTAATCAAATCAATATAATGATAATAATTAATCAAATATATAATTGATCAATATACAATCAATTAGTTAATAGACAAATAAATAATAATAAATATAATTTATTATTAAATTCATTCTATAATGAAACCTAGACTATTATAATAATAATTGAATCAATAGAATTAATATAAATAATAAGTATAATTATAAAGTAGTAAAATAAATTATAAATAAATAATAAATTATTATTATTATTATAAATAAATAAAAATATAGAGGCATGTCTCTAAATCCAAAGGTGGCAACCCTTCAACATGCAAATGTATATAATGGATATCAAATCCATTCCTCCCGGATGATAGATACATAGAAGAAATAAATAAAAATGAGAAGAATAATAAGAAGAGGTGATTATTCAAATTCCAATGAAAACAAGAAAAGAAATGTAGGAGAAAATCAAGGAGAAAATATAGGAGAAGATCAAGGAGGAAATGTAGGAGAATATTAAAAGGACATAAATATTGAATAAGCTAAAAATAAAGGCATAAAGAAGGTAAGTATATCTTTTGAGTTAATTTATTTATTAGCATTGTATGAATTAGATATTAACAATAATATGAAATAAACTTTAGAATAATAAGTTATGAAAATTTAAATAATAAATTATGAAATATAGTAATATTGTTATGAAGTAAACTTGCATTTGAAATAATTTAACTCAAATATATTGATAAATAACTAACTAATATATAATATGAAATAAATACATTATATAAAGAATTATGAATTCTTGTGATTATAAGTATAAAATTATATAATGATGTATTATAATTATTGGGGATTGGCATCCTCCTAGTATACAACATTACAAATTACCATTCCCAAGGTAAATCCAAATACTAATTATGAATTTTAAGACAAATCAAGTAAGGTCCAAATTGGGGACATTACAAGTGGTATCAGAGCATGATCTTGCCATCCTGTCGGGTAGAGGAAGATATACAAATATCGTTCACCATGAAAGCTTAATGTGTCGGATAGAAGAGCTATGGAGAAATGAACAAATTGTCACAATCCTATTACCGAACATAGTGCCCATAAAGAAAGATAAGTAATGGTGATATTGTTTTAGTAATGAACAAAAGTTTCCTTTCAGAATTATGCATATGATTATTATATTGAGTGTTAAAATAATTATTTTTAGATAAATTTATATGTGTGATGATGCAGGCATTACTCAGAGTTAGAGATTAATATGATGAGTAACATGTTGAAGATCATGGGTATTTTGTGAAGGGAAAGGCAGAGTAATCCGGTCACATTGAGGTGGAGAATTCCAAAACGGGTATGAACCATGAGGGAGCCTCTTGTAGACTATTTCACACGTCCTTTGGCACAATGAATCCACCATCCTACATTACAACTTTCCTATGGAGTCTGCAATCAAGGGAGAATCGCTAGGGCACCCTATTGCAATAGTAGTTAAGGGAGAACTGCTAGGAAGGCACCCTACTGCTTTGTGATAAGGGAGAACGGCTAGGGCACCCTATTGTAGTACTAGTTAAGGGAAAGACTATATAGAAACCCTATTGCAAGTACCTTTCCTATGGAGTCTGCAATCAAGGGAGAATTGCTAGGGCACCCTATTGCAATAGTAGTTAAGGGAGAACCGCTAGGAAGGCACCTTACTGCTTCATGATAAGGGAGAACGGCTAGGGCACCCTATTGTAGTACTAGTTAAGGGAAAGACTATATAGAAACCCTATTGAAAGTACCTTTCCTATGGAGTCTGCAATCAAGGGAGAATCGCTAGGGCACCCTATTGCAATAGTAGTTAAGGGAGAACCGCTAGGAAGGCACCCTACTACTTTGTGATAAGGGAAAATAGCTAGGGCACCCTATTGTAGTACTAGTTAAGGGAAAGATGCTAAGAGCACCTTGTTATCTTCTAAAGAAAAAGAGATGAGGCATAAATAGATAAGAAAAACAAGCAATCCACTAAGTAGACAACCTCGTGTGGATGCCTAACACTTGCCACCGGGGCCAAGGGGGATAAAGTTCTACTCTTGGGCTTAGTATGGGATTGGCTTGGACTAACTTATCATTACTCAAGTTTCCTTTGAAGTTTATATATGTATATACTGATGCTCATTTTTTTGTGGTTGCAGGGTTCATAATCAAAAGCCTAATGAAGAAGTAAATTTGTAAACACACTTCCATAACCCTAAGTCATTACAAATTGTAAATTTTAGGGACTAATCAAGGATATGTGTGTGATGTGTCTACATCGTGTCTGCTTCGTCTCTTCATACATTAATGTGTATGCTCCGTGTATGCTTCGTGTCTTCATACATTCATATGTATATTTTGCATTCAAATGCATTTCATGTGTGACTCTTTTATAGAATAAAATAAAGTAATTTTACAAGTAGAAATTCAGTTGGATCCAGTAGTCAACTTGTTATATAAGGTGAAACAAATATGAAAATGTTTATTGCTTGAGGACAAGCAAATTTGAGAGGGGCGGACTGTCATGAGCCGTAATTGACAATACAAATGAGTAAACTTGATTTGAACATTATTCGAATAATAATAAATATATGAGTCCTTATGAATAATTGTTATATATAATATTAATAATTAATAATTATTAATGTTAATAATAACATTAATAGAATATTAACCTTAAATAATATTACTCAATAATAATATTAATATCACTCCATAAAATAATATATTATTAAATATTAATATATAATCATATATTATTGAAATAATTATGAATATTAGTAATAAACAAATAAATTTTAATAATATCTATATTTAATATAATCATACATTTGAAAACGTATAAGGACATTACAACAATCAACAATATTCTTTAATCAATTTATAATAGTAATCAAATCAATATAATGATAATAATTAATCAAATATATAATTGATCAATATACAATCAATTAGTTAATAGACAAATAAATAATAATAAATATAATTTATTATTAAATTCATTCTATAATGAAACCTAGACTATTATAATAATAATTGAATCAATAGAATTAATATAAATAATAAGTATAATTATAAAGTAGTAAAATAAATTATAAATAAATAATAAATAATTATTATTATTATAAATAAATAAAAATATAGAGGCATGTCTCTAAATCCAAAGGTGGCAACCCTTCAACATGCAAATGTATATAATGGATATCAAATCCATTCCTCCCGGATGATAGATACATAGAAGAAATAAATAAAAATGAGAAGAATAATAAGAAGAGGTGATTATTCAAATTCCAATGAAAACAAGAAAAGAAATGTAGGAGAAAATCAAGGAGAAAATATAGGAGAAGATCAAGGAGGAAATGTAGGAGAATATTAAAAGGACATAAATATTGAATAAGCTAAAAATAAAGGCATAAAGAAGGTAAGTATATCTTTTGAGTTAATTTATTTATTAGCATTGTATGAATTAGATATTAACAATAATATGAAATAAACTTTAGAATAATAAGTTATGAAAATTTAAATAATAAATTATGAAATATAGTAATATTGTTATGAAGTAAACTTGCATTTGAAATAATTTAACTCAAATATATTGATAAATAACTAACTAATATATAATATGAAATAAATACATTATATAAAGAATTATGAATTCTTGTGATTATAAGTATAAAATTATATAATGATGTATTATAATTATTGGGGATTGGCATCCTCCTAGTATACAACATTACAAATTACCATTCCCAAGGTAAATCCAAATACTAATTATGAATTTTAAGACAAATCAAGTAAGGTCCAAATTGGGGACATTACAAGTGGTATCAGAGCATGATCTTGCCATCCTGTCGGGTAGAGGAAGATATACAAATATCATTCACCATGAAAGCTTAATGTGTCGGATAGAAGAGCTATGGAGAAATGAACAAATTGTCACAATCCTATTACCGAACATAGTGCCCATAAAGAAAGATAAGTAATGGTGATATTGTTTTAGTAATGAACAAAAGTTTCCTTTCAGAATTATGCATATGATTATTATATTGAGTGTTAAAATAATTATTTTTAGATAAATTTATATGTGTGATGATGCAGGCATTACTCAGAGTTAGAGATTAATATGATGAGTAACATGTTGAAGATCATGGGTATTTTGTGAAGGGAAAGGCAGAGTAATCCGGTCACATTGAGGTGGAGAATTCCAAAACGGGTATGAACCATGAGGGAGCCTCTTGTAGACTATTTCACACGTCCTTTGGAACAATGAATCCACCATCCTACATTACAACTTTCCTATGGAGTCTGCAATCAAGGGAGAATCGCTAGGGCACCCTATTGCAATAGTAGTTAAGGGAGAACTGCTAGGAAGGCACCCTACTGCTTTGTGATAAGGGAGAACGGCTAGGGCACCCTATTGTAGTACTAGTTAAGGGAAAGACTATATAGAAACCCTATTGAAAGTACCTTTCCTATGGAGTCTGCAATCAAGGGAGAATCGCTAGGGCACCCTATTGCAATAGTAGTTAAGGGAGAACCGCTAGGAAGGCACCCTACTACTTTGTGATAAGGGAAAACAGCTAGGGCACCCTATTGTAGTACTAGTTAAGGGAAAGATGCTAAGAGCACCTTGTTATCTTCTAAAGAAAAAGAGATGAGGCATAAATAGATAAGAAAAACAAGCAATCCACTAAGTAGACAACCTCGTGTGGATGCCTAACACTTGCCACCGGGGCCAAGGGGGCTAAAGTTCTACTCTTGGGCTTAGTATGGGATTGGCTTGGACTAACTTATCATTACTCAAGTTTCCTTTGAAGTTTATATATGTATATACTGATGCTCATTTTTTTGTGGTTGCAGGGTTCATAATCAAAAGCCTAATGAAGAAGTAAATTTGTAAACACACTTCCATAACCCTAAGTCATTACAAATTGTAAATTTTAGGGACTAATCAAGGATATGTGTGTGATGTGTCTACATCGTGTCTGCTTCGTCTCTTCATACATTAATGTGTATGCTCCGTGTATGCTTCGTGTCTTCATACATTCATATGTATATTTTGCATTCAAATGCATTTCATGTGTGACTCTTTTATAGAATAAAATAAAGTAATTTTACAAGTAGAAATTCAGTTGGATCCAGTAGTCAACTTGTTATATAAGGTGAAACAAATATGAAAATGTTTATTGCTTGAGGACAAGCAAATTCGAGAGGGGCGGACTGTCATGAGCCGTAATTGACAATACAAATGAGTAAACTTGATTTGAACATTATTCGAATAATAATAAATATATGAGTCCTTATGAATAATTGTTATATATAATATTAATAATTAATAATTATTAATGTTAATAATAACATTAATAGAATATTAACCTTAAATAATATTACTCAATAATAATATTAATATCACTCCATAAAATAATATATTATTAAATATTAATATATAATCATATATTATTGAAATAATTATGAATATTAGTAATAAACAAATAAATTTTAATAATATCTATATTTAATATAATCATACATTTGAAAACGTATAAGGACATTACAACAATCAACAATATTCTTTAATCAATTTATAATAGTAATCAAATCAATATAATGATAATAATTAATCAAATATATAATTGATCAATATACAATCAATTAGTTAATAGACAAATAAATAATAATAAATATAATTTATTATTAAATTCATTCTATAATGAAACCTAGACTATTATAATAATAATTGAATCAATAGAATTAATATAAATAATAAGTATAATTATAAAGTAGTAAAATAAATTATAAATAAATAATAAATAATTATTATTATTATAAATAAATAAAAATATAGAGGCATGTCTCTAAATCCAAAGGTGGCAACCCTTCAACATGCAAATGTATATAATGGATATCAAATCCATTCCTCCCGGATGATAGATACATAGAAGAAATAAATAAAAATGAGAAGAATAATAAGAAGAGGTGATTATTCCAATTCCAATGAAAACAAGAAAAGAAATGTAGGAGAAAATCAAGGAGAAAATATAGGAGAAGATCAAGGAGGAAATGTAGGAGAATATTAAAAGGACATAAATATTGAATAAGCTAAAAATAAAGGCATAAAGAAGGTAAGTATATCTTTTGAGTTAATTTATTTATTAGCATTGTATGAATTAGATATTAACAATAATATGAAATAAACTTTAGAATAATAAGTTATGAAAATTTAAATAATAAATTATGAAATATAGTAATATTGTTATGAAGTAAACTTGCATTTGAAATAATTTAACTCAAATATATTGATAAATAACTAACTAATATATAATATGAAATAAATACATTATATAAAGAATTATGAATTCTTGTGATTATAAGTATAAAATTATATAATGATGTATTATAATTATTGGGGATTGGCATCCTCCTAGTATACAACATTACAAATTACCATTCCCAAGGTAAATCCAAATACTAATTATGAATTTTAAGACAAATCAAGTAAGGTCCAAATTGGGGACATTACATTTACCCTTTCCTTTAATATCATCATGAATTGGAGGAGAAGGTAAATCAAAGAAATATTGTACATCCTCATCCTGAATGATAGCTTGAATCCCATCATAAGTATGGGAAGAGCGAGGATTAACAGATGGAGAATTAGGTACCGGAATAGGATTAGGAAGATTAGGATTAGGATTAATAGGATTAAGATTAGGATTGATAGGATTAAGATTAGGATTGATAGGATTAGGATTAGGAAGATTAGGAAATGGTGTATCATCTACCAAATTCTTCACATAATCCAAAAGATGAATAAGGCTACCACATAAATCTCTAACAAAAGTTTAAAATGTAGGCAGACTAGTGTCGGTCAACTTCACAAAAGCATAAGCAAGAGAAAAGTGAAGGGTCATCAACATAATGAAGTGAATGATACTTTCATAAAAATCATAGGTATGATAAAGAGATGCTAAAAGAAGAGTAATAGAGAACATAACTACACACCAAAGCATCTTAACAATTGCCATAGAAATATTTTTGGATTTTATTGAATATAGAATTTTTTTTGAATTTTTGAAATTTAAAATGCAAGAGCATAAACTAGATCTAATCTAAATGCAAAAAAGGATCTAATATCTAACACAATAGGGTATCTAATTCCACAAAATAAAGGAGAGTAAGTAGGTCAGGTTCACCAAAATGAATAGTGGTAAAATGGATTCACCCCTATTTGGATGTAAAGGGGGAAATATGAGATATATTCTCAAACCCAAATTCCCAAAGAAGAGATCCAATTTGATCAACCAAGAGGTTAATACACAATCGAATCAATTTATGAGGAATATGGAAGAGAGAGAGAGAGAGAGAGTAAATCCAATATTTCCCTATGAAGGTAATTATGCTTGAAATATGGAATAATTGAAATACAAATACTAACCTCAAATTAGGGAAGATCTGGAAAATATCAAATTCTGATGTCTGTGTATACTTTCAGGCAATTCTGCAACCTATTCTGGACTGGAAATGTTGAGACAAAGAAAACCCAAAAATATTTTTCCAAGATGAGCTCAGGTCGGGTTTGACCCTCATAAAAGGTCAAATACTACATTCTTTATTTGAAGTTTGATTTGAATTTTATTTGTAGATTTGGAAAGTTTGCCGAAAAGGGTATCCAAATTCGCTCTCAGATCTGAAATTCTGCACCTATACCTACAAGAAAATGAAGGTTTTTTTTGTTTGTTTGAGGGGTTTGCCTTGGTCAAACACCGGTTTGGAATCAACCTTAATATTGAAATTGAAATAGGAATGCTAGCAAGTAGTAGAAAAGGATCTAATAATGAAGCTATGCAATTCAATAGATATGTAATTGTATTTTGAATGTAAACAAGTATATTGATATGAAAGATTGAACAAAAAAATAAATGTAAATCAAACCTCCATGATTTTATGCTTGAAATCCACCTTGAAGGAAGAATGAAATGGATCTTGAAGATGAACAAAGGATCTTGAAGGAAGATCACACCATCATGATGGCTAGATCTAGGGTTTGAATTATAAATCTTGAATGCATGAACCAAATCCCTTCAATGGCTTTTATGCTTTAAATCCTTGATCTTCAATGGAGAAGTGGAGTTGAATGCTTGAATGGATTCTTTCTTGATCACCTTGAGAGTTTGCACATGAAATTGCTTAAGATGAGATGTTCTCACAAAACTTGATTATCAAAATGAGAGAGGAAGGCCTCCTTTTATAGTGAACTAGGGCACAATCTTCTAGAGGGGCCACCTTGAAGAATTAAATCCCAATTAGGTCCTAAGATTTAGAAAATATACCTAGATTAAATGCTATTAGAGGATTTACCATCTCGAAAACCGAAATGGCCAACCTGGAGGCGGGAAAATAAATATCCTGAAAGCCCGATGCTCGAAAATCCAAGATTCTGGAAATTTGAATGAGGGGGGAAAAATCAAGGTTGGACCTGATCTAGTCAAGTTCGACCTCAATCTTGACCTGGTCAGGATCAACCTCAAATTTGACGCTGGGCCAGATTCAATCAGAACCAGGTCAGGAGGTCTTGGGGATGCCCAGAAACCTAAAAATGATATCAGAACAAGAAAAAATGTCAGGGATGGACATAAAATCCTATGATTACTATGTTGAAGGCTAGGAGGGCCTATTTCTAAATCCTACCTAGAAAATAGAGCCATGGAAGAGGGAAATTAAGGAGAATCCTCAAGATCCTAACCCTAATTTCACCTAGAATGAAGAAATCAAGTGTCGGGAAGAAGTGGAAAGCGGGGAGAAAGCCAAATACATGCAAAGACCTGATCAAGGCACTCAACATGACCCCAAACCACTTACTCAGAGGTTTAAACACTCTTAACATAGAAGTGCTTCCATTTTAAGATGATAAAGATTATAACTAGAAAAGCCATCCATTAGAGAATACATTTGGTAGCCAGCTATCATGTCCACTATTGTGTCAATATTGGGTAATGGAAAGTCATCTTTAGGACATGCTTTATTCAGGTATCTGAAGTCTATGCACATGCGAATAGATTTATCATGATTTGTAACTAAAAAAATATTAGAGATCCACTCTGCGTAGTCAATAGTTATGATGAAACCAACTTTGAGAAGTTTTTATAACTCAGCTTTGACTAATAGTACCACATGTGGATGCATCTTTCAAAGCTTTTGTTTGATGGGCTTAACACCTAGTGCAATAGAAAGATGATGCATGATTAGATCAGGATCCAATCCAGGCATATCATAGTAAGTCCATGCAAAATTATTTTTTTTGCTTTGAAAGAAATTGGTGAACTCTTCTTTCTCTTCTGCAGATAAAGACTGTGCTAAATGAATAGTTTGAGGTGCAGCTTCCATACCCAAATTCACTAGTTGTGTTGGCTCAATCAATACTGATAATCTCTCTTGAAAATGACTAGGAAGTGTATCAAGTATCTCATCCTTGGTTTCCTTACTGAGGTTTTCACCCTTGGATACGTCTTTTATTTTTACTTTTTTCAGCTTTGACACTGCCACAATGTGGTTTTCACCATTAGAGCACCTATTCTTTTTTCTTTTAATTTTATGACTAAGATACTTGATATCAGCTTTAGTCATGTTGATATTATCTTCACTGGTGGAGAACATTATAGGTTCGACAGTGTTAAGATAACAGACAAGAGTGTAGTCATTCTGGAACATAAGGACTTCGCTAGCTGGAGAGGGAGAGTTCTAGTTGATAAGTTCGGGATGGCGGAGTGAAAGAGAAGTGGCAGGTTCATGATGTAAGATAAAACTCCTAGGCTTAGTTTTCCACTCCCACCAAGAGATTTCTTTTATCTCCTAGTATCCTATGCTTCTATAGGATTTCCCAATAGGCTTAGTTCATTAACTAAGTCCTATTCACTCTTTACTACAAGAGTCACAACTTGAAAACTCCACCTTGGATGATCCACACCTTAATTTTGGTTCTCTTTCTCACTTTCACTTAAATGGATCTAAGTGCCAAATCCACTAAAAATTCACAAATTTAAAACTTCATTGTGAGGACCTTCTTCACATTGAATTCATTCATATTCCATCCCATTTTACTAATTTGGGAAGGTTCTTGGCTCATAGGTTTATTGCATTCAAGATTTCATCAAAAGAGACCTTAATTGTAGACCTATTTCTAGTAGCCTTCACCAGTCCGTTTTTCCCATTTTTAGTAAAATTTTCCCAAACAACTCAGAAAAATAAAACTTGATTTGGATACCCTTTCATAATTTTTAAAACTTTCATTAACGGTTTTGGGTCTGAAACTGACCGTACACCTCCTTCCTAATATCAAGGAGAAACAGGGCTAAAAGGCCTAGTTTCTAGGACAACTTGTCTAGGACTAATGAAAATTGCTCAAAACCTATCCTAATGGGTTGGGATGACTTCCCAATTCTTAGGATGGATAAATAACATGAAAAAATACCATAAAAATTCCTTGGGATGTTCTATACTTCCCATTCCCCACATGAAATGATTTGATTTCTCCATGTCAAGCCTCTAACTGGGTATGTCTAACTTGCCTAGGGCCTAATCATTAAGCTAGCTCCCTTTCTCATGATGATTTTTACCTTTAGATACAATATTTAAAGAGGCCCCACTTGAAGATTAAACCACTTATTTTGTTTTTATATGGTTGAATCTCATGTGGGAGCCATTTTTACAAAATTTGTCACAGTGTGACCAAAAGAGAGGTCCTGAACTAAAACAAATTGAAAACTATGATAAATCTACTCTAAACCCTTAACAAATAAAATTAAAAAGTCTTAAAAATAGCTATAGAACATGAATCAACCACTTTATCAATGCATTTCCAGCTACAAGTATGACTGTTCCTTCAAAAACCGAAAATATCAATTCAAAACAGAATTGCAGAGCCTAATACATTCACTCAAACTTTTACAATAATGCAACCAATGCTTGGAGATTCAAGCCATGAATCCATTAGGTGTCTCCTCCACTATTCTAGGGCCTATTTTTTTTAGCATAACCTCCCACATTCAAAGGAATCCAAGGCTAGCCATGTTGCATGCAATATTTGTAATTAGTGTAAATGTTGTTATGACAACATTCTTACAACACTTGGCAACTTTGATAGATGCCTTAATCCTATATTCTAGGCTTCTTATCCTCACATATTTTGAGGATCCAAGATAATTCATGATCGTCATATTTATTTAAAAACCATTAACCATTCTTAGGCCGAAGACATATTAATGACTCAATCTCCTTAACTCCTAGCATTAAGAATTTAAATAACAACTAACAAAGGCTATTTGTGTGACCTTATTCTTAGTGACTAATTCACCCAGCCAACATAAAAAAATACCTTCTAAGGTCCTCAACCAAACTATAGTAACTTCTTGACTTGGGCAGAGTCAAGTACAAGCCAAAAATTGACTAACTAGTAGAGGTTAGCCTAAGTGCTCCTACACCATCCTCCCCAAAATAAGAAGTTCAATCCACCCTTGGATTGATGAGGCTAGGATCAATTCCCAACCTTTTAAACCTTGTTTCTTTGAACCAAATAGCATCAAAATAATTCTACAAATACCTCTGAATGAGTTTCTCCTTATACTCTTTATGTCTAGTTTTCTTGTAGGTCCTTCTGTCTAGTACACTATCTGCCCCTTTACCTGCAGCAGTAGGAAGTTGAAAATCTTCCACATCCTTGATCACCTCATTGATGTTTTGGTCACTATTTATTTGTGGTCCCTTTTAATGGACAAGGTCTGAAACATTAAAGATATTGGATAATCCACTATCATCTGACAGGTCTATCTTGAAGGCATTGTCACCATACTTTTCCAATATAGGACATGGTCCTATCCTTCTCATTTGCATCTTATGAGGGACTCATTTTTTCAACCTATATTTGTTCAAGTGTATCATAACAAGATCACCAACTTTGAACTCCACTAACCTTCTACTTTCATCTACCTTGGCTTTGTGCTTGGTGGTGTTGTCTACCAATGTCTTCCTCACTATTTCATGAACTTCTTGCATAGCAAATGCAAAGTCATCAGCATATGCACTTGCCTTGACTCCATCTTTTAAATCTCTCAACTCATAGAATCCTCTAGGATGTAGGCCATATCAAATTTCAAATGGACTCTTCCTGATTGATCTATTGATAGTATCATTATAGGCATATTCAACTTGCCCAATCAACTGATCCCATTGCTGACCATACTCCTTAGTTAGGCATCTTAGAAGGTTTCCAAGACTCCTATTAACAACCTCTGTTTGACCATCGGTTTGGGGATGGTAGGCTGACCCAAAATATAAGTTAGTGCCCAATCTTTTCCAAAGAGTCTTCCAAAAATGACTCATAAACTTTGTCTCTGTCTGAAACAATGCTGATTGGTAGTCCATGTATTCTTACTATCTCTTTGAAGAATAGAGATGCTATTTGACTTGCATCATGTGTAGTATTGCATGGCACAAAGTGAGCCATCTTACTAAACCTATCAACAACAACATAAACACTATCCATCCCTTGTCTTGTCTTGGGTAGCCCAACTACAAAATCCATGCTTAAGCATTCCCATGGCCTAGTAGGAATTGGTAGTGGCTGATAAAGACCAGCATTTATAGAAGTTCCCATGGCCTTTTGACATACTACACAACTCTCCACATACCTCCTAATATCAAGATTCATTCTAGGCCAAAAGTAAAACCTTGAAACAAGGTCTTGAGTCTTAGAGATCCCAAAGTGACCACTCAAAGCACCATTATGCTTTTCTTGAATAAATTCTCTCTAATAGAGCCTCTAGGAACACACAATTGATTCCCTTTGAATAAGAGATCACTTTTCAAAGTATAATCAGCATATTTACTATGAAAATGATTCTTTTATTCAGCACATACCATGTAGATGTTAGCAAAGTCTTCATCATATGCATATAGATCCTTGAAATGATCTATCCCCATGCTTTTCAACTAAATTTCTTGAATGTGAGGGCTCTTCTTGACAATGCATCAACCACCTTGTTTAGTACACCCTTCTTGTGCTTGATATTGAAGGTGTAAGCTTGTAGGTACTCAACCCACTTCATGTGCTTGTGACTCAACTTCTCTTGTGAATTTAGGAAGCTAAGTGCTTGATTGTCTGAATACACAATGAACTCCTCAGGAAGAAAGTAGTGCCTCCATTTTCTTAGAGCTTGGACCAATGCATACATCTCTAAGTCATATAAGGAGTACTTCCTCTTAGCCTCACTTAACTTCTCAGAATGGAAAGCCACTAGTCTTCCCTCTTGGCTTAGAATAGGCCCGATTGCTACATTGCTAGCATCACATTCAATGGTGAATAGCTTCTCAAATCTTGGCAGCACCAAAATAGGTTGGGTAGCTATTCTTTCCTTCAACAACTCAAAGCTCTTATTAACATTTTCATTCCACACAAACTTAGTTTTCATTCCTCCTTTGATAGTGTCTAACATAGAAGCACAAATTGCACTAAATTATCTTATAAAATTCCTATAGTATTGTGCAAGACCATGAAAACTCCTTACCTCAGTTGCTAACTTTGGAGTAGGCCAGCTCATGATAGCCTCTACCTTGCTCTTATCCATTTTTATATTTCCATGAGATAAGAAAAAACCAAGATACACCAATTCTAATTCGATGAACTCACACTTCTCCAAATTGATCATCAACCTCTCTTCTTGCAGCTTCTTGAAGACAATGTTGAGGTTCTCCAAATGCTCACTCTTTTTCTTGCTAAAAATTAGTATATCATCTAGATATACAACTAAAAACTTGCCTATGTAGTCCTTGAGTACTTCATTCATGAGCCTCATGAATGTAGAGGGGGCATTTGACAATCCAAATGGCATGACAAGCCATTCATACAACCCTTCATTAGTTTTGAAGGTTGTCTTCCACTCATCTCCTTCATGGATTCTTATTTGGTGATAGCCACTCTTTAATTCTATCTTGCTATAACTTGCTTCACCTAAACAGTCCATTAAGTCTTCAATCCTAGGGATAGGGAACCTATATCTTATGGTTATCCTATTGATAGCCCTTGAGTCAGTACATAGCCTCCAAGTTCCTCCCTTCTTAGGTGCAAGTATAGTGAGTACAACACATGGACTAATACTCTTTCTAATTAGGCCTTGGTCTAAGAGCTCTTGTATTTGCCTTTCTATTTCCTCATTTTGCTGAGGGGTCATCTTATAGGCTGCTTTGTTGGGTAGGGTAGCTCCTAGGATAAGGTCTATCCTATGACTTATGGCTTTTTGAGGGGGTAAGGCTGAAGGTTGACCATCACTTACAATGCCTTGGTAAGTCTGCAACATACCTTGAATCTCCTTTGGTAATTTAGTCTTCTTAGTCACCTTGTTGACACCTCCTTCTCTTGGTTTCAACACCAATGCATACCCTATGCCTTCACTCTCTTCCATGGTTTGTAGGAACTCTTTTTCACCTACCATAAGAACATGTGGACCTGTTGTCTTTACTTCAGCATCCTCCAATAATGACTAAATTTTGAAGGTTGTATTATCCTTCTTGAAAGAATAGGAATTATTTCCTCCACCATGTATGGCTTGGTGGTCAAATTGCCAAGGTCTACCTAGGACCAAATGGAATGCATCCATAGGCAAAAAATCACATAAAAATGTGTCTTTGTACCTTCCAATGGAGAACTCCACCCATGCTTGCTCATTCACTAACACATGTTGGCCTTTGTTAAGCCAAGTGACCTTGTAAGGATTGGTATGAGGTATCCTTGTCAACTTGAGCTTGTTGATTGCTTCCTCTAACACTATATTATTAGTAGAGCCTGAATCAATGATGACCCAACATACTTTCCCCATTATCTTTCATTTGATTCTAAACAAAGACCTCCTTTGGCTTGGCTCCTCCTTCACTGGTTCCTTGATTAGAATTCTTGTCTACTACATTTGTGTCTTCATGAACAAGATTAGCTCTCTTATCACCTCCTTGTGATGAACTACCTTTCTTAGGGCATCTATAGGAAGGGTGCCCCATTTGATTGCAATGGTAGCAATTCATATTGGCAAAATAATTGCCTCTTCCTCCTTGTGATGAACCACCACTTCTTCCTCTAAAGCTAGAGTTAGAATTTCTTCCTCTACCACCTCTACTTGAGCTTCATTCTTTCTGCTGACTGAATTTTACCTCACCTTGAGCTCTTGAATCAAAACTTATTCCACCATAGCCACCTCTTTGACCTTTGGTATCTTTTCCTTTTTCTTTACCTTTGGAGCTTTCTTTCTTTCTCTTGATCTTCTCCTCTATCTTCAAGGCCATTTGATAGCATTGCCTAATGTATTTGAATTTCACTAGGCTCATCTCCTCTTGAATAGACCATTTGAGGCCATTCAAATACCTTGCTAGCTTGATTCTCTCATCTTCAATTACCTTGGACCTCAAACATAATTTTTGAAACTCCTCGGTATATGCTTGGACATCCAAATATTTTTTCCTAAGATTGTGTCTCCTTCTATGCATTTGAACTTCATATTCATCAGGAAGATATGTTTTCTTGACTTTGGATACCATACCCTTCCATGTCACAATAGGACCTTTACTATCCTTTTCCCTCTCGGTTTGCAAAAACTTCCACCAAGTAAGAGTTGAACCTCTTAGTCTAGACTTGGCCACCATTACCTTTTGTGCTTTAGAGATACCATCACATTCATAATAGTTCTCAATGCTATCTATCCAATCCACTACTGAATCTAGATCCATTTTTCCACTAAAGAGTGGAACACCTTCTAAAGCCTTGCCACTCAATGCCTTCAATGCTTTCAAGAATGTCTCTTCAGGAAGAAAAGGGTCAGGAGCTGGTGCTTCTTCCTCCAAATCCAATTCTTTCTCCTTTGCTTCAGCTTATTCTTTAAGGTCAATCTTCTCTTTGAGCCTACCAACTTTGTCTTGAACTTCACCTAAGAGCTGCTCCATTTGAGCTAGTCTTTGCCTTAACAATTTGTTATCCTCTTCTTGCTCCTCAACCTTCTTTGATAGTTCAGCATTAGTCACCATGGCTCTAGCTGGTGTATTGTTTGCTACTAATTTAGAAGATTTATGCATTAACCACAAGCTTGATCAACCAAGCTCTGATACCAATATGATGTAAGATAAAACTCCTAGGCTTAGTTTTCCACTCCCACCAAGAGATTTCTTTTATCTCCTAGTATCCTATGCTTCTATAGGATTTCCCAATAGGCTTAGATCATTAAATAAGTCCTATTAAATCTTTATTACAAGAGTCACACCTTGAAAACTCCACCTTGTATGATCCACACCTTAATTTTGGTTCTCTTTCTCACTTTCACTTAAATGGATCTAAGTGCCAAATCCACTAAAACTTCACAAATTTCAAAATTCATTGTGGGGAAATTCTTCACATTTAATTCATTCATATTCCATCCCATTTGATTGATTTTGGAAGGTTATTGGCTCATAGGTTTATCGGATTCAAGATTTCATCAAAAGAGACCTTAATTTTAGGCCTATTTCTAGTAGCCTTCACCAGTCCATTTTTCCCCTTTTTAGTAAAATTTTCCCAAACAACTCAGAAAAATAAAACTTTATTTGGATACCCTTTTGGAATTTTTAAAACTTTCATTAAGATTTATGGGTCTGAAAGTGACCGTACACCTCCTTCCTAATATCAAGGAGAAACATGGCTAAAAGGCCTAGTTTCTAGGATAGCTTGTTTAGGACTGATGAAAATTGCTCAAAACCTATTCTAATGGATTGGGATGACTTCCCAATGTTTAGGATGGATAAATAACATGAAAAAATACCATAAAAATTCCTGTGGATGTTTTTTACTTCCCATTCCACACATGAAATGATTTGATTTCTCCCTGTCAAGCCTCTAACTGGGTATGTCTAACTCGCCTAGGGCCTAATCATTAAGCTAGCTCCCTTGCTCATGATGCTTCCTACATTTAGATAAAATATTTAAAGAGGCCCCAATTGAATATTCAACCACTCATTTTGGGTTTCCATGGTTGAATCTCACGTGGGAACCATTTTTCCAAAATCTGTCACAGTGTGACCAAAAGAGAGGTCCTGAACTAAAACAAATTGAAAACTATGATAAATCTACTCTAAACCCTTAACACATAAAATTAAAAAAGTATTAAAAATGAATATATAACATGAATCAACCACTATATCAATGCATTTCCAGCTACAAGTATGACTATTCCTTCAAAAACCGAAAATATCACTTCAAAACAGAACTGTAGAGCTCAATACATTCACTCAAACTTTTACAATAATGCAACCAATGCTTGGAGATTCAAGCCATGAATCCATTATGTGTCTCCTCCACTATTATAGGGCCTATTTTTTTGAGCATAACCTCACACATTCAAAGGAATCCAAGGCTAGCCATGTTGCATGCAATATTTGCAATTAGTGTAAATGTTGTTATGACAACATTCTTACAACACTTGGAAACTTTGATAGATGCCTTAATCCTATATTCTAGGATTCTTATCCTCACATATTTTGAGGATCCAATATCATTCATGATCATCATATTCATTTAAAAACCATTAACCATTCTTAGGCCTAAGACATATTAATGACTCAATCTCCCTAACTCCTAGCATTAAGAATTTAAATAACAACTAACAAAGGCTATTTGTGTGACCTTAGTATTAGTGACTAATTCACCTAGAAAACATAAAAAAATACCTTCTAAGGTCCTCAACCAAACTATACTAACTTTTTGACTTGGCTAGAGTCAAGTACAAGCCAAAAATTGACTAACTAGTAGAGGTTAGCCTAGGTGCTTCTGCACTAGTTCAAGTGTGTTCACAGTATAGCCATCAAAAGTATGGATGAGTAAGTCAAGACCTAGAGTGATCTCATCCAAAGGTGTGTTCAATTCTTCTCAAGTCCTCATAGTGGAAGTAGAGGGAATGTTAGTGTTAGTAAATTCACACTCAGTTGTCCTAACACTAGACTCTTCACGTACTTCGAAAAGGTTTTCATATACATGAACAACATCTATATCCTTATCAATAATGGCATCAGACAGATAATCAAACTCATATTCATGTGAATCAGTAATGCTTGATATGGGAATTCCATCAATACTAGTTGTACCATCTGACTCATCTTCATCTCTTGTAGTATTAATGGTTTGCCGAAGTTGATCTTGTTCAAACCACTTTTGGAAATACAGTGGTATGTACTGTTCACCCTAAAATCCAAGATCAACCATTTGTATTTCTCTCAATTGGTCATATGTGAGTCAATGTACTGAAGCGGTGTCATCAGATTCACTATCAGTCTCTACCAGGTAGACAGGTATAATAGGTTCATCTGGTTTTGCAAAGAGTGTAATAAATTTTGGAGGAATAGGATATGGAAAAGTATCCTCATCAGAACTGTTCTTTGATTTATCAGCTATGGTAATGTCCTCAAATTCTAGCTGGAATTTTGGTTCTAGTTCTGGCTTTGGTACTGGTACAAACTTGTTCATCCCTAGATGAAATTGGATTTTCTTGAAGCCTAGACCCATGGTGTCCTTGGTACGATGACCTGTGGCTTCAATTGGTTTAAGAAAACCATTATCATTCAACCCTATAGGGCCACTCCCTTTATAACCAAAGAACTTCATGATTTTGAAGGCTTCACTGTATGGTTCTTATTCTAGGTCATGAGCAGGAGTTATTTGTTTAGATGTTTCTTTTCCTTTGTAAATCCAAGCTGTATAGCCCTTTCCTTATCTTCATCTTCTAATGGTGTTGTGGCCTTGACAAAGGCACCATCATAGATTATTTTGGGACAACAAGAAGAAGGTTTGTTGTTCTCAGAGGGTCTCCCGTAGGAACATAGAGACAGAGGTAGAGCTTCTCATGATAGCACAGGTTCTATCTAATACCCTCCCATGCCTATATCTTTAAGCTTCAGAGTCTATTCCATTTCTTTAAGTTTTGCATCATAGAATTTAGTGGAATCTCTATTAGTTGGGACAAGCCTGTCTGTAGATTGTGCGAGTGTGTTGCAAGAATAATTGGTATTGGAAAGAACTTTCACTTCTGCACCATGGAACAGAAACTTGATATATTGATGATATGTAGATAGAACCACCTGCATTTCATGGATCCATGGTCTACCTAATAGTATATTATATACCAGAGGAATAACTAGAACTTGAAAAATTACATCTCTCTCAACAAGTCCAACTCGGATTGGTAGCACAACCAAACCTTTGGATTTGCATTCTTCTTCATCATATGCACTAATGGTGATTTTATTATGAACATCTATACAATCTTCATCATAGCCTACTTGCATGAGAAACTTAGTAGAGAAAATATCGAGGCCAGCACCATTGTTAATGAGGACGTGGCAGACGTGCTTTGGACCTATCATGACTTCTATATGCAAAGGAGCATTGTGCGGATGGCTCAATGAATGGTCATCTTCTTTAGAGAAGGAAAAATAGTGGGGTGAGGTCAGGTGACCCACCATGGATTGAAACCAATCAAGATCCAAAACTTTTGGGACATTTTCCTTGGTGAGGTATTTATCTACAATCTCCCTATGAGTAGGCGAGATCTTCAACAGCTCAAAGATAGTGATCTGAGCATTGGTACATTGTAGCTGGTCTAGAATGTTATAATTAGCCACACTAGGCGTAGGCACTAATTTAGAGTTCTTGTTGGTAGGATGAACATTAGTTTTATCCAAAATTTTCTTTAGAGTAGATCTAAAAGGGTTTGGACCCTTAATGGTGATTTTCACATGAGAGTGAGTGACAACATTTGCGCAATCTTGAGATGATTTAGGTATGGAAGAATGAGACCTGGGGCATTGCAAGACAAAAGGAGTCATAGGCTTAGGAGCATCTTCATTCCCCTTAATAGTAATCACATCACAATACTCAACCTCAATAGGTTCAATCATGTTGATGACATTGTCATTGGTAGTGTATGTGTAGTTGACCTTGGCATTGGTGTTCTTAGTCTTGGAAGATTCACCTTTCTCACGAGGAGGAAAGGGATATTTAAATGCCTGATGATCTGAATTATTTTTATGGTTGTCCATAATAATGTCACCATTGTCAATAAAATCTTGGACCTTATGGCACAGTTAGAGACAAGTAGAAGTCTTATGACCCTTATTTTGGTGATAATCATAGTATGCATTGTCATTCCACCAATGAGGTTATGGTTGCAGATCATAGAGATGCTTATCCAAAGGAGTGAGTATTTGGTTTTGAATGAGAGTCTTATAAACCATATCATTCGGTTCTCCTAAGGACATGAACTCACGCTTGGGTTGGGATGGCCAAGGTTTGTTTTTAGCGAATCTCAAAGGCTATTGAGTCTTTTTTGTAGCCTTCTCCATAGCTTTGACCACTTGTATACTAGAGGAAAGATTGAAAACAGATTTCAAAGGCTTTGGGGTCACATTGTCAACCACTCCATCATTTACAACATCTCTATTCTTGTTGACAAACCTCCCTTTATCTTTGTTTGAGGAGGAAGACCCTTGTTTTTTATCCTTTTGCAAAGTCAACTCTCTTTTCTTGATCATAAATGCTTCTATCCTCACAACCTATTTAATCATGTTATCAAAAGTTAGGGGACCTCGTAATTGTACTTGATATCCAAAATCTAGGACAAGATTGTCCAAAAAGATGTCAATTTTTTCAGACTCGTGTAGTTTGTGGGGATATTTCATAGAAAGCTATCTTCATCTCTGGAGAAATGCCAGGAAAGGTTCCCCTTTTCATTGTTTCAGGTTACAAAGATCTTAGATATTGATTGGATGTTGACTATTGTGTGAGTAATGCTAGATAAATAGATTAGCAATCTTGTCAAAAGATTTAATTCCAGTGGGTAACTGAGAAAACCACTCCATAGCTGACCCACCCAAACTATGAGGAAAGAGGTGCATAAGATATGTCCGATCATGTATGAATTTCATGGATAAAGTTTCAAACTCTCCCAAGTGATCTTGGGGATCGGTAGTACCCAAGTATTTATCATATTTAGGCATCTCGATGCCTTTGGGAAAAGGTGGCATGCAAAGACTCTTATCAAACAGGAAAGGATAGATGCTTTCCACTGTGAATTGTTGCATTGATTCATCCTTATCCTTCACAAGTTGGCTAATCTGGTCTTGCATATCTTGAATCATCTTTTGCAACTTGGTAGTCTCAGTCTCTTCTTCTTTGGCCACCAACATTTCTAATTTAAAGTATGAAGGTAATTTGGCCCCTTGTTTGGCCTATTCAAGAAAATATTTCTCCTTCTCCTCTAGAAGGAGGATCTCCATCATCTTGATAAGATCCTTGTTGGCTTTCACTACATCTATGTCATTTTGGGTTATTACCTCATCTTCATTACCAAGACTCTCACAAATGCTTGGGACTTGATCTTGTTGTTGATCATCTTGGTCTTGGTCATGTGGAGGGCTATAGTGATATGGTTGTCGGTCACCTTGAGATTTTTTTGGGGATTGATCATTTTGGGATTGATTTTGGTCATGTTGAGATTGATTAGGATGTTGGTCATTCTGAGATTGATCATGACACTGGTTGTTTTGAGATTGGTCATGACTTTTACTATATCGGCCTAGTTTGAAGTCAAAGGGGTCTCCCATCTTATCAATGTAGGATTGTGTAGCGTGTGTAGACTTAGTAAAATGATATGAATGATGTCGAAAGGGAACAACTAAGGTAATCTTTGGTTCTTTAATGAGATAAAAAAGGGTCGATAGGTTAAAATGGGTTGATAGGTTCGACAGAGTTGGTAGGTTCAATAATGCTAATCAGACTAGTTTGAGGAAGTGGCCTCTCAAAATTGTGAAACAATGAGTTGTCTTGTTCTTGAAACAATGAGTCAAGTTGTGTTTGAAACAATGGATTATAACACTCCTAGAACAATAGAGATGATGATTGAGATGGGCTATCTTTCAATGTACTTAATGAAGAGGAACTTGAGGATCCCTCAAAACTCTCAAATTGTATAATAGGTTTGGAATGACCTCTTCCTTGATTACGAGCTCTATCTCTACCTTGTTCAATAACATGGATGGGGAATGTGTTGCCACTTCTAGTTGTAATGGGAATAGATGAAAATTTAATGAGAGAGGACTTGGGATTATGCTAGAACTCTATTTTTAGGATAGCGGAAGAAAAGGAGATAAGAGGCTAGAATAGCTAAGATGTGAAATGTAGAGATGTGACTATCATGCCATAAGGTACAAAAGCATAAAAAGATAGGACAAATAACAAAGAGACAATATGATTTTAAGCAGTAATCATTCATTTTGCAGCTTGAGACACTCAGTTTTAGATAGTGAACAACAAGAGAATAGGTAAATAGACCTCAAACAAAAATCAAATCAAGTAGAAAATTCCTCAGTCAATAGGAAATAGCTCATTGTTTTGAAAATTAGGGTACAGTCTCACACGAGGAAGTACTAGTTCATGTGAGGAAATGCTAGACTGTGCATGAGAGAATGAAATCTCACATGAGGAAATGCTCAAGTTCTAAAATCTTGCATGGGAAAAGACCAAATTTTGACAAGTTGACACATTTTTCAAGATAAAATTCAGATTTTGAGATACAGTGTGGGCTATTCTCTGATAGATGTTCTAGTTTTCAGACAATTTTAAGATAGTTTGATTCAGAAATCTCAATTTTGAAGGTTTCAATAATTTGTTTACAAGCATAAAGTTTTAGATCAATCAATAGTGACACAAGAAGTAGTTGCAAACAATTCTACCAAGAACAAAGAAACTTGGCAAAATCATGGGAGTCTTTGTTTAATCACAATGGACAATTTAAGACTCAAAATAATTACTTAGTTATCCCTACCAAAAAAAATGGTAGAGAAGACAAAATCTGTACCTCAGAGCTTATGTGCATGCGTTCACGTCACACAGCCATGTCACCCCCTAGAGGGCACCCATGTTTTTGGTTTTTCCAAGGACTCAATAGTATATGTTCAAAGGTTACCCTTGAAGCAAGGGCCAGTGTCATATACCACCTTCAAACATCCAGGTGCATGCCTATGGTGAGAATCTAGGGGAGAGATTCTTCCCCCTCCTTGTGTAAATATTATGTCTCCTCTCGGAGGTGATCCAAGTAGGAAACTAACTAAGAAAGTGTTTAGTGGGCTTCTATTCATACTACCCTTCAATGCCCCTGATACAGGGTTGAGGCCTCGCAGCCACACTGACACCCGGAAGTCATACACCCCTACAAGAAGGGCTAGGAGCGGTGCCGCTCAGTACAATAGATGGAGCTTTCTCAAGATAATAGTCAAAATCAAGAGAAAGAAGTTAACATGGCTTTGGAGTCTTTAGACTCAACAAAGAATTATTTATTATTGTGAGGTGGAATCACCAACAATAGGTGTGTACTCACTTGGGTCATTCCTGTAGGTTCAATTTCTAGCATGCCCTCTAAAGGTGACACAGACTTTGGCTTAGATCCAAGGGTCAGATTTTTTGATTCTCTCAAAGAGAGAAGAGCATACTGCTCTACCTCTTCACCTTACCCAAACATGCAAGACATATTCATCAATGAGCTAGTTCCTCCTCAACCAATCCATAATCTTTTGTGTTTCTGGTTCTCTCAAAGAAAGAAGAGCATAATCCCCTAACAAGTAGACGCGCTAAAGATTCACTACCTTTCCTTGCTTCCCTAGGTATCAAAAATGCTAGCAAGATTTGGGTCTTAGATTCATCCATGGGCATCACTTCCATATAATGAAGAGCCTATTACCCTAGCTCACTATCAAGACTCTTAAGAAATCTTCACAAGGCCCTAGTTATACTATGTGAGTAAAAATAGTAAACAAGCACAACATTTAAAATAGTCTTTGACAACAGTCCTACAAGCAAACTATTAGTAAGTTTTTATGTCTTGATCAATCATCCTACAACCCACTGTTATGCTGTTAGAAAAACAAAGATATAAAAAACAATAGCAAATGATAAATGTGAAGAAATAGTAACAAGAAATTTGCAGAAACTGAGAAAATTTTTAAAAACTGATGGCCAGTCTCATGCGAGGAAGTTCAAGGCGTCGCTCAAGAAAATGTAGGCACCTACGCAAGGTAATGCTTTTTCATGCAAGAGAATGCTAATGAAAACAAAAATTCATGTGACACACTCAGAAATCTCGCGTGAGAATTTGTACATAGTGAAGTACGGACATATGATAGAGTGCAGAATTTTTATCAGAAAATTTTTGAGAGTGAGGCCAGAAATCAATTTTCTGCCCCACAGTGGGTGACAAAATGTTTATAGCTGAACATGGACCTCTAATCCAGCCATAGACACAACATAGTCATTTCTCAATCATTGTATACAAAAATGAACATGAATTGTCCAATTCGCACACTCAATCGAATCGACCTGTTGCCTCCTATTTAGGTGGGGTGTTTGAATTTACTCTCAGAATGAGAGCCCAACAACCATTAGACCAACTCTAAAATGGAGGATTTGAAAGCTTGAAATGATCAAAATTGCAATTAATCTAAAATGAATATGCAATTGTAATCTAAGAATGAAAGTACATATTTAATCTATGAAGCTTGAAAGAAAGGTGAGAATTAATCTAGAACATAATAAGACAACCAGTTAATATGAAAGTGCAATTACACTAGAACGAGAATTACTCTAATTGTGCAATAACAAAGCTTGAAAGTATGAAAATTGAGACAAAAAAACCACTATAGTTTTGGTACTCTAAAATTGCCTCTCCCAAAATGAAGAAAAGATGGTTCATAATATAGAAGAGCCTGAGAGAAGGATGCAGTGTTTCTTGAAAAGAAACAACTAACTCTTCATCTCCATGGAGGAAGGTGAGACAAATTGGAAGAATTATTTAATTAAATGAATGAATATTTCCACATGGGTGGCTTTTCAATTTATTCTGAATAATTAAATTCAAATAGAGATGTCCATTCAAATAACCAAATAATATTTAATTTCTTTGATGTGTATTAGCTAAAGGGGGTGGAATTAATTTAATTAAAAGCACTAGGACTTTAGAATTAAATTAATTAATCATAAGGATTTTTAGCCAATAAATATCAAATATTTAGGAATTAAATATAGTGTATGATTAATGCAAATTTAGGGTTTTTTGCATTTGACACCAAGTCAAATAAAGTCAATTGGGAGATAGAATTACCTAGTACAATAGGACTTCGATGATGTAGAAATTAAAGATATGCACTAAAATTGATTAGAATTGTAAGGTGCCAATTTTGGGGTATTACACTAATAAGACCACTTACTTGACATAATAGGACCTATTAATACTAATTAGTATAGCCAAGAACCCTTTAGGACTATTAGTACACCCCAAGTTCCTTTAGGACCCCTATTGTGACATAAAACTCTGTAAGAACCCTTACGATTCTTAAGACCTAGAATAGGACCACTTAAGACTTAATAAGACCGGACTTAAGACCTAATAAGACTAATATGACCTATTAAAATTAATTATTGCATTCTAGGACCCTTAAGACCTAATATCTTACCACTTACTTGACATAATACGACCTATTAATACCAATTAGTACATTCAAAGACCCTTTAAGACTATTAGTACACTCTAGTATTGTAAATTTAAGTATAATTTTATATGTTCAGATATTTGTTTTCATTTTACTTGACCTAAAGGTCTTATTAGGTCTTAAGTGGTCCTATTCTAGGTCTTAAGGACCCTAAGGGTTCTTAAAGAGTTTTATGTCACAATAGGGGTCCTAAAGGAACCTAGGGTGTAATAATAATCCTAAAGGGTTCTTAGATGTACTAATTAGTATTAATAGGTCTTATTAGGTCTTAAGGGTCCTAGGATGTACTAATTGGTTTTAATAGGTTATACTAAAGTCCTAAATTAGTTCTTAAGTGATCCTATTAGGTCTTAAGTGGTCATATTCTAGGTCTTAAGGATCCTAAGGGTTCTTAAAGAGTTTTATGTCACAATAGGGGTCCTAAAGGAACCTAGAGTGTACTAATAGTCCTAAAGGGTCCTCAGATGTACTAATTGGTATTAATTATCCAATTAGGTCAAGTAAGTGGTCTTATTAGGTCTTAAGGGTCCAAGGATGTACTAATTGATTTTAATAGGTTATATTAAAGTCCTAAATTAGGTCTTAAGGTGTCCTATTAGATCTTAAGTGGTCATATTCTAGGTCTTAAGGATCCTAAGGGTTCTTAAAAAGTCTTATGTCACAATAGGGGTCCTAAAGGAACCTAGAGTGTACTAATAGTCCTAAAGGGTCATTGGATGTACTTATTGGTATTAATAGGTCCTATTAGGTCAAGTAAGTGGTATTATTAGGTCTTAAAGGTCCTAGGATGTACTAATTGGTTTTAATAGGTCATATCAATCCTATTAGGTCTTAAGTCCAATCTTATTAAGTCTTAAGGGGTCCTATTAGGTCTTAAATGGTGATATTCTAGGTCTTAAGGATCATAATGATTCTTAAAGAGTTTTGTCAGAATAGGGGTCCTAAAAGAACTTAGGGTGTACTAATAGTCCTAAAGTATCCTTGGATGTCATAATAGGGATCCTAAAGGGTCCTAAGATGTACTAGTTGGGTCCTCTAAGTGTCTAAAGGATACTAGGATGTACTAAGGTTTGGTCCTCCTAGGCTAATGTTTTAACATCTAACTCTGTATGAATAACAATTATACATGTAACTCTAAAACATATGTAAATAATTGACAGAGAGAGAGAGAGAGAGAGGGAGGGAGAGATTTCTAATATTTACTAACTTTAAAAGAAATTTGAAAATAAATATTTTTAATAATTTCTATAAGATCTTAATGTTTTCTAACATTTTCTAACATTTCTACTATGGTTTCTAATGTTTTGTAAATATTTTCTGACATTTTCTAACAAACTACTATGATTTTCTATCATTTGCTAACATACTAAGTTACAATTTTATAACATTTGCTAATATTCTACTACGTTTTTCTAATATTTTCTAACATGTATACTAGAAGTTATATTTTCTTAATATTTTCTAATGTATACTGAGTTACAATTTTCTAATGTATACTAGTTTCCCGTTTTCTAATATTTTCTAATGTATACTAAGTTACAATTTTCTAACATTTTCTAACATATTCTAAGATTTATACTACAATTTTTTTATGTTTTCTAACATTTTATAACAGTTCTACTATGATTTTCTAACATTTTATAATAGTTCTACTATGATTTTCTAACAATACTACTACAATGTTCTAACATATTCTAACATTCTACTATCATTTTCTAATATATTCTAGCATTTATACTACAATTTTTTTATGTTTTCTAAAATTTTCTAATAGTTCTATGATTTTCTAACAGTACTACTACATTTTTCTAACATATTCTCACATTCTACTATCATTTTCTAATATATTCTAAAATTTAACTATGATTTTCTAACATTTCTACAAACTAAAAATTCTTTAAATAAATAACTAACTAAAATAAATATAAAACATATAATTACAATAAAAATGAGAAAAATGTGTGTACCTGATACTACTAACAATAAGAAGAGGTCAAAATATCTTGGGAGCTGCTGATGTTGTAGTGGACGTCACTGGTTCACTCTAAGCCTTGGGTACACAAAATCTCAAACAGAAAATGGTGAAAATGAAATAGGAAGTCAAAAATTGATTAAAAAAAATCCAGCAAAAAAGTGGCTTCGCTCGAAGGGGGGCTTCTCTCGAAGTAGCCTGCATGGGGTACTTCGTTCGAAGACCCCCCTTTGTGTGAAGTACCAAACCCAGGGTACTTTCAAAGAAACCAATCATCCCCTTCATGCAAAGAAGGTGCTTCAAGTGAAGGCACTGAAATTGATTTTTTTGGAAAACCAATTTCCTTCATCCACTTTTTCCTCTAGGTTAAGATTTCTTGAAAATGTGGAAACTTAAATCTTGGGTCTCTTTCTAATCTTGGAAATGGCCTCAAAAACCTATCCTCCTCAGGATTTGTAGTCGCTTCTAGTGCTTCTTGATCACTTTGTCCTTCTTTGAATTCCTCTTAACTTTATTCTCTAACTACAATATTCATTCCTCTATGCCGTCCTCTTGCAATGCTTGTACTTATCTTTGGAGGGCTCTAAAACCCTCTTTTGTCACACTGATAAATCTCCC
>BSBK01004823.1:600000-847500 GCA_027943335.1 Chamaecyparis obtusa
AACAAAAATGAATACCTTGTGTTTAGATAGAGTCGTGAGTTTTGAGATGATAAATTGGAGTCTAAGTCTAGAATCTCCCTAGGATAGGTGGACTTTATTGAATAATCCATTCATGCCTCTTTCTGCTTTTAAGTTGGGTTGGTTTCTAATTTCATCCTAGGAATGGGTAAGTTATAGTTCCTAATTCAATAAAGACTTATTCTTTCAGTTCTATTGATGGTATTCATATGGATGAGAAAATTCAAATTGACATTTTTCCTCTTTGTCAGGAAACTAAAAATCACCTTCTCCTTGGTGGGTTTCAACCCGTGAAGGTAATTTTCCATGCGAAGTGAACACATGAATCATCAAGTGCACAAAAAAGGCCTGGAGATCGAGTTTCCCAGGTTAAGAATGACTTGGGTCCAAAGGAAGTAGCTTGGTCAAGAAGATATAATAAACCTCTCCATTTGTGGAGTTTTTCTTATGGAGGTTACTTTTCGAAGGACAATAGAAAGTGTATCAGAGATTCCTGAAAGCCAAGCATCTATATTTTGAGGAAATACGATTGAATCCCTCCATTGGGTAAAGTGGTCTTAGAATAAGAGAAAGTGAGTAAAAGACCTTTCCCAGAGAATCAGTTTTTAGCTTCTCCCTTGTCAGAAAATCACCTGAGAAGGTTAGTTTTTGAGAAGCGACAACTTATGAAGAAATAAGCATAAGAAATCATGGGGATTGAATGATCAGGTATGATTGAGGTAATTTTTTTTGATACCTAAGAGAAGTTGATAAAGAAAAGGACCAGTTGAAAATTTTTGGAAAATCACTTCTCATCTTCTCCACAGTCGGGTTTCTACCTTCGAAGTGAGTTTTCCGACAAAGGCATCAAATTGAGAGAAGCAGAAAAGTTAAAATCCATTGTGTCAATAAAGTTACCATTACAAATATTTCAAATGGGTAAAAGTGATTTTCTAAGGTCATTAATAAGACACATTTAATTCAAATCTTAACATTAGAACTCTAACAGATATTTTCAAAAATCTCTCACTCATGTGGCATGAGATATGGAAAGTAACGGTAAGGAAATGAGCTATTTATAAAAGATTCAAGTGATTAGTAAAAAATTACCATTTTTTTGCATCTTTCTCATATGCCTTTTATTCCTCACGATTTCACAAATCATCTCTCAACATACTCCAAAGCTTCTTAACAGTAAATTGAAAGTAGAATCAGAAGCTATGGCCACCAGATTCTTGGGTTTTGATGGGTTGAATGGGATTACTTTTGAATGGCATAATCTATCAGATACATCCCTTAGATTCTATGATTTAGATAATCTACATAGAAGATTGAGCGAGGAAAATCTCCATCCTATGACACAAAAGCTCAAAGGGAGTGGTTTGGTCAAAGCCACTGGATTTCCTATTGTAGTACAAGCTCCTGAATTAATCTAGGAATGTATAACTAGATTCAACCCAGATACAAAATAGATTTTACTGCCAGATGACACAGTACTCATCTCCATCAACAGAGAGTCTGTGTAGAACAGTCTATGTATCCCAAAGTGAGTGGAATTTTCAAAGATGAACTTCTCAATCGCAATATCAGAATATAATGAGAAGAAGATGAGGTGGAGGAAAGAGATCGTGAACTCATGGTTTTGAAAGGCCAGAAGCATAAAGGGAAAAGTGTCGAAGACACTTTTTGGGATAGATCTAAAGGCAAAGATCACTGACATCCTGGTGCTCTATCACATGATTAAAGGTGAAAGTGACACATTGAATTTCATAGAGCACTACTTCTTCTTGGTCTAGGTAATATGCATTTAGCACCATTATATAGACTGGGCTCAAGTGGTAAGTGAAAATTTGTCTAATGCCTTGAATCTCGCCAAGTACCAGAACAAATTTTATATGTCTTCCTATTTGATCTATGTTTTAGCTACATTGCAAGTATGGTTGGGAATCCCTAGGTTAGAATAATTTCAAGATGATGTGAAAATTTATGAATTCTTCCCTCATTTGAAGTTACAAAATAGCTATGCCAAATTCATTAAAGATAATGACTCATTTACAATGAGGTTGTGCAAAGAGTTACAAGGATGCCCAGAACGGAGATTCTCACTAGAGGCCATGGAATTCATCACCCAATTTGGGAGTTTCTTCATTTAGTTTGCTAGTTTCTCATACCTTCATCTTACAGGTTTTGATGATTTTCCCATGAAGCTGCCAAGGTACCCTGATGATATGATTGTGCTCGTAGAGGTGATCTAGTAGATGTTGCAAGTGAACCTGATCAGTGCAGGAATTAAGAAGAAAGGCTATGTATTCCATGTTACCATTGGAGCTTACAGCTACGCATCAAGATCAAATGCTAAGAATGTGATAAAGGTGTTCGAGAGTAGATATAAGCTAGAGAAGTATGAAGTATTGAGACTACAATTTGATCTAGTAAATTATGCCAAAAATCATCTACAGATTGGCACTATGGTCAGGCACATTCCCGAAATTGAAGATTATTGGGTGAATTGTAAGGATGAGCTAGAGAGCCGAGAGAGGTTCTACTCCAGGTTGACTATTGAAAAAATCAAGTTGTTCAATGTCAACATTAATGTTGAGGGCATTGTTGATGATGGGGAACACATGTATAGTGATACATACAAAGATTAGATCAAACCTTTCCCTATAAGATTGGATCTAATTCAAGGTCAAGCTATAGAAGATTTGTAGATCTTAATGGCTAAAATCATTAAGAGAACTAATAAGTGGGCCCAGTGGATGATGGGAAGAAGAAAGAAGTCTGGAAAGCCCTCCCCTCAACAAACTCCTACAGTCGAGCCACTGAGTGCTCCTACATCCTCCTCTTTGCTAGCTTCATTCATAGCCAAGGGATGAGCTCAACCAACAGGTAGAGATGATCAGCCATCAGAAAAAGAGATCCCAATTGAGAAGACTTGTGGAGAAGGCCCACCTCCAATCATTGGTTCAAGAGAAGAAGCTAAAGTTGAGATATCTAACAAGCCGATGGAAGAAACTGTGGGAGCCATGGAATCAGAGCAACAAGCACAAGGAGGAACCATTGAGATACAAGGTAACACTCCTAGTCACAAGGCTCCTTCCATTGTTGAAGTTGGTGATGATAGTAGTATTTCAGAGACTGATTTGGATGAAGAAGCAAAAAAACACTTGGGGTCACCTCAAAAAGAAAAGGAAGTCATGACATTCACACAGGTTAATCCTTTCGCTTCCAAACATAAATCATCTCCACCTATTATTAGGAAATTATTCATAGAAGATTTAATTTCTGTGACCAAAGTCACAAGTGTAGAATCATGGCTTGAGAACACTCTGGGGTGGAAGAGAAAGAGAGTTAAGCAAGGCGCTCCTAGTGGTGAGATGTTTTCACAAACAATGCAGTTAGGAGCAGCTGTAAGAAAAGCTAAAAAGACTAAGACTCTATCTACTCTTGGTCAAGATCCAAACACAGGGCACCTGACTATGGAGATATCCAAACCACTAAAGGATGACAGAATTGAAGAACTCATTGCTATGGATTTTTCACTCTAGTCCTTAGACATGGGGCCCACCCACCATGATACAAAAGTAGACTTGTAGAAGTCTAGTAACGTCTTGATCGAGGAAGAGCTCGAAGAACTCAAAATCACTAATACTCGACTCAAGACGGAGATTAAAGAAATGACTAACTTTATCAAGCAGTTGGTCCCTCTTGTAGCAAGCCTACCCAGTTCTCCAACAACATTTGATCTTGTTGTAGCCTAGAATCCGGCCATAATTGCCAAATTAAAAGAGGATAGAAATTCTGGGCACATTGGAAGGAGGTGGATCGAATGACTTAAGTCTGAAGGTTTGGTAATCATTGAGCAGCTTGGGAATGTCCTTTTAAAGTTAGAGGTAGAGAAAGATTCTCTCAAATAACATATGCAAACACTCACAGTAGAGAGGTTGAGATGTGAAGAGTGCATGGTGCTACTACATTGGCTAGTCACAATGAAGACCAAGGATGCAGTAAAGGCCAACATATTGCAGAAAGGAGATGAGCCTCTGATCGAGTGGCTCCAAGGGGTAGAATTCAAAATGGAGATGATAATCAAGATAGAGATGGAAATGAAAGAAATCGATAAAGAAGTCACCAAAGAGAAAAATAAAATCTTTGTATATCTGACAGGTCTTCACTCTGAGTCTCAAACTAGCAGAGATAGAAAGAGCCCGATTGGTATAACCAATATGCAAAAGTCATTCTTTGACTACTTAGACCATCTTGCAAAATTATCAGGGTCTCATCTTGATAGAATACCTGATCTTCAATGACTCGGTGGATGTATATATAAAGCCATGGAGAAGACGCAACCCCAAAAAGATGTTGCAAAATGTATAGAGAAAGATCATGCCCGCTAGCTCATAAGATTTAAAAATGTTTACATTCCTGATTTTGAAAGGATGATTCCAATTCTTGTGGCCCCTAAAGCTCATAAGGCTAAGCTGGGGAAGGGGAAGAAATCAGAAAAGAACAAGTAGTCTCCCCCTTTTTTTCCCTTTTGATATATATTCTATAGTCAGTAAATAGCCACTTGTCATTCACTGACCTTTATGGAATATGAATTGATTTGATGGATTTTGTAACGGCTTAATTCTTGAAGCCTATATGTAACACTTTGAAAATCAATGAAAGGGTTGGCTAAATTTTGGTGTGAAGTACATCTTGTTGCGGAGTCAATCTAGAATGTGTTTTATGCCATTTATTTATTGTTTCATGCTTTTTTGAATCTGAATGTTTGTTTTCCTTAAGTTGGATTGAAATTAGGAAATAGACGGAGCTCTATTCCTACTCTTTAGTGTGACTAATTGATAGTAATCAGAGCATTACTTGGAAGTTGGGAAAATACTCATGTGTCATGTTTAGATTAGATTCATCTATGTTGTTTTACTGCATTCTCATTCATTCAAGTAGGATTCATTGTTGCATTCCCACTGGTGCGAATTCATAAGTATTGTGAAATCACGAAGTTGGTTAGAGTTAGGATCAAAATATTGTCGGGACTAGTTTCTCACTGAGGGCTAGTTTGGCTACCTCTTCTGTTCTCTGGTCAAGAACATACCCTATTAGGATTTAGAGAAAAAAAAATTCATTGCATATCTTTTACATAAGCGAGTTGTACCTATTAAAATTTAGAGGAAAGTTAGCCGAATAGATTACAACTTTCCAACTGTTCGTATTCATATTGTTTCTTAAGAGGTTTTGGGCAAATAAAGAGTTAAATCCAAAAAGAACAATCTGTTTACCAACAATATGTAAAATATCAGCTTTGGGGTCTCTTTTATGGGCAAACTCCTATTGTGCTAGACCCCATCCATATTTTATATCTTACAATGTCATTAAAGTTAAAAAATTTGTGTTTTGTTGACTTTTTCCTTTATAAAAGTGTGACACATCTTTGTACTTTTACCCCTATGCACATATGGTAGTGCTGACAGATAGTGAGATGATGCTGGATTGATGACTGATGATTTTCTCAATACTATAGTTGGCATTGATGCACAAGTAAATACTTCTAAGTTTATTTAATTTATATTATTATATTTAATTTATAAATGAATGAATAACTAAATTAGTATCTAATGATTATTCTCAAAATTTAGAGTCAGAGTGTTTGTGATAGTGGTAATGTTCCCTCGACCCCCTTTTACATGTCATTAATTCATCAAGTATCTATCTAATAAAGGATTACAATTCTTACATGTGAGTAGTATGTAAGTATATGAATGGTTCTCTCATAACATATTTTTATGTGCATCAATTCATTATTGCACCCTTGATGTTCACACCATACAAAAAACTTGATTTTGTACGACTTTCCAAGAGGTATGATTATTTGTATGTTAATTTGATTTACTTGATTATATTTAATTAATAAATTAATAGCTAACTAAATTAGAAGAAAAATTATGACCAAGATTCATAGTCAAAGTGTTCAGGTAAGTGGTCATATCCCTTCACTCACCTTTGTCATGAAAACATCAACTCCACAAGTATATATCTAATAAATCATTAAAATGATTACACATGAATAGTACGCTATTATATGAATGGTTGTCTTATAGCTTACTATACATGTGCATTAGTTTACTGTTGGACCCTCGACATTGACACCACACACTAAAGGATGTCAGGGTAGTTTAACAGAGGTACCATTTATTCATTAGTGGGATTGTAACAAAATATAGGTATTCTTGATAACTAAATAATACTCTTTATATTTCATTTTCAGTTGCTGACATCAGATACTCCTCCTATTGTTTGTAACTCTTTAGATTGTGGGGTTGTTGTAGCTGTAGCAAGTTCCAAAGCATTGACCAAGGTATGAAAGAGATTACTTAATTTTAATTATAGTTTGAATAGTTTGTATTGAAATTTTTAATGATATTCATGTATTTATTTTATTTATTATTTTGACTATTGTTGTACGGACTTGTTAATATAGATCATCAGCATTCCCCTCTTGTGGATGAGCAAAGTGACTATTGGTTAGTGGTGAGAAACTATTATATTGTATGTCATTGTATAATTTTATTTTGATGTATATATTATTTATTGATGTTTATAATTTTGATTTTATCAGTTCGAGCTCCGGAAGAGCCTAGACAAGAGGACAAGTGAGCACACTAGGAAGACTCCAGTATCCACTACATCTCCATCCACGTGATGTTTGAAGGAAGATCGGGATTTTTTTTCATCCCCTCATAGGAAAGGACTAGATTATGTCTTTATATTGTACACCTATATGGAATTATTGGACATATTTTTGTATATTTCATATGAAACATGTTCTACATCCATTTGGTTTTTAGGAAGCCAATTTAAATGTATTAGATATATTACATGTATGACATTATTGGACATATATATTTGGCTTCATTCCCTCTGAATATTTATAGTTCATGTTTTAAGTATGCAATTCATGTGTTATGTGTATTGATGTATACTACTTCACATTTATGTGGATATATTATGCTTTGTAGATTGATCATACCTTATATTTATGCATGCACATATCTATGTATATTATTACTATATGATTCAGAATTTATGGAAATATGATACAGCTTTAGTACCACTACTTTCAGCTCAAATGGTTTATGCAAGAGCTTATTCAATGTACATCAATATCTAACTAGATAACATAATATACAATTCATTTTGGCTTTGTAGCTCATTGTTTATTAAGAAATTGGTTCAACAATCTTGTGGTTGATGTATTTCCATAGTATTCATTTGATTCCAAGGTCAGGTACAACCACAAAAACCATTACAAGAGCACCAAGGATTGATCAGACATAGTGGGCATGGATGAGGCCCAAGATCTACCATTTTTTCAACTAGAGGGACACGTCACTTGTAACCAAGGTGTATCAAGACACAACACAACCTTAGTGCTTTAGAATCTAGTTAATTTTTTATACTCTCAATATGAAAGGACCAAGGATAGATGGGGCTCATTAGACAACCCAAGGAAACCATTCATTCAGACCCAACACAATGCTCTACACCATTTGTTTTGTAGACACCGACTAGGCAACTTGAGATGGTATGGAAATAGACCTTACCAAGGCTTGGGACATGGAATTTATGATGTTTATAATCTCAAAATACCTTAATCCACTCAAAACCACTATTGACATAAACCCATCAAATCATTTAGTACAACTTTCTTCAAAGTGACAACTAGGCCTCATAGCTCTATTCAAAGGGTTTTTTTACCATAACTTCCTACCATTTGACCATAGAAAAAAATAGAGACCCTTTTCAGACATTGTTCTAATTTTTTTTTAACATATGTAAACCTTGGCATGGGGTCCTTTGGCATAGATTGGTCATTTTTTAATTGATCATGCTTTTTAGGGGCAATTAGACCTCTTTTACAAAGAGACTACCCTCAAACAAGATCTCCAAACTTAACCAGATCTTGGAACATGTTTCATTTGCCTCCAAACTGAATACTCTACCTTCATTTAGTTCCTAAACCTCCCAAATTGACACAGTGACACTTACTTGCTTTCACAACAGAAAACAATGGTTTTCATCATATAGGAAGTGCTAGGGCATAAAATTTAGAACAAAAAACATGTCCTCATGACTTGAAACCACCATAAAAGTTTAGAGCATTAAAATAGCTTCCAAATCACAATGTTATAGTTTTTTTAATGGTGAAACATATCCCAAATTGTCTAATTTCCTTGCAAACCCTTGATAGTGCGGCTTTCTTGGTAGTTTTGGAAGAAATGCCTCTAAATTCCTTATTCCTCCATGGAAAGGGCTCAAATAATTTGAAAATCAAATAAGATTCACCCTCCTTCAAGTACCTACAATATTTGGACAAAATAAAAGAAATATGAATCATAAAACAACTTGTGATCAATAAAAATACAATCACGTTTTCTCAAAATTCACTTTTATTGATGTTTCTTCCTCCCAATCACCATCAACCCTCTAACCTCAACCAAGAGAGGTTTTAAACAGAATTTTAATCAATTTCTAATGGTTGGAACCAAGTACAACCACCCCAACTAGTGGATTACATCTTTTTGCACTTATGATACAAAACTTATTATTGCTTTGGAAACCAGTTATTTTTTAATTCTATATGAACAAATATAGAAAATTGTTGAGAGTTGTAATACTTTTCTTACACCTCATTTTTTGGTTGTAGTCTATAGTTCTCTATGAATTCCACAACTGAAACAATGGTATCAAGTGGGAATGTGTCCTTGTACAAATTGAATTACAAATCCAACTGTCGAGCACTATGTGTATGCCTTGCATACTCATAAACAATTTTTTCACAAAAAATGCCCATGAATTAATACACCAAAATATTTTCAATTACTAAATCACATCTTTTGTCCTCTTTTCCATCTTTTAGATTGTATGCCATGGTCTTATATTTTCCAAATTCCACTATTTCATTCCCAAGTGCATGTGTACTCTTCATAAGTTGACAAATTGGTAAATGTTGCAAACCACTAAAATTTATTCATGTACCATCCAAGCATGACAGCTTGTAAAATTGTTGACCATCCACTCTTCCACATAAAATGGTAGATATTAATTCCCTTGAAGATCTAGGTGGGTCCTTTATGTTACAATTCTATGATACATTGTTAGAATAGAAATCTACAAATATACAACAACAAACATCATAATGGATAGAAAATTCAATATGTACCCTATAATATAACAAGTTGTGCATGTGTAATTTATCTTGACATAAAAAGGTTTACTCATTTCAAAATATATTTGACTAATTTTAATTTGAGGATACATACCTATAAATTTTCCAAAGAAGTATGTCTAAGTTGAATCCAAAAAATATTTTGGATGTGGATTGGGGATTCGACTACCAATCCTCCTTACAAAATCTCTTTGATTAGGAGATAATCATGTGTTATTCTTCCAAAAATATTCAATCAAGGATTTAAAAGCTTCATTAATTGCTTTATCTTTTCGTGGTAGTCTATCGGAAAATTCCCATAACTCATTGATATTTTGATCTTCCACTCTTTGACGCCTTCCCATGACTCTCATTAGAGACTTTCTACTTATTTTCAATGCTTTTCTTGTCTTTCTAATAAGTCAATATTTCTTCATTTCAGTGCTTATTAGTGTTGATGTAAGTACACGTCTTGTGACATTATTATCTTTCTTTTGTGATGCAAAATCCACACTCTCATATGAAATCATTAGATTCTTGACAATAGATTTTTCACTTGACTCATCCATCATTATTAGCACAAGAATCTTCAAGATGGGCCTAAATCTCATATTTCTCATTATTTCAACAAATAGTTGACATCTTCCTGTCAAATTTAAATTCTCAAAAAATTAATCTCTAAATGAAGTTAGCATATCTTTGACAAGTAAGCTTGGGAATCTTGTCAAGCATTGGTTTCAAAATATTAGTATCAATATCAATAAAATATTTTGGCTTTCTATAAAAAAATATAGGAGGTTTTGTCAAGTTTTGAGTGGGCTCAACATTAGGAACATCAATAACATTAGGGATGGATTTGGTATCTTCAACTGAAGATGATGAGCCTTGAAATTGAGATGTGAAAGATGGAACCTCGCCAACTTGAGATGTTAATGGTGTTCCTTCAACATGACATGATGATGTTCCTACACCTTTAGATGTAGAGAATGGTGAGCCTTCAACATGATACAATGGTGTTCCTACATCTTGGGATGTAGAGAACGGTATGCCTTCAACATGATACAATGGTGTTCCTACACATTGGGATACAGACAATGATGTGACTTCAACATGATAGGATGGTGTACCTACGCCTTGGATTGTAGAGTATGATGTGTCTTCAACATGATACAATGGTGTGCCTCCAACATGGGATGATGGTGTTCCTTCAACTTGGGATCTCATAGATGATGTGTATGCATCTTTGTAATTAAATTATCGTGTTGCATGCAAGTTTCTCATCATTTCCTTTTTATTTCCAATTCCTATTATCTCTTAATTTCTATTTATGTTTCATGTTCCTCATCCAAAGGAAAATATTATTGTATGGTATGCAATTTTATTTGTTCACAAATTTTTCTCATTCTTTCCCTTTTCTTCTCTTTCTCTACGTCATGTTCTTCTGGTGCTAGAATCTTTGCTCATTTCCTCGACATGATGATGAATTATACATGTTTTTATAAGTAAGTTAAATATTATTTGATAACTTCTATTTAAGTCCATTCCACCTTCCCAACTATAATTGTTAATTATAATTTTCAAATTACTTTGAAACTCTCTAAAATTATGAGCTTTCACACATATTCCTTATCATTAAAAATTTAATTGTAAAAAATAATCCATTACAATAAGTAAAATTATGAAAATAAAAATTCCATATTATATCAATTATAAACAAAAAAAACTCATTCACATTACATATGTAAAAAATGAAAAACTTACCTCAAGTGACCAATTTTGTTGAAGAATCATTGACTTTCACACTTCTATGTTGATTTTTGAACAAAAAAGGTGGTCACAAATTGATAGAATGTGTTTTTTTGTGACATTAAACACCATAAAAAGTGTATGGTTATCAGATAATGTGAAGAAACAAGAAATAATTCAGAAAAAGTGGGCCTCAATCATGAATTCATTTCCTTTTTAACCATTTTTAGTATTTTACATAGGGTGTATGCCCTATGTAAGAATAGTAAGAGGAGTAAGAGAGAAAGAGAGAGAAGGTCTTATGGGGTCCCAAGGGGTCTTATGGGGTCCAAGGATACATTAATGTGTCCTAAGATCACATAAGACTCCTTAGGATTCCTTACCATATACAAATGTATGGTAAGTGGTCCTAAGGCATAGTAAGGTGTTTTTAGGGGTCATAGAACCGTTACCATAGACTAATGTACAAAAATGGGTCCTAATGGGTTGTAAGGGGTCTTAAAGGGTCCTAGGATATATTAATGTGTCTTAGGACCCATTAAGACTCCTTACATCCTCTTACCATACATTAATGTGTCCTAGGACCCCTTGAGACCCCTTATGAGCCCTTACAATACATTAGTGTATGTTAAGGGTTCCTAAGGAATTGTAAGAGGTCTTATGGGGTCGTAGGAAACATTAACATGTCTTAGGACCCCATAATACCCCTTAGGACCCCTTACCATACACTAATGTATGGTAAGAGGTCCTAAGGGGTCTTATAGGATCCTAAGACACATTCCTAGGACCCCATAAGACCCCTTAGGATCCCTTAGGACACATTAAGACCCCTTAGGATCATAAGGGGTCTTAAGGTGTCCTAAGAAACATTAATGTGTTCTAGGATGTGTTAAGAACCCTTAGAGCCCCTTATGACGCCTTACCATACACTAATGTATGGTAAGGGGTCTTAAGGGGTCTTAATGTGTCCTAGGACCCCTTAAGACCCCTTACCATACATTAGTGTATGGTAAGGTGTCATAAGGGGCTCTAAGGGTTCTTAACACATCCTAGAACACATTAATGTTTCCTAGGACACCTTAAGACCCCTTATGATCCTAAGGGGTCTTAATGTGTCCTAGGACACACTAATGTATCCTAAGACCCTTAAAGTCCCCTTACAATCCCTTACCATACACTAGTGACCCCTTACTATACATTAGTGTATGGTAAGGTGTTGTAAGGGGTCTAAATGGGTCCTAGGACACATTAATGTGTCCTAGGACCCCCCATAAGACCCCTTACAACCCCTTCCCATACATTAGTATATGGTAAGGGATCCTAAGGGGTCTTATGGGGTTCTAGGACACATTAATGTTTCCTATGACCCCATAAGACTACTTTTATTCCCTTTGGACCCCTTATCATACAATAATATATGGTAAGGGGTTGTAAGGGGTCTTAAGGGGTCCTAGAACACATTAATGTGTCCTATGATCCCTTAAGACCCCTTTGGACCTCTTAACATACATTTGTGTGTGGTAAGGGGTCCTAAAGGGTCCTAGAACATATTGATGTGTCCTAAGACACTGTAAGACCCCTTAGGACCCCTTAAGATACATTAGTGTATAGTGATGGGTCTTAAGGGGTCCTACGACACATTAATGTGTCCTATGACCCCTTAAGACCCCTTGAGACCCCTTAGGACCCCTTACCATACACTAATGTTTGGTAAGGGATCATAAGGGATTGTAAGGGGTCTTATGGGACCCCATAAGACCCCTTACGACACCTTAGGACCTCTTACCATACATTACTATATGGTAAGAAGTTAAAATGGGTTTTGAGGGGTCCTAGAACATATAAATATGACTTGGGATCCCTTAAGACCACTTGCAACCCCTTAGGACCCCTTACCATACACTAATATATGGTAAGTGGTCGTAAGGTGTCTTATGGGGTCCTAGGATACATTAGTATGTCCTAGGACCCCATAAGACCCCTTACAAGCCCTTACCACACATTAGTGTATAGTAAGGGATCCTAAGGGGTCATCTTGGGTCCTAGGACACATTATTATGTCCTATGACCCCATAGGACCCCTTTGGATCCCTTACCATACACTAATGTATGGTAAGGGGTTGTAAGGGGTCTTATGGGGTCCTATGACACATTAATGTGTCTTAGGACCCTGTAAGACACCTTACAAGCCCTTACCATACATTAGTTTATGATAAGGGGTCAAGAGGGGTCTTAAGACCCCCTAATGACCCCTCGGGACCCTTTACCATACATTAGTGTATTTCAAGGGGTCCTAAGGGGTCATATGGGGTCCTAGGACACATTAATGTGTCCTAGGAGACCTTAAGACCCCTTACCATATATTAGTGTATAGTAATGGGTCCTAAAGGGTCTTAAGAGATCCTAAGGGGTCCTAATGTGTCCTAGCACCCCATAAGACCCCTTATGGTCCCTTAGGACCCCTTACTTGATATTAGTGTATAATAAGGGCTCCTAAAGGGTCCTAAGGGGTATTATTAGGTCCTAGGACACATTAATGTGACCTAGGACCCCTTAGGACCCTTTAGGAGCCCTCTCTCTACATCTTAGGTGTCAAAAGGGTTATTAAGGGTTCCTATGACATATTAATGTGTCCTATGATCCAGATTATGACCTCTCTCTCTCTCTCTCTCTCTCTCCTTTTCCTAATCTTACATTTGGCATACTCCCTATGTAAAATATTGCACCGAATGCAACAACATTTTCATTTATATAGGGTGTGCACCCTTTTAACTGCATTGGGATCCACAAGGCCTAAGGCTTGGATTTTCCTTGGGAATCCAACCTAAAGGTTAATAGGATTCAAATAGGTTTGAGATGTGTTTTCCAATAAACATACAAAAAAATCATATTGTTTTGTGTGTGCACCCTATTAGGTTTGTGCATGGTTCAACAACAAAAAAATTAGACGACGTGATGTTCTAGGTCTCTCTGTTAGCTATCTAACAATATAATTTATTTTAAATTCTTATTATGGGTAAGTGCACCAAGATGGTGTGCAAAAAAGTGGCCACCTCAAAAAAAACAAAAACTTTCAAACATGATCGGGTTAATCAAAATTTGAAAAAACTAGGCTTGGAAATGGTTAGCCTTTTCCAAGCCACAAAAGATTAAAAAGAAAACTTAAGTTTTTCAAAACCCAATCGCATTTTGACTGTCATAAATTTTTTTTAAAAACCCGTGTTTGACTATTTTTTCTTCATGGAAAAATCATATTTGAAGGAAAGAGGAGAAAGGGGAAATGCCAAAACTTGAGTGGGTTCTTGTTGTTATTGGATTCTTTTCCATATTGATCATTTTGTAAGCATGTCAAGTCGTCAAACAAGTAAGAATTTGTTTTATTTTTTAATTTTTTGTTTCAATTTTGATTGAGTAGAGTTTGTTGAAGTGATTTAAGTTTTTTTAATTAATTTGATGTTAGATTCATAAAATAATCCCCAACCATGAAAGAGATAGCAAAGACCTCTTCAAACATAGGAAAATCTGGATAATGTTGGAAATGAGCAACAAGATAACCCTCAAAATATAGACCCACAACAAGAAAACCCTCAGAAAACCCCAAATCCACCACCAAACCCAAATCCAAACCCTATGTATCCTCCAATAGGTTGCATTGATGCCACACAAGAGGACCTTATCAATCGCCTTCAGTAAAATAGTGCCCAAGTATCCATATTAGTTAATAGGTTGAGGTCCTATAGTTTTGAGCACCACTCATCCCTTGCCACTCCCTTAGAAAGAATGACCAATAGTGTGAATAAGGTTTCTAGGGAGGTTACAGTATGGGATTCATGGAGGGATAGATGTCGTGCATTTTATGACGATGGGTTTTCATATGATCAAGTAAAAAAAAAAGAGGATACTTAAAGATGAGATATGTGCTCTTTTCACTGATTTGATTAGTAGTAACTCCCTAGAAGTAACTATGAATCAGTTTCCCATACATTGATGTGTTCATAATAGGATGAGAGTTGCATTTTGGGATAGGTGGTATATGGACTTTGACCAATTGGGAGGTGCCTTTATATTTTTTGAGAAATCTATATTGTAAGTTTATCCTCGGTGAGAAGCTGAATTACTTTGACATCTGGTAGTTCCAGGGTAGAGGGAGAGGCTCTATGCAGGATATAATTGGGGCCCATAGGGTGGTAGAGTTTTAGTATAGGAGGTGTCTAGCTAAAAAACCCATAGTTCATGTTGTGGTCCCGGTAGTAGTGAAGGATTTTATGTATTTATAGACCCTTCAGGCAGATACATCATTAACTGTTGTCATTAATGCACATGGAACATAGTTAGTCAAGGTAGAGGGTGGATCAACACTTGGACCATCTCCATCATCATCAAATGCTCCATTTGTCTCATCCCATCCCATTGGGCATATGTGCCCCAGATTTTAGGGTATATTGTTGGGGTAGATACTGACGTGAATGAGGATGGTTAGGCATCCAATTCATGTACACATTGTGGGATTAGATGCTAGGAATTCCCTATTGAGGATGTGGCCCTCACAAACAACCTATTACCAATATTATTTTCTAGGAGAGAGACGTAGCTATGTTTATTTTTGTTTTGACATGTCATTAATTAATCACCTAAATCTTATAAAAGTAAATAAATTTTTATTTACATAAAAAATTAAAATGATATATGAATATTATGCATTTCAGGGTGTAGCAAGTGATACTAGGAGCACACCACAAATTGTTCATTCAACTAGATGTGCACAGATAGCTTCAACACCTACGATATTCTATTTAAATATTCATAAAAATAAAATAATTTATTTGTGTCAAGATAACATTTTTTAATATGTATATTTAATTGGTGTCTTATAGGGCTTATCAGGGGTTCAAATATCTGAAGTTGATGATGTGACACTTTCTTCCATTGAATTTGGCCTAGAGATATTTGCGGTATCATATTTTAACACTTCTTGATCATAATTTTAATTGAACCCATGTGTTATATGTTAGGAACGGGAACACTAAGAGGGGGGTGAATTAGTGTTCACTGTATTTTAACTTTTTACTTAATCTTAAATTGAACTTAAATGATTAAGTACTGAAATGAATATCCACATAATCATGAAACATGAAATCAACACATAACACCAATATGGTTACGGGGAAACCCAAATAGGTAAAAACCCCGGTGGGAATTGACACCCACTAATATTTTGTACTAGTGTTTTATGATCCTTGTTAGAAGATCCTTAACCCTATTAGGAGTTGTTTTACAATGTATTAAGTACAATAGACCTTGTCAAGGGTCAGACCTGTTAGGATTATTTTACAATAAACCATGTTAGGGGTGTGGACACACTATCCTAGAGCTCACTACTCAAGTGGTGAAGGCTACAACCTTCTAATCTTAGATACACACTATATCTGTTAGATGAACTGTCACTGTGACACTACTTGTCAAATTAGTTCCTTTGATGCGCTGATGCTTTGACCTCTTAAAAAGCTCTAATACATCTTATAGACTCTTTGCACACTTCTTCTATGCTTGTCTCAACTCTATTACTACTTCCATGCTAATTACAATGGGCGCATCTCATATTTATATGCGTATACAAAACAAATAACTAGGTCGGCCCTTTAACCGATTACATACAATGCTTCCAATTGAATTGGTTCAATCGTGTTTACAAACAAACATATTTAAATGTTGGAAACCTAATTACAATAGGTGCATAGCCTTTACAACATTGGAATATAACCACAAATCAAAATGCTAATAGTCAACTGCTTACTCTGTTCTTCTCTGGCACACACTGGCTGTGTAACTTCAACTATCTATAACTTTGTCATACTTGCATATCTGATCATATTCTCATAGGCTTAGCATGAATATAGTCTAACTAGATTATCTTCCAAGGCACATACCATAACTTAGTCATATGCACGTGCGTTGATGCTCTGAAATTCAGGTACTCTGTACACTGTCCAGTCTTCAACACTTAGCTGATTTCTGATCTTCTCATTAAGTGCGCTGACTCCAAACTACTATATGACTTTGTTGCCATAATGAAAACACTATAATAAGTCATATACACTAGTATAGCCAAATCTCCAACAATCTCCCCCTTTTTCATTGATGGCAACAAAGGAATATGGCCAAGTTGCTAAGTGTTCCTTAATACAAATTTTTTTTGTCTTATATCTCCCTATACATATATTTCTATCTTATATCTCCTTATATATATCTATAAACATATTATATACATACTCCCCCTTTGACATTAATGACAAAGGTGCTTCAAAATTGTATCCACAAATACTTACTATGATAAAACATCCGGATATGCTATCTACAGGTTTTGGATCTCCTTCTTCCAAAATGTGATTAGTGACTTTACATTTTGTAGATGGGCACATAATGCATACTATAGCTTCTCCATCTTCTCCAAATCTATGCTAGGACCTTGATCATATGTCACCATGGTGGCATTGATCTCCTTGATATTCTGATTAAGTACGTTTAATGAGGGCGTAAGAGCATTCCTTAACTGAGTATGTCTAGCCCTTATCATGGACATCTCCTTTTCTACCTTCTCTATCTTATCTATCTATCCTTGGTAGACATTATTGCACATGTTCACATCAATTGATGGATCTTCCACTAATTTTCTTATGCTATCTATCATAGCTTCAGCCTCTTGTATCTTTTTGTATAGATCACTAGTCAGCTTGTCCTGGTTCATACAATCAACAATAATCTTTCTGCCCTTTGCTGTAAACTCCTTCAAGGATGCTTGACCAGTCTTCAGTGAACTCAGGTCAAGTGCAAAGTTGTTAATCAATTCATTTAGTATTTTCTTCAAATACTTATCCTTTGCAACTATGGATGTAGATTCTTCTAGGCTAGAGAAATTACTTTTTAACTGTGAAATGACTGAACTTACATCATCAACGGAGTGTACCTTGGACACTTTCTTGTCTACTAGTAAAAAATTGTTTAGGATGGTTACTGATTCTACAAGGAAGGGATTTATCATCACCTGTTTCTCCTTGGCTTTCTCCAGAGCTAAGACATTAAACTTGATCAGGTCTTCATCTCCCCAAGAGTCCAAACTAGTTGTGTCAGGTGTCAAACTTGACAACAATGTTGCTGAGGGAGTGATATGAGTGCTATCCATCACTTCTTGTTTTACCTTGATTATTTAAACTAATGGTTCATCTTTTTTCTCACTTCCTTGTACCTCTTCTCCCTTTTGTTTTTTAGTTTCTTTTTATTTTTCTTCTTCTTTCTTTTCTTCCATATTTTCTTCTTCTTTCTCATCTGTTATATCCTCAATCAATACTTCTTCTTGTTGATTGGGAGGAGTGTTACTACATAAGTTTTCAGCATCTTGAGTTCTTACAAATGCCTCTTCAAACTTGTCCAAATCCATATCTATGGCCGCCATAGTAATTTTTACATTATCAATGAAGATTGAATCATCCTTAGGTGTCTTTGTCATGGGCACAATCTTCTCTACCTCTGTGGATGTGTCAACTGTATGCATCGAATCCTGTGGACCTATAGATTGTACATTGATGGTCTTTGAATCTTTGGAAATCATAGTGGGTACTTGGGCTTTGGGTACAGTAGCCGGATACATGTGCCTATTCATGAAGAACTTCTCAAATGCCTTCTCTATTTCCTTAGCAACCACATCATAATTCTTGTCCATTATGTGCAGGGTCCTAGACTTGGTTCTAAGATGTGGATTTACTAGATCTAATAATAGAGATTTCTCCTCTAGAGAACATATTGGTACACTCTCATCTAATATCTTCTCTCTTATTATCAGATCTTCTTCAATGGCTTGTCTTTTTAGGAACTCCAAGATGTTCCACACATTATCAGGAATTGTGGTTTTTAGTTCAAGGACTATCTTCTTAAACTTCAACATGTGTTTGACAATTATCCCATGTATCTCTGATTTGTCAATCTCACTGTATTTCTCATAGAATTTTCCTACTTGATCAATTCTTCCTTCATCAACAATCCTTGTACTTAACACACTGAGACTAGGTTTGAAACTTACTTCAGGAGGAGCTTGAGTGTTTCTTCTATTCCTTGTTACTCGCGAGGATGGATGACCAATGCTAATCTCTTTCTTCCTCTTAGGCATTGCCTTATACTCAGGAGGAGTAGTAAGGTCAATGGTTTCTTTGGGCGCAGAAGGAGTAACATCAGTATTACCCTTTTGAATATCATACTTTTCTATCTTCACCTTCTTTAGCTTAGGATCTTCTAATTCAGTCTTTGTTGTTGCTGCACTCTCAATTTCCAAAGCAATCTTTTGTTCCCTTGCTTTGTCTAGGTCTTCTTGAGACACTCCATGAATTCTCAAGATCTCTGAGGTAACCTTAGCAACCTTCCTTTTTGTTGCTGCACTATTTAATATTACATCAACTTCTCTTGTTTTCTCCTCATAGGTTCCCCATCTTGGCTCATTATGGTCTTTAGGTGCTGATAACAGAACTTGAGCATAACCCTCTAGAATAGGCTCGTGCACTTCATATCCTAGTGGATGAATCCACTTTGTTCTTGGTTCAACTGCCTCCATGCATGTTGTGTCTGTCTCAACCATGAATAAAATAGTATCTTTGTATTTTTCAACTATTTTCTCTAGAATTATGTATCTCATCTGCATCTTGAATCTAAATGTCTTCAACTCCAGTGTCATGTAGTCTCTTAGAGTGCTCTTAGTAGATGCCTTGAAGGATATTTGTGGCATGGTAGGAATAGTCTTGTCTAGGTATGAATCTCACACCTTTCCAACAATGTGGAAGTACATATAGATATTTAGGGACCCAAACCTAAATATCTTAGTCTTGTCATGCTTGATGTTCTTAATGTTATCTATCAGTTGTGTGCACAGGATCTCGCATAAATTAAACTCTCCATTCTCTTTCACAAGTCTTATAGCTGCAAGAATTGTGGCCATAGACACACTGTTTACCCTGCTGGGGTGTTGGAACCTGTAACCTAGTATCATGGACATCAATTTGATGTCATCTTTCTCAATAGGCTCTATGGTCATTCCACACCTATCACTTCTTGACTTGTAGGTTTTCTCAACAATTTTTATCACATCTTTTCCAGCTAGAAGAACAACACTTGTCTTAGAGAGGCTTGTCATCTCATGAATTAGGTCACTAGTAATTCTGACAGGCACTTCACCTATCCAAAATAGGTCACCATGAATCCTGCTCAGTAGAATCTTGATCCATTCTAATTTGTAGAACTCATATGCAATAGCATACTCCACTATAGGGTGATTATTCCACTATGCATACTCATCCATGAAGGTTTTGTCTAGTTTCATCATTGTTTCCATGTGCGCCCATAATCTATCCAATCCTACTAGCTCTTTCTTACAGTATATGGGTGAGCCCACAATAGTGGGTTACAATTTTTTGGAGGAAGGAATTCATCCCAAAAATCATGAGAGTGCAGATTTACTCAATTACTTTCGATAGAAAGTACTTTCTATCAAAACTAAGTACTTTCAATAGAAAGTACTTTCTATCAAAACTAAGTACTTACAATAGAAAGTACTTTTGATCAGAAGTACTTTTGATAGAAAGTACTTCCGATCGAAAGTACTTTCTATTGAAAGTACTTCCAATCGGAAGTACTTCTGATTAGAAGTACTTTCTATTGAAAGTACTTCCAATCGGAAGTACTTTCTATTGAAAGTACTTCCAATCAGAAGTACTTTCTATTGAAAGTACTTCCAATCAGAAGTACTTTCTATTGAAAGTACTTTTGATCGGAAGTACTTTCTATTGAAAGTACTTTCGATAGAAAGTACTTTCTATCAAAAGTACTTTATATCAAAAAACCTCGAGAATATGTGATTTTCATTGTTTTATGTAAAGGACTTTTGATAGAAAGTACTTTCTATCGAAACTAGGTACTTTCGACCGAAAGTACTTTTGATAGAAAGTAATTTCTATCGAAAGTGCTTGATTAGCTCCTGTTTGCAAACTTTGAAGAAATCCTGAGAATTTCATGGCTTCAGGGCTCAAGCATGGGGATCAAATGGAATAATAAGGAGATGTCCTTTTGCATAGCACAAGTACTCAGAACTAGCTTTCTAACGATTATATATTTGACTATTTTTTAATTTATTATGTGTATGGTTTTTTATGTTAATCAAATGTAGGTTTTTTTATCAAGTATAAACCTTTGAGTTTGACGTTCAATGAAAAATAGTAAAAAAGGGAAATTTTTTTTGAAAAAATAGCAGTGCCCTCTATCTTTGAGTCTACTTTCTATCAAAAAAAAATAATTGAAACTCGATAAATAGACAACAAGTTATAAGCTATGTAGTTAAGGTATGTCAAAATTATGGTTTAGTCAACTTCAAATGTTAATAGAATATGCAATAATCATGATAATGTCATCAAACCAATTGCATTCCCTCTATATGGATGTTACAAAACTAAATTTGAAAGAATCCCATTCATATCTATTTTACAAAAAAAGTTATGCTCTATGAAAACAATGTTACTATTTAAAAATGATGTTTTCAGCACCATACCAGTTTTCATGGGAGGAAGAAAAAAGTATTCAAATAAATTGAAAAAAATAAAAAAATATATATTTAGAATCTAGACTGAAAATCCTAAAAGACTCTAATTTACTTCATCCTCTGATTTTGAACGGTTCAATGGCAATATGCATCTGAATCTAAAAGTTTTTTCTCAAAATGTAGAGTTCAGTGTCCGTTCAGGCAAAAACATGTAACCCACTATTGTGGGTTCACCCATATGTATGCCCTAATGTCCTCAACATCCATAACACCCATAGGCATGTAGGAGAATGCCACTTCTAGGCCGTCAAGTGTTGATTTAAATAGGTGCCTCTTGACTACATATATTTTCTTCTCTGCAACATCAAATACTATAGGAGTAGCCATCACTTACTTGGATATCACATTCCAGATGATCTTGAAGACTTCTTTGAATCAGCGCAATGAACTAGGGTTTCTGCAACTGATGAGATGCACATCAAATCACTTGATGAATCAAACTATAATCCTTCTCAATCAAATGCTAGGACTCTTTTTCTTTCCAATCGCTCTGAATTCGAATGCAATGAGTAATTTACAAACTTTTGTGTACTTTAAAGTAGAAAATTTTCCATTAATGCTTGTCACATAAACCAGGCTATCACTTGAAAATTTCTATCTTTCTTTCTGCAAACAATCAGCTACTGCATTCTGGCACATAGGTTCTAGTAGTCTCCAAAATCTTAAGTCCAAAGGAACATACTCTGAGAGTGAGTATACCAGCCACGCAGGGGTCTAGAGCTAAATTAGTTCCCCCTATGACCCTGAGGGCCATTCATCCTGATGTAGAGGGTGCGGCCACTATGGATGCATCCAATAGATTCTCATCAACCTTATCCTTCTTTGCCTCTGACCAAATCAAGCTCGCATCCTCTGAATCTTTCACAAAATTGACTTCTCCTTCGGTTTCCAATACTGGTTCTTTAGGCTTTTTAGGGCTTTCCTGACCTTGCGTCCTTGATCTACAAAACTTTGAGATGTGTCCATCTTTGTTACAAGAGTGACAAATGGCTAGAGGCCTTATATTCCTTGGTACATTGACATGGGTCACCATTTTACATTGTCTTGCAGAGTGACCATTATAGTTACATATTTGACATGTAACATTCTGAGAACTTCTTACATTTTGTTGATTCTAATTTCTTTGATTATACTAAATCATGTTCTTTTGACTTGTCTTGCAATTCATAGCTCTATGACCAAATTTATTGCATGAATAAAAATAACCATTGAAAGGTCTTACCTTTGTACAGTTCCTCGCTATGTGTCCATGCTTGTTACATGCATAACAAGTGTGGTCTACTAGTTTGCACTCATTATTAGGTGGTTCAATATGACCCTTATTCTAACTCTTAGTCTCCTTAGCATTTGAGGTACCTTCTGGTGCTTTCATTCTTGCTCACATGTTGTCAATCTATTTTTGTGCTTCATTATATCCAATGTAGCTAGTATCTCCTTTAACTCTTCTTGCATACAACTGAGATTCTATCAAATCAAAACTAGTGTGCAATTTATCAATGTGATTCTTTTCTTCTTTCAATTCTGATTCCAAGATTTCTTTGTTGTTCCTTAGCTCCAAGATTTCAATGTTTTCTTGCCTCAATTCTTCATTTAGTTGAAGGTTCTCTTTGATCTATTCATAATAGAATTCCTGATTGTTAATCAGCTTATCATCAAATTCTTCAGGCTGTTCTTTCAGGGATGAATTTTTTTCATTTAGCTTCTTGACCATTATCCCTAGATCACCGGTAGAGCATTATTTCAAATCCTTTCTTATCCTTTTGATGACTAATTGAGCATCACTAAGTTTTTCCTTTAGCTCTTCAATTTATTTTTCAGATTTGTCCAGGTCTTCAAGAGCAACTTCAAGATTTCTTTTCATATGTTTCATTTCTACTTTGTCCATGATCTCCTCAAGTGGTTAAACTTATTTGCTAAGGACCAGAGCTCTGATACCAATTGTTAGGAATGGGAACACTGAGAGGGGGGGTGAATCAGTGTTCACTATATTTTAACTTTTTACTTAATCTTAAATTGAACTTAAATGCTTAAGTACTAAAATGAATATCCACATAACCATGAAACATGAAATCAACACATAACACCAATATGGTTATGGGGAAACCCAAATAGGTAAAAATCCCGGTGGGAATTGACACCCACTAATATTTTGTACTAGTGTTTTATGATCCTTGTTAGAAGATCCTTAACCCTGTTAGGAGTTGCTTTATAATGTATTAAGTACAGTAGACCTTGTCAAGGGTCAGACCCTGTTAGGAGTCTTTTACAATAAACCCTGTTAGAGGTGTGGACGCACTATCCTAGAGCTCACTACTCAAGTGGTGAAGGCTACAACCTTCTAATCTCAGATACACACTATATCTGCTAGATGAACTGTCACTGTGACACTACTTGTCAGATCAGTTCCTTTGATGCACTGATTCTTTGACCTCTTGCAAAGCTCTAATACATCTTATAGACTCTTCGCACACTTTTTCTTTGCTTTTATCAACTCTATTACTACTTCCATGCTAATTACAATGGGCGCATCTCATATTTATATGCGCATACAAAACAAATAACTAGGTCGACCCTTTAACCGATTACATACAACGCTTCCAATTGAATTGGCTCAAGTGTGTTTATAAACAAACATATTTACATGTCAAAAATATAATTACAATAGGCACATAGCCTTTACAACATTAGTATATAACCACAAATCAAAATGCTAACAATCAGCTGCTTACTTTATTCTTCTCTGGCACACACTAGCTATGTAACTTCAACTGTCTGTAACTTTGTCATACTTGCATATCTGATCATGCGCTCATAGACTAAGCATGAATATAGTCTAACCAACTTATCTTCTAGGGTGCATACGATAAATCGATCATACGCACGTGCGCTGATGCTCTAAGCTTTAGGTACTCTGTACACTGTCCAATCTTCAACACTTAGCCGATTTCTAATCTTCTCATTAAGTGCGCTGACTCCAAACTACTATATGAATTTTTTTCCATAATGACAACACTATAATAAGTCATATACATGAGTATAGCCAACTTTCCAAGATTATCATATTCATTTCTCTTATGTTAATGTTGTTTCTGCTAGGGTACCCCACTAGCTCTAAGACACTCAAATGAAAAAAGAAATCCTCGAGGATACCCAAAGTACAAAAGGTAATTTAGTAAAATTTTATTTTATTTTTTGAAATGTATTATGATAAAATGCGTACATGTATACTGATGAATGCAGCTATCTTATTTGTTTTATATACAGAAACAGATGGGTTTTACAAAATTAATGAATGCACCAAATGTTGTTGATGTTTAGGGGAGGGAAGATGTAACATTTTTATATTCACTTTTAGTTGCATTCTTGTTTATTCAAAATCTCTTAGAAATTATTCCTCTATGACTATGATATATGTTATAATTTTCACACAGGAAATGGTCATAGCATCCTCATCAATGACGATGCCTCCTAAGAGTACAGGAGAGCTATCATAGGCTCCGGTATGCATTATATGTGTGTGTGTGTGTTAAACATATGGATTTAGGTTTGAGTACATGTATTTTTACTTTTGTAGTATTTTTCATAAACTTTGGGTTATTAACTTGTTTTAATTTTCTTTTACCTATTATAGCTCCCTTCATGACTTCTTACAGATTCTTTACCATTCCATTTTGTTAGGAGTCCTCACCCACGAAGGAGCCCATCAACATTATTACATAGCCCAAGTGCAGAAGAAAGAGATGAGGTAATAAACAATTCAACTACCAACAAATTATAGTCTAGTATATAGTAATTTTGATAGAATTTGGAGATAATATATCTGATTTAGCATTTGAATTGTTCTTGTGCAGACACCTAGCAAGCCACGTACTTCTTCAAAGAGACCCAATTTTGATGATCTAGCACAGTCATAGATATTGATAGAGATATGTAGATGTAGTTGTGGTTTATAAATGACATTTCTATATATTGAACATTTTTATTGTATATATGAATGTTGACATAGTAGATGCCATCTTTTTGTAACTCTATTATTGATTTGGCATGCATGCCATTTTTTGGAAATGTACACAATTACTATTCATTATGATATATATGAAACTTGAAATTCGATCCAATTTGTTCATTGTGTCCATACCTTTGTACTTCAAATCTTAAGTTTTTTCAATTAATCAAACATGTTTGCCTAGATACCCAAAAATGGACACACTTGCGGGTTTGCATTTAAAGCACTAATTATTCCTCTATTAATTAATGGTTCTTTAATTATTAATTAATCATTTGTATTCCTCTAAATTCTAATCTTTTAATCACTTCCCTAATATTAATTAAATAATTAATAATATTTACTTAATCAACCTTAATTAATTAATCTTTATTGATTAATTAAATTAAATTTCTAATTTCCTATAGTTTGATTAATTACATTCAATTATTCAAATTAGCTAATTATTCTTCCAAATTAAATTAATTTGACTTCATTCTAATTTCATCTTTATCTTTAATTAAATTTTTAATTCAATTAAATCTCCAAAAAAATGAAAAATAAAAAATATGAGACAATTTAATTTCTAAAAATCTAAAATCCTCATAAATTAAGAAAAATAATTTTTTGAAAATGAAATCATTTTTAAATAAAAAATCAATTCTTTTCTCAAAATTCAATTTTAGAAACTCTTATCTTTCAAAAATCTAAAAATTCCTCTCATCTTTATCTTCTTCTTTATGTCCTAAATAACTCTCTTCTTTTTTAATTAAATTGGAATTAAATCTTTTATTCTGGAAAGTTACCCAAATCTTTTCAGTTCTTAATTATCTTGTCCATTCAATATGTTTTTCTCAAATCAATCTCGATCGTCTATTAATGTTTGAAAAATTATATAAGAAGCCCCCATCTCTTACATTTTCAACTCTAAATTTTGCATCGAACTTATGTCAATTTATTATCAGAGTATCACAATTTCTCAGATCTTTGAGTCAAGGTGCTGTCAGAATCATAACTGAGTGTCACACCTCAACAAGGAGAAGAGAAGCAATAGAAGCTTCAAAGTGTTGAATGTTTTTTTATTTATTTTATATTTCTATTTGATCATTCAGACTTATTATTTTGTTGTCTGTATGGCTTTTATATGCTTAGTAGTTGATTATTTATAATTTTTTTATAATATGGTGCTACTACTCCTCTTGCATGAGTCTTGCATAATTTCCCTAAATACATTTGGTGAACCTGGCAAGAATGAACAGTCCAACAATACTAAAAATTTGATAAATTTAACTCACATATTTGCATGCAAGTTTTCTTTGATGATTTATTGTTGCTTGTAGGGTTTTCAAATATTTAGTCATATCTCCTAAACAACTTGTAATTTGTAATTGAAATTTTTATGACAGGTTTGAGATGGAACCTGGAGGCTATAGTCAAAAAATTAGATTTTTCTGATCATTTTTGTGCGATTTATAATTTTTTTATGATATTTCATAAAAAAATAATTATGGGTTCAAATCGGAGAATTTATTTGAAAACTATAAATTTATGGAAATCTCTCAAAAATATAAATAGGTTCTATTCTCTATATTTTTAATTTTGATAAAAAAGAATGAACTAAATAAATTGATCTTTCAACACTGGTTTGTGTTGATAAATCGAGTCCCTAGGACACAAATGAAGGATTTTTTTTAAATTTCTAATTACATTTTTTGAAATCTTGTTGATTTTTTCTATGGGTTAATTATTTTTATTTCTATTGTTTCAGGCTAGCAATATATCTAAAAATTGGATCTTTATGAATAGGTCAAAAGTAGAAAAACAATCAGGGTGCCCTTGTTCAAATTTCAATTGCTTTGTATGCTCATCCTTGATTTTGCAAACCATGTCAATTTTATTTCATCTTGGATTATTTTTGTTGGACTAATGTGTGTGGAAGATTCTTTGGACACTTAGGAGATGGAATGATTGCCAGTAGGTGAGTTTCAAAAAATGCAAAGTAAACCTTCAAAAATGTGCCTAGCCTTTTGCTAACTTCGAATAAGGTAAGCCTAATCCCCTTGCATTTTTCTTAAATTGTGGAATTCAAAGTTCAACATCTAGCTTAGTGAGAAATCCTATTATTGTTTGATAAATTTTGGTATTATACTTATACTCTTCACTTTCATAGTGAATTAGAATGCCAAACATGCCCAAATTAATCAATAGAAAGAAAGGATAAAGGAATGAACAAACACAAAAACTTAAGCCTCTTTGTTTGTGGATAAAAGCATTAGGCCTATGCTCTTCACTTTCATAGTGAATTAGAACGCTAAACATGCTCAAATCCCACTAGATTAAAAGGCTTGGAAAAGAATCTTTTTAAATGTGTTTGGAAGTGAGTAAGTAATAGGGATATGCTCTTACCTTTGTTAGGGTAATTATACTCCTAGACCTACTTATCATTTCAATTTCATTTATTTCATGAACATGCTAGTTAAAATAGAGCTTAGAGGGCTCACCTCCTGAGAACATTCCTTAGCGAGGCCAGTGAGAGGGACAACCTAAAGTGGGATACAATTTTTTTCGCTGCAATAATCCAACCCACTATAAAATAAAATGCATTCATCCTTAATGGGGTGAATGAAAAAAAAACTTGATAATTATACCTCCTCTAGTGGTCCTTCGGGGTTGTATAAAATTGTGTTTTTATGCGTGTAGGAGGCCTTTATAATGGGGGATAGACTCAAGTCTTTCTGAACACAATCCTAACTAGAACCTGGTTAATTAGAAGGCCATTATTTTTAGCTATGTATAACCAAATTTACCATAGGTAGATTTTCTGGAATCTCTTCTTATGCGAGACTTATCAAAACATTCTGGTCCTAGGTCCTTAGAACTAAGAGATCATAATCAAACATCAACAAGTCTTAATCATAGATATGAGTCTTTCTCTATCAGACTTCAATTCAAAAGACACACTTTAATCTTGGAATCACTGCAACAAAATTTTGAATCACACTCCAAACACTTCAAACCAGTAGCAAGATGTCTCTTCCACACCTTTTTGGTTAGAGACCACTCATAGGATCTCAAACAAGGAACAACCCAGATGAAATATACATCAATTCATCTCTCTCATACAAAGAGGAATAAGAAAACAAGTACTATGATGGCATAGAGCCCTTTGTCTATTAAAAAAATTTCCCCAAGAGGACACACCAGCAATTGAAAACTAATATCCTTGTACAAAAAATAATATAACTCTGGACTTGGATAAATGATCTTAAAAGCCACAGACAATGAAAGTCTTACATCGTAGAGGACTTATATCCATACCTTGTTAATCAATCAAACTATAGGCCTCTGATCAAATCACATCTCAATGAATATCCTCTTGCTTCATCATATCCACGACAAGGATTTCCCAAACAAACACAATTGCAAATTTATTATCCTTTGGACATCAATCAAGCATGATCAATAGGAAATCTATTATACCACATTTTCAATCAAAAAATTCTTCACAACATGAAAATGTCAATGTGGTGTCACCAACAAGATCACCCAACAAACAAAATCCCCAATCTAAACCTTTCAATCATTTGTGTCAAAATATGGTTCATAGACATCATTCTATTATTGAACAAGATTGAAATCACCAACCCATGTCTAGCAATGACACATCTACCTCCCATGAAGATGTTTTCCCTCAAGAAGCTTACATATTTCCTCCCATTCCTTCATCCCCTAAAGCGTCAAATGAGAAATATTTTCAATTTATATCCAATGATGTATCTAGTAATGAGACCTAACAAGGGCTATCCATGATGAATTTCCAAGATAATATCTTCCTTGATATAATTCCCTTCTACAATTCAGTAGTCCTAGATCCAATGCCACCATATGCTTCATTCCCAGATAAACCTACTCAAAAGAGTCTCATTCAAAGTCCTTCTCCCCCATGCCAAATCATTTAAATCCTCCAAGAATCCTCCATACATGTATGAACTCATACCCCATGTCAAGAGGGTGATGCAAAGCATGAAGAAATGAGTCCTAAATTAAATCAAGATGAAGATCCCAAGAATGACCAAACCTATCTAGCTGTTGACCAAGATCCTATCTTCTTAGAATTTAATAATTTTCATTCCATCCATGTCCATCCTATCAATGAGGATTCTCATATATCCCAAGAGAAAAGTGTCCTCCCAAGTCTTATGGACCTTCCACTTCCTATTCCTAAGAAAGATCATGATATCCTATTCATTCTTCCAAATGATGTTATTCATATTCAAGAACAAACTGCCCTTAAAATTGAGTCAAATGATCCCCTTACAAGTCAAGATCAAAGTATCCCTTCACTTTCATATACACCACAAGATCCCATAATCCCTCCAAATACTCCACATGATCCTACCATTCCTTAAACTTAGTGTCATGATCCTCCATATCCTACACAAGATCCTATCCTACCAAATGATCTTTTCATTCCTCCTATTCCATCACAAGATCCTATTATTCCTCTTGATCTCCCTTATGATCCAAGAACACTTACGCAAGTTGTTCATAAACCCCATCCATGTCAAATGGTTTCCTCTACTTCCATCTAGTCTATTCCACTTCATGATCCCATTGTTTCTTCCCTATCATATCCACCTCAAAATGGACTTGTGTCTAATAGAAAGTATCTCACTAATCAAAACAAGCATTATCAAGTAAAAGGGTTAGACCTCCATGGAAAAAGTATATTTTTACCCTTTCATATCAAATAAATTTCAGATTACCATGGCCTCTATTCCATATGTCAAGATGTTGGTATCCCTTCAAAATTTAAATCCGAGTGTATACCTCCCCCTTCATCCCTTCCCTGCATCTTAGAACCATATATTCCTCCATCCAATAGTTCACAATCCACTTACCCTTTTCCATATGCAATTCAACAAAGGCACACATCTTGGAGAACCTTCCAACCCATCCAAAAATGCTTCATATCATTCCTATCCATCCATAAACCCCAATACCTTGGGAAGAAACTTGGATGCCAAGCATAAAATTTGCAAGTCCAAAAATCCACATCCATCAAAGAATCAACATGTCCAATCTAATTGACATGTAGATACAAGGAAAAGAGAAATATCCAAAAGGCCAAAGAGGCCTATCAAAAAAAATAAGATTCAAATAATATGTGGGTTCCTAAATCCCTCATTGAAGAAATGTGTTCTAAATAATTACCAAGAAAAGAAAAGTCAAGAACTATGTTGATTCCCAAATCTCTCTTTTATAAAAAGACTTTTATACTAAAGAAAAATCAAAATTGGCATTCAAGCTTCCCGAGAATTCCTTAAATCCACCATCCAAACATCTTCCGTCCACTTCCAAATCCATTTTGGGTCCCTATATCCTAAAATCAAAATCCATATTCACTTCTCCATGAAAATCCAAAGCTTCCAAATCTACTTTTCCTCCATCGCTCCAACACCCTTCAAGGTGTGTGTCAATGTTGACCTTGTCATCCTTTCCACATAATCCTAAATAAGTCTTCTTACAATCCCTCCATTATCCAACACATATTTTCCATCCTTCCATACCCCTTATCCAATCCTTTTCATAAACCCTTATTCCACTTCATCCAAACATCCATTTAACTCCCTTTGTCATTACCCTACCAGCGTCTTTGAGCACACCATCAAAAGATATGGTCCATCATTTCATACCTTTCAAGAGCACTATCCAAGGAAAAAAGATATGTGAGTCCTTCCACTATTTTCTATCATGAGACCATCACCTTCCTGAAAAAGTCAAAAAGTAAAAAAAAAAATGAAAGAAAAGTCAAAAAAAGTATTGCCTTGATGAAAACATGGAAAACAGGCATCTTGGTAACATAAAAAATAAATAAAGAGAAATAATCTTGTTCAATAGTGAAAACCTGGCAAAAAGGCATCATGTGTAAGTTATGAACTTTTTTCATTCCATACTTCAGGGTAGGTTCTATCTATGATATCCCATCATATCACATCCCTTTCATTTCCTCCATTATCCTATGTCCCTCATATCCCTTACTAGTATCCATATTTCCTTTTTTCCCTACTTTGATCTTGACAAGGCTAGCAATCTCCCTAAAAGCATCACATGTCCTATTTTCTTCATGTTGTATGCATCCCTTTGATCCATCTTCCTTATCATATCCACATCCCTTTGGTCTATATCCCTTATCATATACACATCACTTTGGTCCATATTGCCTATCTTATTGCAACCTTTAGTTCATACCCCTCATCTTGTTCATTCTTGATCTTTCTTGTCCTCTCATTATCCTAGCCAAATCCCTTTCTTGGTCTTGAGAGAAAATAAAGACATAAAATTATAAATGTGTTTTTAACATCCTCTTGATATGTACACTCTTATAAACCACATTCCATTCAGTGCACCATTTCATTATCCTATCTTGTCATATCCAATCCCTAAACTTGGTTTAAAAATTTTTATCCCATCTTGTGGATAGTCCTTGGTATCCAAATAGATTCAAGAAATACCAAGAGACCTTTGGCCTTCATCATTATACCATTTCCTACATCAATCCATAATTTCATTTCCTTGCAAGACATTGGGGGCAGTCTTAATGTCCTAAAGGAAATTTAAAAATATTCAAATACTCATCTTGAAAAAAATTCAAAAAAATTCAAAAACTATTTTGAAAAAAATCCCTAAAATTTTCAAAATATCATAAAAAATGATCATCTAAGGAGTCTATGTTAGGGGTGTATGTGATATGGACCTTTGCCTATGTGATATACACATACCTTGACTCCAAACATATGAATCCTACGATGGACCAAAAATATCAAAAAATGTCTTGAAGAAATCAATTAACCAAAAAAAATCAAAACATGTCAAAGTCCTACAATAAAATCATCCCTATCACGAGAAGTAGAAAGTCATGATCAAACATCTAAACTTAAGTCAAAATAATGAGCTTCATAAATCAGTAATGGAATCATGAGACCCATCTTTATCAATAATCCAATCTGTTATCTTTTGATCAAACCAAATCAATCAATTATCTTATACAATGATGGATACACTACAAACCAAACATATTAGTCTTATATAGGTAGTCCATTCCTAAAACCAAACACAATCAATTAAATCAAACAAAAAAATCAAACCAATCAACAATCAGTAAGGTTGTTGACAAATTCAATCATGTCATTCCATCATTGATGTATCTTTCTCGATTGTGTTCCTATGCTCCTCAAGGATACCACTGAGTGGTGAGAGTGGTATGATGGCTCACAATCTTGTTTTCTTTGTTTTCTGTTTGTGGAGTGTTTGATAAAATTATGGGGAAAGGATGATGTAGGATGAATGTGATAAGTATTGTCACATATCTAGCAGCCACCCACATCCATGATCTAAGACAACCCAAGGATGATGTCAAAATATTCCATGTTTGTTTTTTGTTTTCTTCAACAAAGATTGTAGCAGTATCTAGATGGTCAATATATGGATGCATTCAAATCTCTTCCTTTTCAAATAAAGCACAATGATGAAAAATAGTGAAATGTTTGTGGCAATGACTCAATACATCATCATGAATAGCCTAATTTTAATTCTAGTCCATTTCTCCTACTTCATTCATCTCCCTAATTAATGCTTCTCACTAACATTTCATCTATCAGTCAAATTGGTCAAAACATCAATTTTTCAAATTCATCAAATCATTTCTATCAATCAATTAGTCAAATAATGATCACATGTCTTATACAGGATGTATCTTTCCTGAAACCAGATGTTTTCACTTTTCTTATATAGGGTATGTCTTCTTTGAAACTAGACATTGTCTCTACTCTTATACAGGATAGGTCCTTCTTGAAACAAACATCATCATCTACTAGCATTCTTCACTTCTTACTAACCATTCTTCTTTGTCATCGTATCAACTTGTCATCTAACATTCATCTTATTTCAAGATATCATTTATTACACAAACATTCTCTCGAGGGGGCATAAATCCACATGCTATCGCTAGGGCAAGTTGGGGAAAGATCCAAATCATATATTCTTTGACACAACACTCAAAATCACATTGTATCAAAGAGGGGAAAATTTAGATACCCACAAATAGACACACTTGTGAGTTCACATTTAAAGCACTAATTATTCCTTTATAAATTAATGGTTCTTTAATTGTTAATTAATCATCTATATTCCTCAAAATTCTAATCTTTTAATAACTTAATCACTTTCCTAATATTAATTAAATAATTAATATTATTTAATTAATTGATCTTTATTGATTAATTAAATTCAATTTCTAATATGCTATAGTTTGATTAATTATATTTAATTATTCAAATTAGCTAATTATTCTTCCAAATTAAATTAATTGACCAAATTAATTTAATTTCAATCTAATTTCATCTTTCTCTTTAATTGAATTTTTAATTCAATTAAATCTCCAAAAATCTGAAAAATAAAAAAATATGAGGCAATTTAATTTCTAAAAATTCAAAATCCTCATAAATTGAGAAAATCAATTTTCTAAAAGTCAAATCATTTTTAAATCAAAAATCAATTCTTTTCTCAAAATTCAATTTTAGAAACTCTTATCTTTCAAAAATCCAAAAAAATCCTCCCATCTTTATCTTGTTATTTATTTCCTAAATATCTCTCTGCTTCTTGAATTAAATTGGAATTAAATCTTTTATTCTGGAAAGTTACCCAAATTTTTTTAGTTCTTAATTATCTCGTCCATTCAATATGTTTTTCTCAAATCAATCTCAATCATCTATTATTGTTTAAAAATCTATATAAGAGACCCTCATCTATTATATTTTCATCTCTGAATTTTGCATCGAACTTATGTCAATTTATTATCAAAGTATCACAATTTCTCAGATCTTTGAGGCAAGGTGTTGCCAGAATTACGACTGAGTGTCACACCTCAACAAGGAGACTTGAGAAGCAATAGAAGCTTCAAAGTGTTGAATGGTTTTCTTTGAAATTTTTTATTTCCATTTGATCATTCAGACTTATTATTATGTTGTTTGTACAAATTTTATGTGCTTAGTAGTTGATTATTTACAATTTTTAGACAATCTAGCGCTACTAATCCTCTTGCTTGAGTCTTGCAGAATTTCCCTGCATATAGTTTGTTCATTATTTAATATATTAGAATTAAAATATGTTTATCAAAGTCAATGTGGCATAAATAATGTAATTAAAGTCATATGTGACTTAATTTGATGTAATAAGGCATGAAAAAGCTAAAATATGTAACGATTTTATCTAGTGTCTTAAATTGTCCTAATTGACCAAATAAGGGTCATAGGAAGATGTATATTAATGGGTGGTTTATGTGGTTGTTTTTTCTTGTGGATTAGCTCATTGAATATGTATATTAATGTCTACTAATAGATTTTTCTATAGGAAGGATCATTGAATAGATGGTTGATACCCTAGGGTTGAAGTTTGCTTGTCAAAAGGGTGCATGGATGGTGCTATAGTGAAGGTCTAAGAGATCTTACTTAATGAGGTAGGGGTAGGGTAGATACAAGTAGAATCAAGTAGAATTGACTCCACTTGAATCAACAAACAAGCCTTGCTCAAAGTTATACAAATGAAGCAATATATTACCACATGAAATCAGTAAAAACATAATGGATATGAGACAATCAACTGGCAACAACAATAGAGAATTATATTATTTCTTCAAACATGCCTGGCTGTGAGGCCTTTCGGGTTTCAGCCTTATAGAATGAATTATGAATTCAAAATTATAGCTTTCATCATATCTTCTTCTCTATCATCCTCTACTTAGAACTACCTTAGAACTACCTTCTACAACAACCCAAGCTTCAAATATATAGCCAGCAAAGCCATAGGTCGGTCAATCAAGCATTTAATTACAATATAGGTCTAGCTTAAGGAGAGATACCAAAACTAATGAAAGAAACAACCAAACATGATGCACCTTTATATTTAGGTCCACACATGATCCAATAACATGTCCCTAACTACGCAAGGCCCCATCTCATCACACGGAACCGCGCAAGAAGAAACACTTAATGTTTCATGTGAAACTAGAAAAATGGTCATAGATTTTAACTCATAATGAATTAGGACTTGCAGTCTTAGGAGAAGATACTAATTTAGGTCTTCTTTAAGGCCTTAAGAGAACAAATTCTTATTCCTTAAGAATCAATGGCTACATGACACACAATCAGCACCCAAAATGTAGGAAAATACGGCTCCGATAGTAAGGAAAACAACTGTAACTTTGAAACGGTCCATCCATTCTTTATGTGCTCATAGGAGAAGGTTCCCAAATAGGTCCTCAAAATCATGTAAGCTTTTCACAATATAAAACCAACCAATGAAAATATTATAATGCAAACAATAGAAAACAAGAAATATTTTTGGTTGATGCAAGATTGCTCAAAGACCCAAGATGCTCCTGCATTAGACACCTAGGGCAAATAAAGAATTAATGTCCACATTAGAAAATTCTCATATTCTAACCTAAATCATAAAGATCCAACTCATCTTGTGTAATCCATGAACTATCTTCAACTGGCTTATCTTTCCACTAAACTAGATATTCCATGTAGTCCTTTCCTCTTGTACTCTTACTCACTCTACTATTCAAGACCTTATCAATGTTGTCTATGTTCTTCTTAGGATAGTCCAGATCATCTTCAATCTCAATCATTTGATTCAAAGAAATCAAATATATCAGTAATTTTGAATATAGGTGATATATCCATGTCCTCTATTAATTCCAATTCGTAAGCATTTCCACTATCAAACTTCTTCAGAATCTTACAAGGTCCAAACTTCTTCATTTTTAGCTTGTTGTAGGTACCAACTAGAAATATATTTTTCTTCAAATGAATCATAACCTCATCTCCAACTTTAAAATATTTGTGTCTCCTTCTCTTATCTACTCCCTATTTATATTTCATATTACTGTCCTCCAAATTCCTTTTAACTTCATCATGTAAAGTTCTCATGTATATAGAAAAATCCTCAGCTTCAGCACTTCTTCTGGTTTTAGTAGGTAAATATCTTAACTCAGTGGTTCCCTTAGGATGAAATCTAGTAATGATCTCAAAAGGTGTCCTCTTAGTGCTTCTATTCACATAATTGTATTATGCAAACTTTTCTTGTGCCAAAATTAAATCCCAATTAGCAGGCTTATCTCCAACTAAATATCTCAACAAGTTTCCCAAACTTTTGTTCGTTAGAAAGTAAAGTCCACCAAGATAAATGACGGGGGGGGGGGGGTGAATTAGTTATCAGATAAATAAAATTTTTATCAACTTCAATAGATTTTAACCATGTAAGAAATGTAACCAACAACCATAGAAAGATATTCATACACAATAACACAATGACACAAGATATGTTAACTAGGGAACCTCTTGATCAAAGAGTAAACCCTGGTGGGAATGATGCCCACAAAAGATGCACTAATATGAAATCTCCTTATGGTAGGATGGACTTTGTTAGGAGTCTTATGAAATACATTCAGTACATATGAGTCCTTGTTAGAAGACTTTGAATCCCTACTAAAAGATTCTAACTCTATTAGGAGTTATAGAAGACAGAAGGACCCACTGCCCAAACAGCTTCAGGGTAAGATCACTAAACTCACTGTCCAACTAATCTTTGTATTACTCAATGGAATAATACAAAAAGATTACTAACCTTAACAATTCAATACTCCTCTAACTGTCCCAAACTACAGCAACTACTTCCGATCTCAATGCCAGATCTCTATACTTCACATATCCTCTTTCAAAAAAATTTATTTCACAATTACATTACATACTCTTACTTCCATTACAAAAAGGAATAAAATCCTTCCTTTAAACTACACTCAAGTAATTACAAATGAGTCAACATACAAATTACAAAATAAAAGTTTCCATACGTTACATAAAAAATATACAAAACTGTCAGCTTCCAATTAAGATAACTCTTCACTCGTACGACCTCGGATCTCACACTCTCATCCATGTCACTATCAACATGTCTTCTACTACCTCATAAATACACATGATTAGATTCAATCCCAATTAGGAGATATCATTTGATTTCCACAAACCTCTACTCAGGAACACTGCCTGAATACTGCTTCCATTGATTTCCTCATAACAGTCACAAATAAATGAATTTACCTCTACACTCTTAATCAACACCTTATAACACATAAAAGAGTAATTCCTCAACATTTCATAGCTTCATCTTCAATATTCCAAGTGCGCTAACTCAAACACTGTTTGCTTCTCTGCTAATCTTCAGTAAATCATTGTGTTGACATCAATGACAATTACAGTCATGAATGCAACAACAACTACTACAAAATGGCTGCAAATACTCCCCCATAGGATATATTCAACATTCATTCCTAAAAATCTCCCCAATTGGCATTGATGGCAACATAGATGAAAAAACATCCAAGTTTCATGAATACCAACCACTGCAACACTACTACTCTGAAAATTATTTCAAGTCCTCTTCATCAATCAAATCTTGCTTCATTTTCCTATCAATTCTCTCCAACAGATGGTTTTTCATGTATACTTCTCCCCCATTGACATCAATGATAGATGTTTCATCATTATGTCAACAAAAACTTCAATGTCGAAAGACACTATTCAGAAAATACATTCACTAGAGTCCTCATGACTCATCTTAGATACACATACTCCCCCATAGAGGAAGTACCAACATCTGGTCCATAAGAAGGATAGGGCTCATTTACCACTGGATGGATGCAACAATCTACATCACTTCTCAAGAGTAGGTTGGGGCATAACCCCAAGCATACCTCTCAGATACTCAAATGTATCCTTAGGCAAAGGTTTTGTAAATATGTCTGCAATCTACTCCTTTGTGCTTATGTACTCAAGTCTGACTTCTTTCTCTGCAACTTTCTCTCTTACTAACTGATACTTTATCTCTATATGCTTTTTCTTCAATGAATTTCCAAGAAATATACCTTCATCACTTCTAGGATCAAACTTTCCAATGTCATCATCTCTCTTAATATAACATTTACTTCCAAAAATTCTAAAATACTTAACTGATGGTGCATGTCCAAACCATAGTTCATAGGGTTTCTTGTCTATGTCTGCTCTAATTTATACTATGTTCATTGTATACAATATTGTGTTCACTGCTTCTCTCCAGAATATCTTTTCCAAGTCTTTCTCAGATAACATATCTCTTGTTGCTTTAGTCACTAATATGTTCCTTCTTTCTGCAATACCATTTTTTTTAGGTGTCCTAGGGGCTGAAAATTGTCTCTTAATACCATTCACTTCACAAAAAATTTTAAATTCTTTTGAAGTAAATTCTCCACCTCTATCTAATCTCAAACATTTAATCTTCATTCTAGATGCATTCTCAACTTTGTTCTTAATGATCTTAAACCTATCAAATGCTTCATTTTTTTTTTAAGAAATGCAATCCATGTCATTCTTGTAAAATCATCAACAAGAATCATAAAATACCTTTCTCCATAGAATCCTCTAGTTTTTGTGGGACTACTCAAATCTGTATGAAGAATCTCCAACTTCTTTGCTATTGTGAACTTTTTGCTGGGAAATGAGCTTCTCTTCTATTTAGCCATCACACATTCCTTGCAAATCATGTTAGTAGGCTTCATAATTTTAGGCAAATATCTTACTGCAAGTGTAGTGCTCACTTTCACAATGTTATCAAAATTTATATGATAAAATCTTATGTGCAATAAAAAACTATCATCAATCTTAGTAATCAAACATGTCATCTCAGTAGGATTCAACTGAAATACATTACCTCTGGTTCTAGATCTAGTACCAATCAAATTACCATCCTTGTCTTTTATCACACAAGTTTCCTCAGTAAACCAAACTTGATATCTCTTATCAACTAGTTGTCCAACACTCAAAAGATTATGTTTCAAACCATCCACAAGGTAAACATCATCAGTATTAGTCTTTCCATCAAGAGTAATAGATCTTATACCCTTAATCAAACAAGGTGCATTGTTTCCAACTCTAACAACTCTTCCATCATAATTGTTAAACTTTATGAACTTTTTCATGTCTCCAATCATATGATGTGAACAACCACTATCTATAATCCAATCAGTTATTTTCTACTTGAGAAACTAAGGATTTTCTTCCTTAACTCCTATTTTAGGATTTTCTTCTTTAATTGCTACAAATCCTATATCATCATTATTCTCAGTATCACTTTCACTTAAAGTTTTCTCCACACTAGCTTCAAGTTCTTCATCATTTGCATAATAACATTCTTTAGACCTTCTAGGGTTAAAGTTCTTCCTATACTTCTTAACTCTCTTAGGACACTTAGATGCAAAATGACCATATTCTTGACAAGTCCAACATTTAAAATTTTTCTTACCGTCTGGTTCTCTTTTCACAAGCAAGGCAATACCTTCTTCAATCTTCCTGTCTTCTTCATTTCTAGATCTGTCGCTGCTAGCACAATCTCTACTCACACTTATGCTTCTTGACAAAGTAGGGTGAACACTAAGAGCACTGAATGTTGTCTCCATTCTAGGTAGGTCTCCTGATAACCTAAGGTTCATCTCTGCTACTTCCAATCTTCCAAGAAGAGTCTCTCTTGTAAAGTTTGTAGTACAAGGTATAACTTGTTCAATCATCTATGTTGTCTGCTTAAATGTAGGAGTCAATGTCCTCAAAATTTTCCATATCACTTCATTCTCTGTCTTTGTTCCTCCATAAGATTTTATACCTACAACAATCTCTGACATGCTACCAATATAGCTTCTAACATATTCATCTTCCATCATTCTTATATCATCAAATGCACATATCCAATTATGTAATTTGACTTTCTCTTCATATTCATCACCTTCAAAAGTAGATTGTAAAGCTAACCAAATTTCATGAGATGTCTTTAGATATTTTACCTGATTGTACTCATTCTCCGGAAGGGCTGACAAAAGTTCTTCTCTAGAAAGTATGTTACACATGAATAGATCTCTCTCTTCATTTGAACAATCTTCAATCTTATCCTTATCAATGATAGTCTTCTGATTCTTTTTAATTAAACAATAACCTAGTCCTAAACAGAGTAGGTGTGTCTTCATCTTTTCTTTCTAGCTATCAAAATTTACTCCATCAAATTAGGGCTTTCTTTCCTGAAATGATTCACCATGGATCTCCTTAAGCTGTTAAACATTTCTTTCAAGGACATGTTGCTCTGATACCAATTGTTAGAAAGTAAAGTCCACCAAGATAACTGAGAGGGGGGGTGAATCAATTATCAGATAAATACAATTTTTATCAACTTCAATATATTTTAACCATGTAAGAAATGTAACCAACAACCATAGAAAGATATTCATACACAATAACACAATGACACAAGATATGTTAACTAGGGAACCTCTTGATCAAAGACTAAAAAACCCCAGTGGGAATGATGCCCAAAAAAGATGCACTAATATGAAAGTTCCTTATGAGAGGATGGACTCTATTAGGAGTCTTATGAAATACATTTAGTACATATGAGTCCCTGCTAGGAGACTTTGAATCCCTATTAAAAGATTATAACTCTGTTAGGAGTTATAGAAGATAGGACCCACTACCCAAACAGCTTCAGGGTAAGATCAATGAACTCATTGTCCAACTAATCTTTGTATTAATCAAAAAAATAATACCAAAAGATTATTGACCTCAATAATTCAATACTCCTCTGATTGTCCCAAACCACACCAATTGCTTCTTCCGATCTCAATACTAGATCTTTATACTTTGCATATCCTCTTTCAACAATTTCTCTTTCACAATTGCATTACACACTCTTACTTCCATTACAATAAGGAATAAACTCCTTCCTTTATACCACACTCAAGTAATTACAAATTAGTCGGCATACAAATTACAAAATAAAAGTTTCCATACGTTACATCAAAAATACACAAAACTGTCGGCTTCCAATTAAGATAACTCTTTCCTCATGTGACCTCAAATCTTGCACTCATATCCATGTCACTATCAACATGTCTTCTACTACCTCATAACTGTGCATGATCAGAATCAATCCTAATTAGGAGATATCATCTGATTTCCACAAACCGCTACTTAGGAACACTGCCTGAATATTGCTTCCACTGATTTCCTCATAACTTTCACAAATAAATGAATTTACCTTTGCACTCTTAATCACAATCTTATAACACATAAAAGAGTAAGTCCTCAACATCACATAGCTTCATCTTCAATATTCCAAGTGCGCTAACTCAAACATTATCTTCTTCTCTATTAATCTTCAGTAGATCACTGTGTCGACATCAATGAAAATCACAGTCATGAATGCCACAAAAAATGCTTATAGAATGGCTGTGAAAGCTCCCCCATAGGATATATTCAACATTCATTCCTAACACTATTCACAACTTTAGTCTGTCTATCTATTTGAGGGTGAAATGTAGAACTAAATTTCAATTCTGTATTCATCTTTTTCCAAAGTGTTCTCCAAAAGTAACTAGTAAACTTAGTATCTCTATCTAAAACAATAGATTTAGGCAAACCATGCAATCTTACCACTTCCTTGAAGAATAATTCAGCTACATGCAATGCATCAGATGTCTTCTTACAAGGTATGAAATGAGCCATCTTGGAAAATCTGTCAACCACTACCAAAATAGAATCATTACCTCTCTGAGTTCTAGGCAATCCAAGAAAAAAGTCCATACTCACATCTTCCCAAGGTCTATCAGGTACAGGAAAAGGTGTATACAATCCCAAATTTTGACTAGTTCCTTTTGTTGTTTGGAAAATTCTGCAACCTCTAACCATTCTTTGTACATCTCTATAAATCTGTGGCCAAAAATATCTCTCTAAAATCAATTTCACAATCTTATCAATCCCAAAATGTCCAGCAAGTCCACCACTATGTTTCTCCTTCATTATGTTTTCTCTCATAGATCCTCTAGGTATGCACAACTGAACTCCTTTAAATAACATGTCTTCTTGAATGAAATAACTAGTCCACTTATCACTCACTGTGTGTTCCTTACAAGCTTTCCAACATTCTACAAAATCAATGCCAGTCACATACAAACACTTCAAATCATTAAAACCAAGTACCTCAACTCTCATCTCTGTTAGCAAACTTCTTCTACTCAAGGCATCAGCAACCTTATTTGACTGTCCACTTTTATGCTTCAATGAAAAGGAAAAATTATGAAAGAACTCAACCCACTTCATATGTCTCTGATTCAAATTATTCTGACTACCCAAATACTGCAAAGCTTTATGGTCAGTATACAACAAAAAATATTTAGGCATCAAATAATGTCTCCATTTCTTCAAATCTTGAACAATAGCATAGAATTCCTAGTCATAAACTGAATATTTCCTCTTAGCATCATTCAACTTTTCACTAAAGAAAGCTATAGGTCTTCCCTCTTGACTCAAAATAGCTCCAATTGTACTTCCACTAGCATCACATTCAAATTGAAAAACTTTACTAAAATCAGGCAAAGAAAGTGTAGGTAACTTTGCAATTCTTTGTTTCAATGTTTCAAAACTCTTTTGTGCTCCATGTGTCCATTTGAAATCCCTTTTATCTCCTCTCATAGTTTCAATCATAGCATTACAAATAGAATTGAAATTCCTGATGAACTTCCTATAAAAACTTGCCAATCCATGAAATGATCTTACCTCTCCAACATTCTCTAGTATAGGCCAATCAAGTATAGCTCTCACTTTCTCAAGATCCATCTTCAATCCATCAGCTGAAATTACAAAACCAAGGTACACAATCTCCTCTTTCATAAATGAACATTTCTTCAAATTAATCAGCAACTTTTCTTCCTTCAATCTCTGCAATACTTGTCTAATATGTTCAAGGTGTTCTTCCTTACTCTTACTGAATATCAAAATGTCATCAAGATATACAATTACAAACTTACCAAAGAATCTTTTCAGAACTTCATTCATCATCCTCATGAAAGTACTAGGTGCATTAGTCAAACCAAAAGGCATAACCAACAATTCATACAAACCTTCATTAGTCTTAAAAGAATTTTTCCATTCATCCCCTTCTCTGATCCTAATATGATGATATCCACTTTTCAAATAAATCTTTTTGAAATACTTTTCTCCACTCAAACTATCCACTATGTCATTCATCCTAGGCAAAGGAAATATGTACTTTACTATTATCTTGTTTATAGCTCTAGAATCAGTACACATTCTCCATTCTCCATTCTTTTTCAGTGCTAACACAATAGGTACTGCATAAGGACTCAAACTTTCCCTAATCAAACCTCTCTCAAGCAATTCTTGCACTTGTCTATTCAACTCAGTCTTTTCATCAGGTGTCAACCTATGTGGTGCTTTATTAGGCAAACTAGCTTCAAGTATCAAGTCCATACAATGACTTATACTTCTCATAGGTGGTAAACCATTAGGTACATTATCAGAAATGATGTCATGAAATTTAGTCAACAAAGGCTTAACCTCAGGTGCATGTTCTAACTCATCTTGTTTCTCAATTTTCCTTGGAATTAAATCAAAACAAACATTTTGTTCTTTTATTTCTCTTGCATACTTTTTACCATCAACCAAACATACTCTGACCGTAGTACAGTGACTTTCATCAAACTTTTCTATCAAAGGTAACAATACTTGTTTCTTCCCATCCATCCAAATAGTATATTGATTCAATCTACCATCATGCAAAGCTTTCCTATCATACTATCAAGGCCTACCCAAAAGAATATGACAACAATCCATAGGCATAATATCACACAAGACTTCATCATGATAATTCCCAATTTTGAATTTAACAAGGTATTGTTCACTTACAAGTAGTTTATGCTCCTTCTGGATCCAAGCAATATGGTAAGGCTTGGCATGTTTTAATCTTTGCAACTACAATTTTTTAACTAGCTCTTTGCATGCCAAATTATCAGAACTTCCACTATCAATGATTACCTTGCAACATTTATCAGTGATCTTACATCTGGTTCTGAACAAACTTTTCCTCAAAATAGGTTCCTCATCAGCTTCTTCATTCCACAAGATCCTTCTTAGCATCAAGTTCTTGCCATGTTTAGGTTCATTAGACATTTCCTCACCTTCTTCACAAGCTAAATTATTTCTTCCATTACCTCAAGTCTTCTTTCTAGAGTTAGTACAATCAAAAGCGCTATGTCCTTCTTCACCACATTTGTAACAAGCACCTTTAAACCAAGATTTCTCTTCTTTTCCCATTATTGTTATTCCTAGAGTAACCAATATAGCTACCTCTAGAGTAATTACCTCCTTGACCAGTAGGTTCATCTTTCCATCCTCTATCTTGTACTGCATTGTCAGATCTACTACTTTCTCCATAAGATCTACCTCTACTTCTTTGAAATCTTCCACCTCTTCCTCTCTGTCTTTGATCATGTCTTTTGGTCAATCTCTCTTCTGCCTTCAAATAAAATTGATATGCTTCTTCCACACTTTCTATCTTAACATAACTGATCTCATCTTGAATAGATGTCCTTAGGCCATTCATATATCTAGCCACCTTCTCAACTTCATCATCCACATGTCTAGATCTGATATCCAACTTGTAGAATTCCTCAGTATATTATTTCACACTCATGTCATTTTGTCTCAAATTTTGCATTTTTCTCATCAAACTAACTTGGTAATCAGTAGGAAGAAACTTCTTCTTCATCTTTCCAAGCATCTTCATCCATGTCTTGATCTTTTCTTTTCCTCTCTTTTGTCTCTCAGTTTGCAAATGATCCCACCAAAGAGATGCATGACCCTTCAACTTTGTGACTACTATCTTAACCTTCTTATTATTAGGAGTACCTTCATACTCAAAGTACTTATCCATCTTAGAGATCCAATACAAATTTGTATCGATCTCAAGTATTCCATCATAGAAAGAAACTTCAACTACAAGTCTAGAGTTAGCTTTAGACATGACTCTTAAGAGTCTTTCCTCATCCTATTCAACTTTAGGTTCAGGATTAGGTGCTACTTCTTCTTCATCACTAACATCTTAAAGATGTGTGCCTCTTCTCTAGGTTGTCTCTATAGCTTCAAGCCTAGTTGCAATCTATCTCAACATATCCATGATAGCATTATCATTTCCTCTACCTCGAACCATCTTGATAATTAGGTTCCAACAAGATCATGACCTCTTGCGAGTTATAGGTCAGATCTCAAATCTGCCACCCTACAACCAATCCAATAAGGTTCTCCATGATCCAATCCACAAGAAATAACTCACTTTGATACCACTTGACGTAGGGGCAGGGTAGATACAAGCATAATCAAGCAGAATTGACTCCACTTGAATCAACAAACAAGCCCTACTCAAAGTTACACAATGGAAGAAATATATAACCACATGAAATTAGTGAAAACATAATGGATATGAGATAATCAACTGGGAACAACAATAGAGAATTATATTATTTCTTCAAACATGTCTGGTTGTGAGGCCTTCCGGGTTTTGGCCTTATACAATGAATTATGAATTTAGAATTATAGCTTGCATCCTATCTTCTTCTCTATCATCCTCTACTTATAAATACCTTATAACTACCTTCTACAACAACCCAAGCTTCAAATATATAGCCAACAAAGCCACAGGTCGGCTAGTCAAGCATTTAATTACAATATAGGTCCAGCTTAAGGAGAGATACCAAAACTAATGAAAGAAACAACCAAACATGATGCACCTTTAGATTTAGGTCAAAACATGATCCAATAACATGTCCCTTACTATTCAAGGCCCCATCTCATCACACAGAACTGCACAAGAAGAAACACTCCATGTTTCATGTGAAACAGGCTGAAAATTGATACCCAAGAAAAATGATCATAACTTTTAACCCATAATGAATTAGGACTTGCAGTCTTAGGAGAAGATATTAATTTAGGTCCTTGTTAAGGCCCTAAGAGAGAAAAGGCTGATTCCTTAAGGATCAATAGCTACATGATGCGCAATCAGCACCCAGAATGCAGGAAAATACAGCTCCGACAGCAAGGAAAATAGTTGTAACTTTGAAATGGTCCATCCAATATTTATGTGCTCATAGGAGAAGGTTCCTAAATAGGTCCTAAACATCATGTAAGCTTCTCACAACATGAAACCAAAAAATGTAAATATTATAATGCAAACAACAGAAAATAGGAAATATTTTTGGTTGATGCAAGATTGCTCAAAGACCCAAGATGCTCCTGCATCACTTAAGAAGGAGGGTATGTTTTTATGATGGAATAAGTTTAGATCTATTTATTTTATTGTGAAAAAATTCTTTTTAGAGTTTGGAAGTTATTGGAAGGTGTATTTTGAGAAAGCCCTAGTTTTTCAGGCCTAAAAGTGAAGGTACGTGAGTTGGGAGAACATGAGAGAATAGTAGCCATTAAAACCCATAAATTCCTTGGTTTGGAATCATAACTCAATACTTCCCAATGTTTCTGGGTTCTCATCATATGTATGTGATATAGTTCCTTTGTAAATTTGGCCTAATTTGAGAATTGCAAGATATTGGTCATGTGTGTTGGTCCAAAAGAATAATATCTAGTTTTTGGATATGTTGAATAACTTCCAAAAGGGTAACTAGAAGTGTAGTTTTTTTAGAAATTATTTTGGAACAAGTTGGTGAAAAGTGTGAAATACCTAATTTTACCAATGTTGCTTAGTGACCCTTCGGGACACTTCGGTCTGATGTGCTCACAAATTTTTGATGAACTCTATGGGTGAAATGGGGTTAGCACTAGATTTTACCTAGCCAACCAAAGATAATGGAGAAAATGATTCGATCACACAGAAAATAGATTGAAAGAAACCCAATGTTTCTCATTTTAATTGAGAAACATTACAACTTTTGACATAAACCGAGATAGGGATGCCAAATTAAAATGAAGGGGAATATCCCAAAATTGAGATGGGTAATTCTAGGCCTCTATAACACAATCCTGTAGCACCTGACAATTCATCGATACCTCACACAAGCTCTGAGATATGCCCCAAGAAATATACTTCCTGATGTTGCTTAGTGACCCTTCAGGATGCTTTGGTTAGGTGTTCTTGTGAATGTTTGAGGGACTCTATAGGATAAATGGGGTTTTCACTAGTGTTTACCTAGCCAACTAGAGCTAATGGAGAAAATGATTCGATCCCACAGTGAACAGATTGAAAGATACCCAATGTTGCTCATTTTAATTGAACAACATTACAACTCTTGACATAAATTGGGATAGGGATTCCAAATTGAAATGAAGGGTAATCTCACAAAATTGAGATGGGTAATTTTAGGCCTCCATAACATGGTCCTATAGAACTTGACAATTCTTCGATACCTCACATGACATCTGAGATATGCCCCAAGAAAGATCACTGCCCAATGCTGCTTAGTGACCCTTAGGGACACTTTGGCCAGGTGTGCTCACGAAAGTTTGAGGGAGTTTGTGGGAAAAAAAGGGTTGTCATTAGCATTTACCCATTTAACCAAAGCTAATGGAGTAGATGATTCGATCCCACAGAAAACAAATTAAAAGATACCTACTATTGCTCATTTTAATTGAGCAACATTGTAACTTTTGACATAAACCAAGATAGGAATGCCAAATTAAAATGAAGAGGAATCTCTCAAAATTGAGATGGGTAATTCTAGGCCTCCATAACATGGTCTTGTAGCACTTCAGGATTCTTCAATACCTCACACGAGCTCTAAGATATATCCCAAGAAAGATCGCTGCCCAATGTTGCATAGTGACCCTTAGAGGCACTTTTGTCAGGTGTGCTCACGAATGTTTGAGGGACTTGTGGGTGAAATGGGGTTGTTACTAGAATTTACTCATCCAATTAGAGCTAGTGGAGTAGATAATTTGATCCCATAGAGAATAGATTGAAAGATACCCAATGTTGATCATTTCAAGTGGGCAACATTGTAATTTTTGACATAAACTAAGATATGGATGCCAAATTAAAATGAAGGGGAATCTCCCAAAAATGAGATGGCTAATTGTAGACCTCCATAACACGGTCCTATAGCACTTGATGATTTTTTGATACCTTGCATGAGATTTGACATATGACCCAAGAGATATCATTGTCCAATGTAGCTTAGTGACCCTTAGGGACACTTTGGTAAAGTGTGTCCGTGAATGTTTGAGGGACTCTATGGGAGAAATGGGGTTTTCACTAACATTTACCTAGCCAACCAAAGCTAACAGAGTACATGATTTGATACCATGGCAAACGGATTGAAAGATAACTATTTTTTCTCATTTTAATTGAGAAACATTATAACTTGATGCAAGGGAGGATGGGGAGAGGGACCAAAGGCATACCCTAACTAGATCCACCTTGTAGAACAACACATGGAAGAAATCACACACACAAGTGAGAGAGAGAATGTAGATACTTTCATATATTTAATCTAATTGACTCATACATGTCGGGTTGTAAGGCCTTCCCAGTTTAGGCTAGATAATACAATTCAAGTATAGAAGTCCTCCAACATGCGAGGATCTGGAAACAATCTCTAAACTTATATCTTCTATCTTCCATCCAAAATTGACTCCCTAAACTCTAACCAAACAACTACATTTATACAAGAGGCTACCGAACAAGTCGGCCTTTAGATCCACCATCAATGGAAGGAATGACTAGATCTTGGTCCACACACTTCCCAATGATAGATACCATCATTAAATCCACAACCAAAATTAATTACACAAGTCAGCCTCAATAGAAATCCAAAACAAACAACTCGGTAAGCAAGGATAACCGAGCACCAGACAAGCATCACCAAGCGCCAGAGAGATAATCGACCAACCCCGGTAAACAAAGGAAATTGAGAAACATTGAACCAACTCAGTCAAAGCAAGAACTGAGAAACATAGAAAAAACTTCAAACATGTTTTTTTTTTTGGTGACACAGGATTGTTAAGGACCCGAGATGCTCATGCATCAAACACCTAGGGTTATTTTAAATGATTCTCCAAATCATTAAGCAGGTAACACCCAAGCTAAATCCAACTCAGATTGTGAAATCCATGAACTGTCTTCAATTGGTATGTTCTTCCACTTTACCAGATATTCCATATACTATTTTCCTCTTGTACTTTTGCCAATTCTTTGCTCCAAAATCTGCTCAGCTTCTTCTGTCTATTTCTTAGGATAATCATTTGGTATTGTCATGTCTTCATCAGGTTCATGGTACTCATACAAATCAGCAATGTTGAATATAGGTGATATATCCATGTCATCAGGTAACTCAATCTCATAAGCATTACCACTATCAAATCTTCTCAGTATCTTGCAAGGACCAAATTTCTTCATTTTCAACTTCCCATATGTTCCAACAGAAAATCTAACTTTCTTCAAATGAACCATCACTTCGTCACCAACAACAAAAGTCTTATGTCTTCTTGATCTATCACCTCTATCTTTGTATTTCTAATTACTCATTTCCAACTTATGTTTCACATCTTCATGCAATGTCTTCATGTACTCAACAAACTTTACTCCTTCAGCACTTCTCTTTCTTTCATCAGCAATATCCCTCAAATCTGATATACCTCTCAGTTGTATCCCATTTACAATATCAAAAGGCGTTTTTTCAGTACTCCTATTCACTGAATTATTGTATGCAAACTCTCCTTGTGCCAACATAAAATCCCAATTACTCGGTGTGTCTCCAACTAAACATCTTAAAATATTTCCCAAGCTTCTATTTACAACTTATGTTTTTCCATCAGTCTTTCTCCAAAGCGTCTTCCAAAAGTATCCAACAAATTTACTGTCTCGGTTAGAGATGATAATCCTTGGTAATCCATGCAATCTGATAATTTCTTTAAAGAAAAGATCTACTATATGTATTGCATTTGATGTCTTCTTACAAGGTATAAAATGTGCCATCTTAGAAAATCTATCCACAACAACAAATACAGAATCATTTCCTCTTACTCTATTTGGTAAGCCAAGAACAAAATCCATACTGATGTCAGTCCAAGGTTTCTCAGGAACAACAATCGGTGTATACAATCTAGTATTCTGACTTACTCCTTTTGCAACTTGATAAACTTCACCACTTTTCAAAAAAAATTTGAACATCCTTATAAAACTGTGGCCAAAAGTATTTCTCCTTATGAAAATTCAATGTCTTGTCAATGCCAAAATGTCTAGCTAAACCACTACTATGTTTTTCCTTAATCAAATTAGTTCTCATTGATCCTCTCGGTATACACAACTGAATACCTTTAAACAACATACCTTCTTGAATGAAATAGTCTTCCCATTTAGTACTCAGTTGATCTTGAATAGGTCCTCTGCACTTTCTCCATGACTCAGAAAAATTAGGATCAAATTCATAAGAATCTCTCATGTCATCAAAACTAAGAACTTCAATTTTCTTCTCAATCATCCAAGATCTTCTTCTACTCAATGCATCAATAACTCGGTTAGTGACTCCACTTTTATGTTTTATCACAAATGTATAACTCTACAAATACTCAATAGGTTTACCTTCTTGAATCAACACAACTCCTATTGCACTTCCACTTGCATCGCATTCCACTTGAAATACCTTTTTGAAATCAGGTAATGCTAAAATAGGCAATTCAGCAACCTTCTGCTTCAGAGTCTCAAAACTTTTATTAGCTCCATGTGTCCACTTGAATTCTCTTTTATCTCCTCTCATAGTCTCAGTCATAGCATTACAAATTGAACTGAAATTCCTAATGAATGTTTAGTAAAAACTTTCCAAACCATGAAATGATCTTACCTCATTAGCATTCTTAGGTAAATAGCTTCAACCTTTTTAGGATCCATCTTCAAACCATCAGCTGAAATCAAAAATCCCAACTACACAATTTCATCTTGCATGAAAGAACACTTTTTTAGATTTATTAGCAACTTTTCTTCTTTCAGCCTCTACAATACTTGTTTAACATGTACCAAATGTTCTTCTCTAGTCTTACTGAATATCAGAATGTCATCTAGGTATACAATTACAAATTTACCTAAGAATCTCTTCAAAACCTCATTCATCAACCTCATAAAAGTACTCGATGCATTAGTTAAACCAAAAGGCATAACCAACCACTCATACAAACCTTCTCATCTTAAAAGCAGTCTTCCACTCATCACCTTCTTTGATTCTAATCTGATGATATCCACTTTTCAAATCAATCTTGGTAAAATACTTTGCTCCAATCAAACTATCCATTATGTCATCCATTCTTGGTATAGGAAACCTATATTTAACTATTATTTTATTGATTACTCTAGAACCAGTACACATTCACCATTCTCCATTTTTCTTAGGTGCCAATATAGCAGGTACTGCACAAGGACTCAAACTTTCTTGGATCAAACCTTTTTGCAACAATTCTTGAACCTGTCGGTTCAATTCTTGATTCTCGGTAGGTGTCAACCGATGTGGTTCCTTATTTGGTAAACTAGATCTAGGGATTAGATCCATACAATGATCAATGCTTCTCTTTGGTGGAAAACCATCAGGTACATTATCAGAAATGATCTCCTTATACGCAGTGAGTAACTTATCAATCTCTTTAGGGATGCTATCCACTATTTTCTTACTCAGTTTGGTAGGAATCACAACAAAACATACATCATTTTTCTTCAAATCCTTAACAAAGTTTCATCCTTCCATCAGAAAAACTTTCATATATGTAAAAACATTACTAACAGGTTCTTCAATCAAAGGTAACAAGATTTGTCTTCTTCTATCAGTGCAAATAGTATATTTATGCAATCTTCCATCATATATAGCATGTCTATCATATTGCCAAGGCCTACCCAACAAAATATGACAACAATCCATAGGCATGATATAACACAACACCTTATCATAGTACTTTCCAATTTTCAAATTGACATAACATTGTTCACTTACCAATAGTGTATGCTTATCTTTGATCCATGAAATCTGATAAGGCTTCGAATGTTCCAACCTTTTCAACTGCAACTTTGTAATCATTTCTTTAGATGCCAAGTTCTTTGAGCTACCACTATCAATGATTACCTTCCAAAATTCAATATAAAATCTACATCTGGTCTTGAACAAACTTTTTCTTACCGGATCTTCCTTTTTACCTTCACTCCAAAGTGCTCTCCTAACCATCAAGTTTTTTTCTTTCTGAAGTTCATTTGGTGAGTCTTCTTGCACCAAGGCATTTCTACTGCTACCGACCTTCTTACTTGCATGTGTTAACTCAAATGATCTATGTCCTTCTTCTCCACAATTGTAACAAGTTCCTCAGAAACCACCTCTATTATAAACACCTCGGTAGTTACTGCCTCTGCCTCTTTATGAACCTTCACCTTTCCACTCGGTCTTGCCTTTGTCCAAATTTGTCTTTTTAGGTTCAGATATACTATATTTATCATAATATCTACCTCTTCCTCTAGGGAATCTACCATCTCTACCTCTTTGTCTTTTCTCATGTCTCTTATTCAATTTATCCTCAGCTTCCAAGAAAAATTGATAAGCCTCTTCAATTTTTTCTAACTTAACCATACTGATTTCTTCTTGGATGGAAACTCTCAACCCATTCAGGTACCTAGAAATTCTTTCCACATCATCTTTATCATGTCCAAATCTGATAGCTAATCTATAGAATTCCTCAGTATAATTTTTTACCAAGCTATCTTTCTACCTCAAACTTTGCATTTGCCTAACTAGGTTAATCTGATAATCACAAGGTAAAAACTTTCCTTTCAATTTATTGACCATCTTGTTCCATACCTTAATTTTGTCTTTTCCTTTCCTCTTTCTATCCAATTGTAGATGTTCCCACCACAAGGATGCATGACTCTTCAACTTTGTGCTTGCAATTTTCACCTTCTTTTCCTCAAGAACATTTTCATCCTCAAAGTACTTTTCCATCTTGGTGATCTAGTCCATCAACTCATTAGAATCCAATTTTCCACTATACTCAGGAGGATTGAACTGTGGTGTAGACTTCAGATTTGTCAAATCCTTTAATAATCTTTCCTCACCTTGATCCATCATAGATGAAAATTCTACATCAACTTGTTCTTCCTTGATTTCATCATCACTAACATCTTCAAGATGTATTCCTCTTCTCTAGGATGTTTTAACAGCTTCCAATCTAGCAGCAATCTACCTCAACATATCTGCTAATCCTGGATTTGCATCTTTCCTCCCATGAACCATCTTTAAACCCTTTGCAATTGTAGGCTAGATCATAATCTTCTACCCCACAACAAATCAACTAGGGTTTGTCAAGAAGGAACCCTCAAACCTAGATTCACAAACCTAGATCTAGATCTAACCTCGCTCAGATTCCACTTGACACAAGGGAGGATGGGGAGAGGGGCCAAAGGAATACCCTAACCAGATCCTCCTTGTAGAACAACACGTGAAAGAAATCACACACACAAGTGAGAGAGAGAATGTAGATACTTTCATATATTTAATCCAATTGACTCATACATGTCAAGCTATAAGGCCTTCCTGGTTTAAGCCAGATAATACAATTCAAGTACAGAAGTCCTCCAACATGCGAGGATCTGAAAACAATCTCTAGACTTCTCTCTTCTATCATCCATCCAGAACTGACTCCTTAAATTCTAACCAAACAACTACATTTATACAAGAGGCTACCAAACAAGTCGGCCTTCAGATCCACCATCAATGGAAGGAACAACCAAATCTAGGTCCACATGCTTCCCAATGATAGATACCATCATTAAATCTACGACACCAAAATTAATTACACAAGTCAGCCTCAACAAAAATTGAAAACAAACAACTCGGTAAGAAAGGATAACCGAGTGCTAAACAAGCATCACCGAGCGCCAGTGAAATTAACCGAGTGCTAGAGAGATAACAAAACAACCTCGGTAAACAAAGGAAACTGAGCAACACTAAACCAACTCGGTCAAAGTAGGAACCGAGCAACATAGAAAACTTCAAACATGTTTTTTTTTTGGTGACATAGGATTATTAAGGACCCGAGATGCTCCTGCATTACAACTTTTGACATAAACCGAGATTGGGATGCCAAATTAAAATGAGGGGGAATCTCCCAAAAATCAGATGGGTAATTTTAGGCCTCTATAACATGGTCTCGTAGAACCTAATGATTTTTTGATACCTCACATGAGCTTAGAGATATGCCCCAAGAAAGATCACTTCCCAATGTTTCTTAGTGACCTTTAGGGACACTTTGGTCAAGTGTGCTCATGAACATTTGAGGGACTCTATGGGAGAAATAGGTTTGTCACTAGTCTTCACCTAGAAAATTAGAGCTAATGGAGCAAATGATTCAATCCCATGGTGAATGGTTTGAAAGATATGAAACCTAAAATATGAAATATGAAACATGAAATATGATACATGAAATGTGAAACATGAAACATGATATATCTGGCCATTCTTTGAACTGGAATGATTCCATGAGCATCTAATAGGTCTAGAAAACATATTTCTTTCCATCTAAAATATTTTTAACTTCATTTCGTTGTTCACATTCAAACTGGTCTAAAACAACGTTTGTGCACTCATAAGGACTTTGAGAGTCAAGATTAAATATTGATCCATTCCAGTTTATTTTGTTATTTTGTCTTGTGAGATGGATCAAACATGTGTATTATAATGTTTTCTAATAATATTTGATGCAGGAAAGAGTGATAAGTTGAAAGTTGATACCCTAGGGTAAAGATTGCATGTTGAAGGTGCATGCCCATAGAGGCTAAGGTAATGGATATGGATATTTCCCTTAATAAGGATGTTTTTTTCTATTAGGAGGTGGTTGAACATGATTATTAAATGGTGAATCAACCTTTTTTCATTCTAGAAGTGTTGGGAAAGCAAGTTTTGAGGAAGCCCTAGTTGGAAGGGCCTAAAAAGGAGGGTTTCTTGGTTGAGAGGGAAAGTGAGTGTGGCTAATAAAAAAAAATTAAAAATCCTTGGTTTTAAGGCCTAATGTAAGACTTTTTCAAGGTTTGGAGGTTTGGTACCAATTTCTATTAGTACTTTCTTTGTAAAAGTGGGCAAGTTGGGCCTATTTGAGGATTGGCAGGGTATTGTTCACATAGTTGGTCCAAAAGAGTGATATATGGTTTTGACATATGTTGTGTATCTCTAAAAATTGTATGTAGATAAATAATTATTTTTTCAAGTGTTTTAGGAAGTTTAGGAGAAAAGTTTGAAAAACAGGGTTGAAAGGGCTACAAGGAGTGCCTAGTTTGAGTCCGAGTAGGGATAAATTACCCAATCAGTGAATATGTTTTCTTTGTCAGTTGGGACATGTTGGATAGGGTATATAGAGGCCCTAGGAAGTGATTGAATCAAAATTTGAAGCTGGTTATCAAATTTGTGTGTTTGGAAGGAGCATTGTGAAGAGGGTTAAAGGAGTGTAACCTTGGAAAATTGATTATTTGTTGATCAGACCAATTGAGTTTGGGTTGGGAAACCTTGAAGAGGACATTGGATTTTTGGAACTCCATGATACATTGGTTGCTCATGCACCAATAGTATTCATAACAATATATAGCCATTAAATCAATTCCAATAATGACATTTTATATCTTATCAACTTAATGTGTTCCATTACTTCATATCACATGAGCTTTTTTAAGAACGTACATACAAATATTTTCAGATTTTTTAGTCACATCCATGTTATGGTGTTTAATGAATAGATTTTTTAAAGATATGTCTAAACATGTTCTTAATGGTAATTAATATTTAAGTAAGAAATTTTTAAATAGATTTCACACTTATTTATTGTTGAACGTACAAAATAAAAGGTAAAGTTCAAAAGTAAATAATAGATTCTTTCGAGGTATGGATTAAGAGGATTGAATACATGTATTTCAATAATATATTTTCAAATCAGGCTCATTGCACCTTTTATATACAAAATTTGGCATCTAACATGCACATGACAACTCATTACCCTTTTTTTACATAAAAATTGGCATCTAATATGCACATGGCAGCTAATTGCCCTTTTTTATACAAAATTTGGCATCTAACATGCACATGATAGATCATCACCCTTTTTTTAACATAAAAATTGGCATTTAATATGCACATAGCAGCTCATTGCCCTTTTTTAATACAAAATCTAGCATTAACATGCACATGACAACTCATTGCCCTTTTTTTACATAAAAATAGGCATCTAATATGCACACGGAAACCCTTTTTTATCGAAAATTTAGAATCTAAATATGCACATTGCATCTCATTGTCATTTTTAAGTTAAAAATTTGGCATCTAAATATGCACATAGAGAACCTCAAAGATATACACAAAATTGTTAAAATCATTCTACCATATTATAGAATCATTCTTCTAGATTGCCCAAAATTAATCAAGAGAAACTTTTGGATCAGCTCTAACCCTTATTGCGTTAAGTATTGCCTCGTGGTTAGAATCAAAAACTTTCCACAAATTTTTGTTAAGAGGTCTACCACAATACTTAATCAATTAAATATTTGTTGTAACAATAAGGTTATAGTAATGAAGAATATGTCTATGTGTATCAAAGTCCTCAAACAACCACGCATTAGAATTCTTGATACCTGATACCTGCATTTTATAGAACAATAAAATGACATTAATACCCAAATCAATGCAAAGTGTAATAAAAAGAGTTTAATAGCTATGCATACAACAGGACATAATAATGGTGCCTTCTAAGCCATGTTCTTGTGACAACAACAGATCCTATTGGGTATTGAATACTCTCTCCATCAATTACTATTTTTATCAATTTATTTTTGGCCTCAATACAATGATGCATAAATTAATTTGTTCCTTTTTAATTTTTGTCATCTACAATTACTACATATACATGACCAGCATTTAATAGAAGGATTAGTTAATACCAAAATCAACATTTAAAGAACTAACAAATTGAGCTTAAAATTGATTTAACCTCTGAAATCTAGAGAAATTACATGGTTCAACTAGATTTGATACATGGTTAAAATCCACTGATTCTTTCAACTAGTTCATTTGTAGTTCTATGGGAAGTTGATGTTGGAAACTACAATTGAAGCAATTGTTGTATTGTCATTGATGTCAAACCTTAACTATTAAGACTATTGCTATGTAAGAAAGTACTATATCTATTTGATTGTTTAGAAGGATGAGGGCAAGGTTGGTAAAAATAGCACCTAGGGAAAGGTTGAGTTATCTTGATATTTCAATGGGTACTTGATTATGTGGCACAATGATAAGGCAATGTATTGTTTATCTGAGTAAGAAGGAAGACTAAACAATTAGGCTTAACTGAGAAAAGCGAAGAAATCTAGTTTAAGCCGAGTGATATTAGTGTCGACCAAGCCAAAATATGCTGAGTAAATTCAGTGTTGACCAAACATCAGGTAATTGTCAAGGAAGACAATATTAGCTGAGGAAATAGTTTTAGTGGTAACCGAGTGACCCAGTGAAGACTGAGAAGATCAACACTATATTGACCGAGCGTCAACAATTTACATTTATTGGAAAATTCAAATTTTTGGCCGACATGTTTGAATTCTTGGGTTATGTAAATCATGTTGACTTTATTTATTGATTGTATGGAAGCATTTAATGCACTGTAAACTATTTTATTGTAAATCCATAAAGAGATTTGAGATGATTCTAGAAGGATGGATGAAGAACATAAAGTTGGAAGGATTCAATGAATCTGACCTAACCCTAAGATCTACGAAGGAGATTAAGTGACAAAAGTTGGATCGACCTAAATGAGGAAGTATTAAAGAAACCTAAGCATGAGGTTGAGAAGAGAGGAGGATGTTGGAGTTGTTGTTGATGTTATTGACTGTCTAAGTAGAAAAGGCTAAAGGAGAAGGAGTTGTGATTGCTTGAAGGAATTTCCAAGCATATCAATGATGGAGATGGAAATGAATCATAGTCAGTAAGCCAGTATATGTGTACAAAATTGGATATGTTATTTGCAAAGTAAGTTGTATGTTTTTAGATCAATAATACTATTACTTTCTAATCATTGTTTCAGTCAAAATCCTTTTAATAGAGATTGACCTAACAGTAATTTGTATAAATCATTTGAACAAGGTTGCATTCTAATGGAATGTATGTAAGTCCTCTAACAAGGCTCACTTCTAATAGAGTGATTGAAATCCTTTAACTGGGTCACACCTGACAGTGTATTTTGTAACCTTTGACAGGGTTGGCTTTTCACAGAGCTCACTTTAGAAGAGTGAAAATATTAGTAACATGTTACAAAGTGGTTTTTTCCCAAATTGGGTTTCCACTATAAATCCTGGTGTTAATGCTTGTGTGAATGTTTTGGTTTGAATATTTCTGTATTTTGCAAGTTAAATACTATTGGATAGTGGATTGCACTATTTTATGTTTTTGATATATAGACAGTGATGACCGAGTAGTTTTGGTTATCAGATCTGAATTTGTTGAAGTATTTGAAAGTTTTTTTTATACATCTAGACCTAAGAACAACTGATTCACCCCCCCTCTTTGTTGTTCTAAATCATATTAACAATTGGTATCAGAGTTGTTGGTGTTTACAGAGAATAATTTTAAAGGTGCTTGAAGTAAATGATCATGATGTATAAGGAGGTACCAAAGTTGAGTAAGGAGAACTTCCCTGCATGGAAGAGTCTGATGAAATTACATCTAGCTGGTATTGGTGATTTAGAAAATTATTATATTGAGCATGACTATGTGACACCTATTGCACCTCTGATTGTTGAGGAGGTGAGAGCTAAGCAAGAGCACAATCAAGCAATGCTGGAGATTGCATCTGCCCTAAGTTATCCCGAATTTGAAGACATCAAAGACTGCACTAATGCAAATAAAATATGGGACACTCTTGCAAACATCTATGGTGGTGAAATAAATGTACTAAGGGAAAAAGCTAAAAGCATAAGAGGCAAATTTGATGAAATGAAAATGCAAGAAGGTGAGAATATTGCTCAGTATTGTGGTAGAATAAAAGAAATTGTAAATGCTATTAGAGGAGCTAATGGAACTATTGATGATGAGACTTTTATTGGAAATTTTTTGAGAACTTTCATCCTATTTATGCCATCAAAATATCAGCAATTCAAGAATCTAGATGTAACCTTGGCAATGCTCTTAATCTAGAAAGTCTTGTTGGTAAGGTTACTACTTTTGAACTTTCTAACTATGATAACTTCACTGTTGCTAATGTTGAATCTGCATTTAAGTCACAAATGGTTCTGAATAAGTCAAAGAATGGAAAAAAAAAGATGCATCAGTGAGAGTGAAAGTGAAAGTGACACACCTAATGAAGAACTTGAGGATCTTGAAGCTCTTATGGCCAGAAGATTGAAAAGAGGAAAAGGAAAGTATAAAGGTAAACTCCCTATCATATGTTTCTCATGTAACAAAATTGGTCATATAGCTACAAGATGTCCTAACAGGGATGATAAAGATGAGGAAAGAGATAGCAAGCATAAAGATAAAAGAGAAGAAAGAGGTTACCGAAGGTACATGGACTACAAGGACTACAAGGGAAAAGGTAAGAAATCCTGCTACATTGTTGAAGAAGAAAATGACACTAATAGTGATGATTTTGAAATTGTAGTCTATGTTGCTATGAAAGATGAGTCTGATGAGGATGAGAAAACTGCACTTGTATCCTATGTGAACAAAAATGATAAGTGGATTATTGACAGTGGTTGTTCACACCACATGACTGGTGACAAAAGTAAGTTTGATACTTTAGATCACTACAAAAATAGAAGTGTTAAATTTGGTAATGATGCACCATGTCCTGTTAGGGGTAAAGGATTGATTAAGATGACTGATAAGATCACTTGTGAAAATGCTTATTGGGTTGATGGTCTTAATTATAATCTGCTAAGTGTTGCACAGCTTAATAGTACTGGCTACTGAGTGGAATTTCATCACAAAAAGGCTAAAATATTTGATGCCACTGGTGAACTGATTGGAAGTGGAGAATAGACAAGAGGTAATTTGTTCTATCTAGACCTATCTCAAGAGACATGTATGATTGCACAACTTGATTATATATGGTTATGGCATAAGTGGCTATGTCATGTTAACTTTGATAATCTAGTAGAAATTAGTAAAAAGAAGAAAGTGAGAGGACTGTCGAGATTGAAGAAACCTGAGAATGTAATGTGCAAACAATGTCAGTTGGGTAAGATGACAAAGTCTAGTTTCAAGAGCAAGACTTTTACTTCTGAGAATGCTTTAGATTTAGTTCATACTGACCTTTTTGGACCTATGGATGTACAAAGCTATTGTGGTGCTAGAGATTTTATTCTATTTCTTTATGATTACACTAGAATGATGACTGCAATGTTCTTAAAATAAAAATCTAATGCTTTTTAATTATTTAAGTGGTATTTGGCTAAGGTTGAAAAGGAGACAGGTAGGAACCTGAAGTGTCTGAGATCTAACCAAGGTAGAGAATTCATATCCAATGAGTTCAATCTATTTTGCAATGATAGAGGAATCAAGAGACACATTTTTGCACCTAGAACACCTCCATAGAATGGTATAGCAGAGGGAAGGAATAGATCTATCATGGATTGTGCAAGAACACTAATGATCGAGAAGAATGTTGCACAAAAATACTAGAGAGAAGCTGTAAGTATAGCTGTTTATACCCTCAACCGAGTATAGATCAAAAAAGGTACAAATATTACACCTTATGAGTTATGGCATGGGTATGCACCTAATGTAAAGTATTTTAGAATTTTTGGAAGCAAATGCTATATACTAAAAGATAATAGAAATGGGAAATTTGATGCTAAAAGTGACGAGGGCATATTCCTAGGGTATTCCACAAAAAGAAAAGCTTACAAGTGTTTGAAATCTAACACTAAAAAAATTGTGGAAAGTGTAAATGTCAAGGTTGATGAGTATGCAGAGAAAAATGAATAGGAAAGCAAGAGAGAACTAGAAGATTACAGATCTTTTGTATATATAGAAGAAGGAGAGGCAAGTGACAAACCTGCACCTGATGTAGAGTCTTGAGTAAGCAATGTCGAGCATCAGGGAAACAATGCTAAGAGACAAGAATAACATGTCAAGTGATAGGAGGATACTACCGAGTATCAGGAAGAGGTTATTGAGCATTCAGAAGCTAAATCTGACAATCTTGTTGGAGAACCTAAAGAGAAAGAAGAAAGGAGAGAAGAACCTATTTTGGCACAATATGTAAGGAGACATCACAAGTCTGAACAAATAATTGGAGACAAAGAAACTGAAGTTCTGACCATAAGCAAGTTAAGAGACACTACATGTTTACTGTGTGAATTCGAGCCTAAGACAACAAGGGAGGCACTAGAAAATGAAGACTAGATCCAAGCCATGAATAAGGAGATAGACCAAATAGAGAAGAATGATACCTAGACACTGGTACCGAGACCAAAAAACAAAAATGTCATTGGAACAAAGTGGGTGTTCATAAACAAGCTGAATGAACATGGACAAATCACAAGGAATAAAGCAAGCCTAGTATGCAAAGGCTATGCACAAGAAAAAGGAATAGATTATGGAGAGACATTTTCCCCTATAGCAAGATTGGAAGGAGTAAGAATTCTACTTGCATATGCTGCCTACAAAGATTTCAAGGTATACCAAATGGATGTCAAGTCTACATTTTTGAATGGTATATTAGAAGAAGAAGTGTACATTGAACAACCTAAAGTTTTTGTTGACCCAAACAAGAGACACATGATTTGTAAACTGAATAAGGCACTGTATGGATTAAAGTAAGCTCCCAGAGCATGCTATGAGAGGCTACACAACTACCTGATATAAATTGGATTCTCAAGGACAAATGACACCATCAATCTGTACATGAAAGATGAAGAAGGTAAAGGAATCTTGTTGGATAAGATTTTTGTAGATGATATTATATTTGGAGGATGAGATGCCCTGTGTAAGAAATTTTCAACTGAAATGCAAACTGAATTTTAAATGAGCATGTTTGGGGAGATAAAATTCTTTGTTGGTTTACAAGTATATAAAATGAAGAAAGGTATTTTCATTACCCAGTCTAAGTATGTTCATGAGATACTGAAAATATTTGGTATGGAGGACTCAAGGCCAGTAAGTACTCCCATGGCTACTGGACAAAAATTGTTAAAAAATGATGATGCTGCCAAAGTTAACCAGACTTTGTATAGGTCAATGATTGGAAAAATGCAGTATGTTGTCCACAGATGACCAGATATTGCTCTAGCAGTTGGGATTGTGACAAGATTCTCTGTCAATCCTAATGAAACTCACATGATGGATGTGAAGAGGATAATGAGATATTTGAAAGGGACTACAGATTATGGACTGTACTACAAGAAGCATGAGAGATTTGAACTAAAAGTGTATACTGATGTTGATTGGGTAGGAAATGTGGATGACAAAAAGAGTACTAGTGGTGGATCTTTCTTTCTTAGACATAGATTAGTCTCCTGGACAAGCAAGAAACAAAATTGCATTTCCCAATCTACAATTGAAGCCGAGTATGTTGATGCAGCAGTGAACTGTTCAAACTTGGTATGGATAAAGCAATTGTTGGTAGGCATGAAAGAAGAGATCATTGAACCAGTTGTCATCTACTGTGACAACACAAGTGCTATAAACATATCTAAGAATCCAGGCATGCACAAAAAGACCAAACACATCGCCATCAAGTATCATTACATGAGGGAATTGGTACAAGATAAAGAAGTTAGAATGGAATATGTGAATACAAAGGAACAACTAGTAGACATATTCACTAAAGCTTTACCTAAAGAAGCTCATGAATATATGAGATGAAAATTAGGGGTTCTTCCCCTAACTAAGGCTACCTAGTCAAGCTAGGAGAACTGCATCAAATGTGATGCAAAGAGTATCTAAAAATTTGATGCAGAGAAAGGTCACACTTTAGGAGTAGCCTAGAGTTATGAGAAGAATAGAAAAGTTGATAATCAGTCATAAGCAAAGATGACATAGGGAGAAATATTCTTACTGAACTGACAAGCTAACATCTACATCAGAAGGATGTATGTTTTAGTTGCTGCTTTGGCATTATTGTCAAAGAGGGAGATGAACAAGATAAAAACACATGGAGAAATCAAGTGGTTGTTACTGTGTGGATGGTCATGTAAGCAAGGATAATTGATTTTGAATCAGAATGAAGCTAAGGATATTATAAATTTTTTTGATTGACAGATAAGTTTTGGATTGGTTGGTAAATCATGTGTTATTCATATGGTGTTGCCATCAATGCCAAAGAGGGAGATTGTTGGAAACTGCAATTGAAGAAATTGTTGTATTGTCATTAATGTCAAACCTTAACTAGTAAGACTATTGCTATGTAAGAAAGTACTATATCTATTTGATTGTTGAGAAGGATGAGGGAAAGGTTGGTAACAATAGCACCTAGGGAAAGGTTGAGTTATCTTGATATTTCAATGGGTACTTGATTATGTGGCACAATGATAAGACAATGTATTGTTTATCTAAGTAAGAAGGAAGACTAAACAAGTAGGCTTAACCGAGCAAAGTGAAGAAATCTAGTTTAAACCAAGTGATGTTAGTGTCGACTGAGCCAGTATATGCTGAGTAAATGTAGTGTTGACCGAGCATCAGTTAATTGCTAAGGAAGATAGTATTAGCCGAGGAAATAGTTTTAGTGGTAACCGAATGACCTAGTGAAGACTGAGAAGATAAACATTGTATTGACCGAGCATCAGCAATTTACATTTATTGGAGAATTCAGATTTCTAGCCGACATGTTTGAATTCTTGGGTTATGTAAATCATGTTGATTTTATGTATTGATTGTATGGAAGCATTTAATGCACTATAAACCATTTTATTGTAAATCCATAAAGAGATTTGAGATGATTCTAGAAGGATGGATGAAGAACATAAAGTTGGAAGGATTTGATGAATCTGACCTAACCCTAAGATCTATGAAGGAGATTAAGCAGCAAAAGTTGGATCGACCTAAATGAGGAAGTATTAAGGAAAACTAAGCATGAGGTTGAGAAGAGAGGAGGATGTTGGTGTTGTTGTTGATGTTATTGACTGTCTAAGTAGAAAAGGTTGAAGGAGAAGGAGTTGTGATTTCTTGAAGGAATTTTTGAGCAGATCAGTGATGGAGATGGAAATGAATCATAGTCAGTAAGCCAACATATGTGTATGGAATTGGATCTGTTATTTGCAAAGTGAGTTGTATGTTTTCAAATCAATACTACTGTTACTTTCTAATCATTGTATCAGTCAAAATCCTTTTAATAGAGGTTGACCTAACAGTCATTTGTATAAATCCTTTGGACAAGGTTGCATTCTAATGGAATGTATGTAAGTCCTATAACAAGGCTTACTTCTAACAGAGTGATTGAAATCCTTTAACCGGGTCACACCTGACAATGTTTTTTGTAACCTTTGATAGGGTTAGCTTTTCACAGAGCTTACTTTAGAAGAGTGAAAATATCAGTAACATGTTACAAAGTGGTTTTTTCCCAAATTGGGTTTCCACTATAAATCCTAGTGTTAATGCTTGTGTGAATGTTTTGGTTTGAACATTTCTGTGTTTTGCAAGTTAAATACTATTGGATAGTGGACTGCACTATTTTATGTTTCTGATATACATATAGTGATGACCGAGTAGTTTTGGTTATCAAATCTAAATTTATTGAAGTATTTGAAAGTTTGTTTTATACATCTGGACCTAAGAACAACTGATTCACCACCCACCCCCCTCTCTGTTGTTCTAAATCATATTAATAGTTAATATGTATTTATGGTTTGTAAAGGTCTATAAGACCATTGGTCAACCCACTCTTTTGATTCACAATCATCCAAAACAAAATGCATACATGAAGAGAAAAAAACATGCAATTTGTCTAGTATAAATAGCTAATTTGATGTTGCATTTGAACTTCTAAATGAATTCATGTCGCTTGATCATATAAGTGTACACCAAGCTAGATATTTTTTAGTGTTAGATTCACATATCAACCAAAAATATCTAGAAAATATAGACTTACCTACATTACCTAGTCCCATCATAGAGTTACACCATTGCACAATTATTTATGCATCTATTAACACTGCACCACCTTCATACTTCAATTCCTCTTTGTTAAGAGCTCTTTTCACACATTCTCCCACACCATCATACTCTCCCTTTTCATTCCCTACCTCAGTGAAAATCCAAAAATGTTGTACACCACTTGTCACAGGCATCCTAGTCAACCAGTTGAACATCCTTGCATTCTTGAATTGTGTGGTGCAATTATCGAACCATATTAAGTGTTGGTTGTATCTTATACCTCTTTCCCTTAAGCTATCTATATGTTAGATAATTGAAACAAATCAAAATAAAAAAAACAATCATGGAACATTAATTCAATTTAATCTATTCTAAGTAAATAATAATAAGAAATTTCAAACAAGAGCGTCTCATGTTTCTCTATCTCCAAGGATTCGGCTTTTTGATCTTTTACAATGGCTCTCAGATAGCACAATTTGATCAAGATGTGGATGACAACTCAAAGAATGAGAGATGATCTAAAATGCATGAGATACACCAAATGAATTACAAATGAGATTATATGAACAAGATGCATGATGGATTAAGTTGAAAGATCCAAGATTATCAATAGGTTTCACTATGCATGAATGCAAAGAGTGATTCCCTATGACCAATAATGCAAAAGATGATGAACTCCAAAGATAGTAGAACCCAAAATATGAAATAAGCTATGAAATGTGTATGAAAGTGATATGCAATAGTAAAGTGGGTGAAGTGGTGATCTTTCCTTCTCCAAATGCTTGGTATTTATAGATTTCCTTATGAGATGTGAGGTGTCCTTGGTTGATCCAAGTAGGTGACAAGTGTTGCAATGTTTGTGCCAAGTGTGTGCAAGGTTTGTGACTAGACTTGACTTGGTTAGAGATCTTGAGAAATAAGAGGAATTAGTTGCAATGTGAGAGCAAAGACAGACAGAATGTTCCTCCTACAATGACAAGAAGGAGAATGATGAGGGAAGACTCCTTTCATAAGACTCTTTTGTACAAGTGTCTCTATGACTCACCTTTGACCAAATGAGATGGCCAAACAAATCCCTTGATTATAGCCATCATGTTTGAAAGAAAATAGCTATTAAATAATTAATATAAATTAATTATTTTAGCCAAGGGTGAGGTGTCATGTGATGAGGTGGATGGGTTGAAATGATGTGGATTTAATTAGGAGATTAGATGATTTAATTAAATGGATTAATGGGATATGCAGAATTAATTATGAGGGATGAACTATATAGTTAAATAATTAAATTAAACTATAGAGTAGAGGAAATTTATTAATTAAATGTGGAAGTTTATGTCTTGATTTAATGTGTCAAATTTATGTGTATACATTTTTCCCCTCTTTGAATTGATGTGCGCTTGAGAATGTTGATTCAAAGAAAAATTTGGAATTGTCCTAAATGATGTGACAGGTGCCTCTGTTATGACAAAATGTCGATATGGTGCTCTGATTTGGATTTTGATGCCCTGATGATGATATAATCTCAATATGATGGTCTGGCCTTTGATGTTTTGATGATGGTAAAATTTTGATATGGTACTCTAATTTTTGATCCACTGATGTTGATAAAATTTTGATATTGTGCTCTGATAAAATTTTGATATGGTACTCTAATTAAATTTTGATATGCTACTCTGATTAAATTTCAATATGGTAATCTGATAAAATTTTGATATGGTACTCTGATAAAATTTTGATATGGTACTCTGATAAAATTTTGATATTGTGCTCTAATAAAATTTTGATATGGTACTTTGATAAAATTTTGATATGGTACTCTGATAAAATTTCAATATGGTACTCTGATAAAATTTTGATATGGTACTCTGATAAAATTTTGATATGGTGCTCTGATAAAATTTTGATATGGTACTTTGATAAAATTTTGATATGGTACTCTAATAAATTTTGATATGATACTCTGATAAAATTTTGATATGGTACTCTCATAAAATTTTGATATGTTATTTTGATCTTTGATCTGTTGATACATGACCCCTCTGGAGATGAATCAGGAAAAATTAGATACCTTGATGAAATCAAATTTTTCTCAATTTTCCACACAAGAAAAATGTGATTTCAATCTCTAGATATAAAAAAATGATGTGATTTGAAAAAAAAGTTTGATAAAAACCCATGATAAATGAGCCTTTGAAAAGCCATTAGGGTAAAAAGGGGTAAAAATAGGGTTTAAATAGGTGAAAAGGTATCTTTTTACCCAAATTATTACTCTTTCCTTTTAGTAATTTGGTCATTATGTTTGGGAAAAGATGTCAATTCATGTTGGTAAGCACCACTTTGAGCGCGTCCAAAGATTCTAGAGGCCTCACGAATATGGTCCCCTGGTAAGTTTTTTAATTTGTGAGTTTTATGTGTTGTTAAAAAAAATTAGATTATTATTTATTAAAAAGTTTAGAATTTAATTCAAAAGTTTAATTTTATTTTTTTAGTATTATTTATTTTATTATTATTAAAAAAATTATTTTTAATTTTTAATATGTGGGGTGTTGGTGGTCCGCTGTTGGGTGTCTTGTGCCTTGTGTTAGGTGCATACCATTTTAAAAAAATATTATGAGATTTTTTGGTTTTTTTTTGTTATGAGCTTTTTCATTTTTTTTGGGAGGGGAGGATTTTTTATTAATTTGATTTTTTTATGTTTGATTTTTATTTTATTTTTTGATTTTTTTAATTTTTAATTTTTATTTTTAATTTTTTTTGGTAAAAGGTCGAAGCCAATAATTTTATTTCACACATAAATCGATATACAAAAACTCTGCCCAGTGCAGGTGCTGGTAGGGAAGAGCGGGGTAGAGAAACCCTCCAGCCTTGCCTGGGACCGTAGTCCGGATTCTAATACATAAAAACTTGGAGGGCATACCCACCAATATTAGTTTCATGAGAGTTATAAATTACAAATTCCATGAGCATCTGATTTATATCTTGACTGATAGTTAGTCTTGATTTGTAGATTGCTTTATCCACTCGGCATAGTTGGAATACCTTCCTTCTAGGTTTATGCTAATTATTTTTGTGCAATTCCTTTCTTATGAAGTCATAATTAATTCCTAGAGAGGGTAGCCCTGTGACTGACATAGGGGTCACTTTCATAGACTATATACCTCCTTAGCGATAACTCCACCAGATTCCTCTTAACCCAATAGTACCTAAAATAACTACACTTATAGGCTAAGATCATTGTTAGTATATTGTTACTAACCCATATTTTAAAGGCTATTGGAAAGAAAATACTTGTCATGAGGAGCCTAAAATTTAGAGCTTAAAAGAAGGTACCTGTGCTCTGGTCATGAACAATCTGTGAGCCTAGTTGGTCATAATCCTGGACTAAATCTAATATGGACTAGCAACGTACTTATATATAAAGAACAGACATTATAATTTTTAAATAATCCATTTCCTATACTTTGGTGAGAAATATTATGTTAACCATGCTTGTGAAAAAAGAATTACCCACTTTTTAGTTGAGCTAACTGTATCTGCTAGGTTGGCTAAAGGAAACATAATAAGTCTAAAACACAGTGCCATGTCCTTATCCTTGTTAACTTGGCCTTAATTCGAGGCTCGCTAAGAGAATCATGAGTAGAGAATCATTCGACTTGTGTTATTGAACAAAAAACTTAAAGAAACATCATTATAAAAGAAAGGAGTGATGAACTACAACTAATTTAGAACCTAATTGAAGATATGTGATTAGAGATCACCGAGTTTCTGATTAGATATGTAATATGATTAAATCAGTAATATGTTTTCATTGATGTCAACTAGTTTGACATCACTTATTTTGTAAGTTACTATAACTAAACATCTGTAGAAAAGGAGTAAAAGAGATGAAGAATAGAAATATCTACATGAGGAAGATATATATGACAGATGAGGATAAGGAATACATTGAGTAACTTGCTAATGAGTCTATGACCTTATGTTATTGACTTGATTATGTTTCATTCATCTATGATGAGGAAAAGAGTTGAAAGAAACAAGGTAGTGTGGTCGGTTGATGAAGCATTACAGTATACACTGAGAAGTGTAGTGTATATTGAGCATAGTATAAACCAAGCTTGTGTTCATCGACACATTTCTTTGTTAACCGAGTAGGAGAAAAGGAACTAAATGATTAGTTTAGCCGATAAGGATTGATGAGTTGTAAAGTACATCGAAATCAATGATGGAGATAATGTTTGTTACGAAGATCAATGGCTAGCATAATTCAAGGAAGATCTAAAGGATGAAATAAAAATGTGTTACTAGCACAACTGTTGAGGAAGGTTTAAGCGGAAAAATGGATGAAGGAGAATAAGCGGCAACATCTAATGGAGGAAAAGAAAATGGTTTACTTGTCTATTTACGAGACTAGAGTTTTGTTATGAAACTAATGCCAAAAGAAGAAGGACTACAAAATTATTGCATGAACAAGCTTCATGTATGCCTGATCAAATTGGTTAAGGAGAACCGAACTGCAGAGTTTACCGAGCATCAAAAAGCTATTACCAAGTGATAGTAAGTCATTGATTATTGTTGATACATAATTGTTATACTAATCAGAGGATTTGATTGAGCATAATATAGATCTGAACATCTACAATTGAAGTTGTATTGTAATCAAAGGGTAAAAGCAGAATAAGCTGTCACCCTTTTACAAAGGAAGAGGCTAACAAAATCAAAGCTGTTCAACTTCAATAGTATGAAAATGACATTTATGTTTGGAATTTGAAGATGATGTAAACTAATTAAATGTGATAAAATGGATGAAGTTTATGATTAATATTTTTAATATTTTTTTGAATAAGAATTGATATGTTTTTTAAATTTTTAAAGATGATTTTTCAGTTGCTGAAAAATGCTGAAAATTAGGGGTCTAGTTCCCACCAAAAAATTATATGTAAATAAACATATTTTCTCCTAATTTCAAAATATGTCATAGATGACATATATATCTAGTGCATAAAGAAATAAAAATTGGTTTGTGGCCTATATTTTCTCTTTTATAACAATTCAAATTCTAAATCACTGAATTCGACAGTTTTCATCCCGCAACATATTTTTCATAACAAATCTATCCCAAACAAAAAAAGAAATACATATTCTTGAAGAGGAATCTCTCCTCTAGTGCACCATGTGTTTTTAAAAATTATTTAATATGATTTACTATTTTTTTCTTTCTCCGAATCAACATGTCCTTGACTGCTAAAATACCTACTTGTAATATTTTTTAATTACAATAAACTATGTCTAATTAAAATACTATAAAATCTATATGAGGATATTCTTGACTCTGATCTCTACAAAAGGGTATTTTTTAATTTTTTTTAAAATGTCATTAAAAATATTAGGAGTTATTGAAATGCCACTTTTCTGAAATAATTTTATTTTTATGGTAATTGGACCCAAAGTGGTATAAAACAAGCATTTAATAGATATTTCCGATTGGAAAAGTTAAAGAACTTATCTAACTTAGCTATAATGAATCTAGTTGGACCATATGTTTGACCAAAATTAATTTTTAGTTAGAAATACTAAAATTCAGTTGTGCTGATAAGTTAGCCAAAAAGGTGACACCTGATTGTGCTTTTACCCCAAATCAACTACTGTTACATTTTAACCATTGTAAATAGAGAAATCTCTTAACAGAGTGGACTTGAAAGTATTATATGTTTCATTCATAGAATGAACATTGTTATCTTGTCAACCCCATAGTGAATGTTGGTTGGATGATAACGGTGGGTCTAAAATCCTCTAACAAGGTCACACCTAACAGTGTGTTTGTAACCTTTAACAAGGTTGGGTCTTCACCGACCTCACTTCAGAAGAGTGAACATTTTTGGGTTGCTGATCCCAGGTGGTTTTTCCCTTCACAGGGTTTCCATGTTAAATCTTTTGTGTTATGTGTTCATTGTGGTGATTTTTTGTTATCATACTTTTCATATTACATGTTAGATTTGATCGGTAATCATTACATGTTAATTGACTGGTAATCGGTAAAAGCACAGACAGTATAGTATTTTAAGTTACCGAGCTGTAGAAGTTGAAGTAATTTTTTGTGGATTATACATTTTGATTTGGGACTGTGGATAACTGATTCACCCCCCTCTCATTTATTCTAACAAGGAGGGCACATGATACAAGAAAACCATACCAAAAGATAAACCATCATAATATCTCAAAACAGAAGAGCACCCTGATAAGCCCTAACCTGAAGCCAATATATAGCCTATATATACTGACTTCAAGATTAGCGATTATCACAGTAAACATTTCTATATCTACCCTTACTCCAGCTTCTGAAGCACCTACCTAAGAGGAGTCCCATCCATAGGTTTAATGGGCCCTTATTAAGTTCTTTTGTCATGTAGTATATATCTAACTTTATTCTTGACAGGGAATAACTCTATGAAATCTCTCAAGTGTCAGATATTTGAATCTAAATTTACTTAAAATAACCATCTCTGCTACCTAAATCATTAGATGGAAGGTATTTACTAGACCATACTACCACATATTCTTGGGGTAAATTATGAATTCAAGCTAAGATTATTTACTGTTGCATATTAATCATAAAAACTGAAAACAATCTAATGCATTCATGATTCTATTTATGACATGTGTCCTTCACATGAATTTAAGCTAACATAACCATATGAATGTATAAATTTAGATCCATTTAGAAAGTAGTTGATGTACAATTTAAATGATACTATTATTACCAAAGCATAATCGCTTATCTAGTTAGTGTTTGGATAAATCTGTTGACATCTATAATATTTGATATATTGATTACCATTTGTTATTTTCTCTAACCAATATTGCCATAGTTCAATTTGGCTCATTACTAATCTACCTATAAATTATGCAAAATATCGCTTAGGCCAGTTATTCAAACCATTATCCAAGGGGAATAGGAGACCTTTAGTTTATTCATTACTTATTCTTGACAATATATCATCACCGAAGTACATCTGTGCAAAACTCTTTTTAAAACAACATTGATGCCTATCTTGACACCGATATGGAGTGTCATGGCTCAATATGCTGAGGCTAGTCCCTTATATGGAGTCTTACTGCTTCCTATTTACTACATCTAAGGGTAAGAAATTGTGTTCTTATGTTATTGGGTGTGAGAGAAAACTTTCTTAAGGACTTATCAATGAAACATACCTATGAAGAATGGCTATAAATTTCTCTGCTATGTTATCTAAATTTAGCAATAGAATTTGTTATGTTAGCACATATATCATCTAATTTGCAAAGGCAGAAAGGTGTAATAGCAACAGACCAACATAGCTTTATAAACCAACATTTGATTGATTACCTTAGATAAAAAGTGAGATGCATAGATTTTTAAAAACCCTCTTTTTACAATTCATCGACAAAATCAATTTTGAAGCTTTTGTTATTGAGTTGGCTTTTCACGACATCCTTGAAGAGATTGAGGATGTTGAAGAATCCCTATCTTCCTTAAATAGCTTGAGTCTGATGCCATCATCCAAAATGAACTCATTCATCCAATTCCCATCGAGTGGAGGCCTGACATGGGTGAAAAATAATAGGAAATATAAGTTTCTTCTTATGGAAGGGGTCTCGGCTATGAACATGTCCCAGTCTTCCATTTCAAGAATAGGGAAAGTTGATACATAGTTATGGTTGATAATTCTTCTATCATAATATCTAGGCTTGGGGATGGATAAATTAGTGCGGATGTTGTTTAGAACTTTATTCAGATCTTCTGCATAGGTTGCCTATGGCCTTTATGTCAGGGTCCACTTGTAAGGTTGAGGCTATAAACATAGCAGGGATATCAGAGTTCACTTGATGCCTATTGATGTTTTCCTTGAATTCATTGCCTAAGATGACTGCTACTGCCCTCACAACAATGTTGAATTTTAACAATACTATCTTTTTTATTCTTTTGGATGATATCTTTCCTTCAAAGGCAACCTGTTTATTAGGGCATCTTAATTTTATAGGAGTTTCCATTTCTCAAGGAGATGTCATTCAATCTTGTGAATTATGTCCTATATATTGTGAAGGTGCCTAATTAACTTTCAGTCGATGAATGGTAATCATTTCATATTCTACCGTGGCCCTTCCTAAAGCTACTCGATTCAAATTCCCTCGCCCAAAGTGATTCTTGGATAATAAAAGCTATATGATTGTGACTATGCATTTACCTATTTAATCCTTTGAATATAAAGTTGCCTAAATAAATATGTTCGGCTAAAGAAAAGCCTTCCTTAAAAATTATTCTAGGTATACCGTAGTACTGAAGGAAAACCTATCTAAAGGCTGATGAGGAAAATAACCTGAATACCTAAAAGAACCTTATAAAATAAAAGGAATAACTATATGTATCTTATGTATAAAAGAATATAAGATAATGTATGAGTATATATAGGAATATCTAATAAGTAAATGAATCTTAAAACTTGATGCTAATGACTGTATATATGTGTGGCCAAGTGTAGCTGAATTATTAAGAAGTTAACCTCTAAAAAGGAACTAGAGAAAACCTTACTGGTAGATAAATAACTACAAAAGAATATAAATGTCTAGAAAACTAAGCTAAAGAATATATATACTTATCTACGAGTGCATAGGCAAAAAATCTGAATAGGGGGAAGAAGAGTTAACTCAAATATTATTCCTCTTGTTGTTAATAGTGCTTTGTGATTGGGCTACAAACTAATTAACAGTAAGTCTTTTAAAGATTATTTTATCCTCTGTCATCATCAAAACTGGGAGGCCCTAATCATTCATTCAGAGGTCAAGGTGACCATTCATCCCCAAGGAACATCTTAAATAATATACCTAACTGATGTTTAGAAGATGCGATTTGAAAGTGTTAGTGTGAATATTCAGGCTTGAATTTTTCGTCTAAAAAACCTTAATGTTTGGGGGTCCCATAAATCTTACGACAGGACATAAGTAAGAAATCCAAGCCTTCCTGAATTATCATAGGGATGCCATCCATTAAAATTTGAGAATGAAAATAATTGAGAAACTAAAACCCTGTAACCAAGCATGGTTGAAATTTAGAATAGTGCAGGTAGTATAGATAATACAAAAGCCGGATGAAATGTCCTAATTATGAATAAATAAGTTTCCATATTTCTCAAATAGATCCCTATTTACCTAATTCTATAAAAATGCATTTATATCCCCAATGGATGATAATATAACACTAGTTCCAGGATGGAAATAGAAGGGTATATTCTAGCATCCATTACCTGGAAAAGTCGATCTGCATCCATTACACCTCCAATACTAAGGGCTTAGTTCACAAACATTATCTATTATTACCACTTGATCAGAAAATTATTAATTGATATAGGGTTTGAGCATTGCATTAGTTATTCAAATTAAGGCTATCCATATTTCAATAAGTCTCATCAAAATTCCATAGAAAAGATCCTAATCGATAGCAATGTTTTCTATCTTAAACTAGAGAAACCGAGTACTTTTTTTTTTTTGGTTAAATATCCCTGTCTTCTCTTGTTTACATGCTTTAACATGCTAAGGTGTGAATCATCAATATGTGTGTGTGTGTGTGTGTGTGTGTGTGTGTGTGTGTGTGTGTAATTCATGGACATATATATAAGAATATATGAATATATATTATATATATGCAAAGATGTATATGTATATATGCATAAGTATTTCCATATTTATGCGTAGATAAGGATAAAATCCCCCTTCAATTTATTAATCAGGGAACTTAGCATTATGCCAAAAATATTCAAAAAATCTATAAACTCAAGGATTAAACTATAGGAAAATAAGTTTCAAGAAACTGATAAATCTTTTAAGATCCCCAAAGCATGTTTCAATATTAGTTGGAATCCATGTACTAATTGAAGAAAAGCCTCTAATTATTAGACAAAGGATTTTATCTTTTGCATTCTTTTGTAGCCACTATATCCTAATATTGTAGAGATACTAAGATAGATTATTGGAATGTTTCCTCATGGGCAGGTTAAAACTTCGGATACAGAGGGCTAAGTTACCAAATTCGGCTTGAAGGGATAAGGCTATGAAGGCTTCAAAGATGCTGAAATTACGTACTTATTCTAAAGGGTAAATTAGAGACCTGTGTGCTAAGATTTTATTTTTTATTATTGATGTTGATTTTTTATTTTTTTTATGTTCGATTTTTTATGATTTTGAGTTTTGTTGTTTGATTTTTTTTATTGTTGATTTTTTATTATTTTGATTTTTGATGTTCAATTTTTTATGATTTTGATTTTTGTGATTGTTGATTTTTTATTTTTTATTATTGATTTGATTTTTTTATTTTTTATTTTAATTGATTTTGTTTTGGGATGTTCAGTTTTTTATGATTTTGAATTTTGTTGTTGATTTTTTATTTTTGATTATTGATTATTGATTTTGATTTTTTTCTTTTTTATTGATTTTATTTTTATTTTATTTTTTATGTTCGATTTTTTATGATTTTGATTTTTGTTGTTTGATTTTTATTATTTTTTATTATTGATGTTTATTTTTTATGATTTTGATTTTTGATGTTCAAATTTTTTTATTGTTTATTTTTAATTAATTTCTTTGATTTTTTATTAAATAGTCTTTAATGATTTTCGTTGTTCTTATTTTGTGTTGATAAGATGAGCTAGATGTGTTACAGATGCGGGGTCAATATCCCAATTCGAGGTTGTCTCCTTGTGAGAGGGACACTATTAGTACATGTGGGTTAGTTTCACTTTTAGAGTTGCCCATTTATACGATCAACCATAGGTTGCTCAATGTTTTAGTTGAGTGGTGGCATATCGAGCATAATACATTCCATCTTCCTACTGGTGAGATCATAGTGACGCTTGAGGATGTATACAAGATTTTGAGGAATCTTGTTATGGGAGAGTTAGTTGAGTACGAGGTCAAGCGTGATTCTGGTGTTTCCATATTGAGGTGAGTTTTTTATGATGAGACCATTTGTGGTTCCATGGGCAAATATGGTGCAGCTATATGATCCTTTACCATTTGTGATGGTCATTTTGATATACTTTCTTTGTCCTGATAGGAGATCTCTAGGTTTATATGTTTGTTGGGGCAGGGTACTAGAGAGCATGTTAGCACACTAGACTATATATGCATGGGGGACTTGTATGCTAGCACATTTGTACCATGATTTACATCAGGTTATTTATGATGAGGGAGACAATTTTTCATCAGGGGTTTTATTATTGCATATTTGGGCATGGGAGCATATTCTCGTTACACGACCATTTGTTACAGAGAGACATCATCTTGAGGGTCAATCCTACATTCATATGTATGCTAGTGAGAATGTTCAGCATAAGCTGGGAAAACTTGAGTATTGGAGTCCAGAGTTCTTGATGATATAGACTCAGTGATCTTACGACCTTATATAGGTTGTGATTCTTGGTCAAAGGATGATAGGGAGATGCCTTATGTGTTCATATCTAGCTATTTGATTGGTAGGACACCTATTGTGATTGAGCGGTTCATTGTGACTCAAGTTCTTAAATAGTTTGGTAGAGTATAGGGGATGCCACAGGGGACAACCCTTTATGCGTGTGTGCATGAGGAAATTATTGATTGGGGTCTCCCGATCAATGTAGAGATATCTTATGATGAGTATCTGTAGTTGGGACCACGTAGATGGATTTTTAATGAGGAGGTTGCAGATGTTGGGATGTCTATGCAATTCTAGATATTTCTTATAGAGCATCTCTTTCCTCATTTGACAGACCCTTCTGAGTGTTGACCTACATTAGATGATGATGACACACATTGGAGATGTCGAGTAGATGATGTTGGTGATAGGGTTGGAGGCACAGATGTTGATGATAGTTAAGGTAGAGGAGATGATAGGGGCACTCATCTTGCAGTGATGAGAGTGGTGCCTAGTGGAAGAGTTATGCCTCCTCTTGATAGAGTTGTTCCAGAGGATACTCAAGATAGGATGGTATAGGGATCCCAGTAGAATGATGATCCTGATGAGAGGGATATTGATGAGAATCCTTTACCTTTCGAGGTACCTTAGCCACAGACAACAGAGATTCAGGTATTGGTTGAGACCTTATAGGCACAGGTTACTACTTTACAAGCATAGGTGGCACAACAATAGTTAGTGATTGATCAATTGAGATCACTAGTGACTAATCTGACCAGGCAACAAGATGAGGCTATTGAGGCACGTGTTCACGTAGAGGATGCATGATGTACATTAGAGAAGATTATTGCTCAGGGTGTGACAAGAGATACCATAGGAAATATTGTTCGATAGACCTCTCGGGAAGAGTACTATAGGTCCATGTACTATCAGGATGTTCCTCCAAACAAACAAGCACCTTCTTATGTACAAAGTTCATAGCAGAGAGGTTAGTCAAGACATTCCTGTGGTTGGTCAGTTCTCAGACCCCCTCATAATCTAGATATAGGTGATGGTGTTGGTGTAGGTACAGGTGCAGGTTCTTCCCCATGTGGTGGTCTGATGATGAGACCTACAGAGTCAAGTGGGAGAGATGCCTAGCTCTCTCATTATTCTGTAGCTATTTTAGTGATGTTATTTGATTATTTATGCCATGATATTGTATATTTTTGTGATGTATCATCCAGATATTTGATGATTTTATCTCATGACTTTTATGTATATATGATACATTATGCCTATTTTTTTATTTCATTGTATCTGGATTTTATATTTATTTTTGGTGAGTGATTTGATATGCAGTGATGGACTAATATGCTTCCTATTTTTTGCTTTATGTATTTTGATTATTTGGATGGATGTATATGATGATTTCACTTATGATGTTGTATTATGTTTTATCTATGCACCTATGATGAATGTTAGGTATGAATTTATATATGATTTATGATGTATCATGGATGTAGTAATGTAAATTATGATTATATTTTTAAATGTGATGGACTTATCATGTAATGTTCCTAAATGGATGAATAATGAATTTTACATGTGATTGTAAATGATCAAATGTACCTAATGAATGCATGGTAACTATGTGAGATGATTAGGGATTTAGGTAAAATGATAATGATGGTTTCTAATGGTTTATGAAACTAATGCTTTTAAATGATGTGATTAAGATGAACCCTAAATGCAACTTAGATGCAATGAAATGAGACTAGAATGCACTCTTTGAAAGATGGTGTGAAATGTAATGATTTTGAAAGGAAAAGTCCCACCAGTTTTGCAAAAGAAAAAATATACAAAAATACCATGAATGCAAGTGAATTTATGCAAAACAAAAATGCAAGACTAAATGCAATAATTTCATCCTTTGATCATTTTTGTTGTGCCTTTTTCATCATTGAGCCTTTTTACTTTGGATTTGATAGGTTAGTACAATCTTCACTAATAGATTTAGCAATCATGAAAATATGAATACCTCCTATGTTGGATATCATGTCGAAAGTAAACCTAAACATCAAGGTATATAAATCAGAATGTGTTTTCAATTACTTCATGTTAATGTAAACTTGTTCTTTTCATGTGAAATATTTGATATCTAACCTGCAATGACCGTTGGTTATTCATATCATTGGGTATTATATGCACTTTACTACGAAGTTATTTCATTTTATATTAAAACAAACAAGGAAATGAATCCAACCTCATCAAATATTTCATAGGAAATAGGTCAAGTATATGCGGCATTCCAATCATGATAGAGGCTCTTACCATAGACACCCATTCCATATGATCACATTATATCAGTGGATTTATTACCACCAACAAAAGACAAAGAAAATGTTATGCCCCCAGTCCTTGTTTCTCTAGTCACTTTTTAGACATCTTCAAGTCACTCAGAGAGAATAAGAATCATAAATTGATAATAAGTAACAGCAAACAAAGAAAATATCAATCTTTTTCATAGTTTCTATAGCCTAACGCATCATAGAGTTTCTCGAGAGACATGATAACCAAAGAAATCAAATGACAATTTGACAATCCCTGATGCTATTGTAACTAGGATTAGGATACAAAATTTATCATCCATTTTAGTGTTCATGTTTTTAATTTTATATTGGTTTATTTTTCTCACTAAATCTATATCCTTAAGGTTGATTGTCAAGATGTTTGATTTGTTTTGGAGATTTTGCAAGATGTTTGTTTGTGTTCTCTTGTTGATAGTTTTGAATCTCAATTTTTGTTTGTCTAGTTGCATGATTTTGCCCCTAGTTATGCACAATAAATGACTTTGTTTTTCTCAAACCATGGTAGGACTAGGCTATTATGAACAAGAAGGATTTTATTATGAATATGTACAATGGATGAAGATGCAAGATGTTGATAGATGGAAGAACTAATTGCCATAAGTAGTGCTTATTTTCTAGGTTTTCACCACATGGTGTTACTGCACTTTTTGAGATTTTTTTTTTGCTACTAAGGCGCCTATTTGTCAGGTTTTCACCAAGGTAATTATCTCTTTTTCTTTTCTTTTTGGTGTTTTTGATAGAATCAAGGCGCCTGTTTGCCAGGTTTTCACTAGGATACCCTTTTTTCAGGAACTTTTACAATGTTTTTGCTTTCTTTAGGAACAATTTTTTATTATTTTTGAATTTTCTTCAGGCTCACTTTTTCACTATTTTTTAATTTTCTTTAGGCTCACTTTTTCACTTTTCTTGAATTTTCTTTAGCTCACTTTTTCACTATTTTTGAACTTTCTTTGGGCTCACTTTTTCAATATTTTTTAATTTTCTTCAAGCTCACTTTTTCACTATTTTTTAATTTTCTTTAGGACCAATATGATATGTACAATTGGATTTGTATGTCTCAGGCATAAACCATTTCAAATGGATTTTATTAATGGGATATAGTAGAAGACCACCTCCTAATATTGATAACTAATATACCCTTGATCCAAATACTGACATGATGATGAATGGACCAAGCCAGTTTACCTCAGATTTTCTCTTCTTTTCCTAATTAGAAATTGATTTCAGGGATTTTCTCTTAGTACTAGATCACCTATCTGAAAGGTCCTAGGCTTTACTTTTTGGTTATAGTTTTTGGACATACATTGTTGATATACTTTAAGGTGATCAAAAGATTGTTGGAAATGTTCATCTAGTAGTTCAAACTCTTGAAGTCTTGAAACTCTATGCTTTGCCTCTTCTATGATAAGTTTTTTTAGCGACACCCTTAGTAAAGTAATTTCTACCTCTAGAGGTAGAACAACCTTTGATCCATATACCAAGGCATAGGGTGATGAACTGCAACTGATTGAATATCTAGATGAGCTGAAGGAACAATGATTAGAGATCACCGAGCTACTTAAATGATATGTAAGATGATTAAATTAGTGAATATGTTGTCATTGATGTCAACTAGTTTTGACAATACTTATCATGATAGTTACAAATATCTGAACATCTGTACAAGGAAGAAAAGATGAATAAATGAGATATCTACATAAGGACAAGATGGATATAACAGATAAGGATAAGGTAAACATTGGGTAACTTATTAATGAGTCTATGGATATATATTGTTGACTTGAGCATGTTACATCAATCTATTATGAAGAAGAGATTTGATTTGAACAAGTCAATGTGGTCGGTAATTGAAGACTTGTGTATACAGTGAGCCAGTGCAGTGTATACCGAGTGACAGTATAACCGAGCTAGTTATCACCGATGCATTTCTATATTAACCAAGTATGGATGAAAACATTAAATGCTAAGAACAGTCGACTAAAATTGATAAGATGGATATTGTTATGATTTCAAGGTTAAGGATGAAGTTTTTTATGAGATCCACAACTGACAAAATTTAGAGATGATCTAAAGGATGAGATTGAAACGTGTTATGGACACATCTGTCGAGGAAGGTTTAAGCGACAAAATGGACGAAGGAGATTAAGAGGGAAAATTTGATGGCTGATATGAAAATTCTTTACTTGTCTATATAAGAGATATGAGTTTCATTATTGAAACATGTTAGACAAAAGGAGACTGTAGAGATTTTGTGTGAAGACTGTATTCATGCATGCCTGATCAAACTGGTTATTGAAGAACTGGGCTACAGAAATTACTGAGCGTCAGAGAACTATTTATCGAGTGAAGTAAGTTGAGAAATATTTGAGGAAGTGAATTGATTAATGATCAGAGGATTTTATGAGCTTAGCATAGATTTGAATATTTGCAATTGAGTTGTATTTGAATCAGATCAATATTATATCACTTTAACCATTGATTCAAAAAATCTCTAAACTAAGTGGACTTAACAGTCTTATTGTACTATCCTATGACATTCATTGAATGTAAAGTATTATCTTGTTGACCTCATAGTGAATGCTAGTCAAAAGTTAACTATTAGTGATAAATCCTTTAACCAAGTCACACTTAATAGTGTGTATTTTAACCTTTAACAGGGTTGGCTCTTCACCGAGCTCACTTCAGAAGAGTAAATTATTTTGGGTTACTGGTCCCAGGTGGTTTTTCCCTTAGCAGGGTTTCCACGTTAAATCATTGTGTTATGTGTTATTTGTTATGATTTTTTTCTTTCATACATTGCATACTACATAGTTGATTTAGTCGGTATTCACAATTTGGATAATTACTAGTAATTGGTAAAGTGAACTGTCAGAGTGATATTTTATGTTACCGAGCTGCATAATTTGTTGGAATTGTTTGATAAGGTACATCTTAGTATTTGGGACTATAGGATAATTGATCTAACTGATCCCCCCCGTCTTAGTTATTCTAACAATTGGTATCAGAGCGTATTGGTTTCTTGGAAGAGATTTTTAAGGACTTGAGCAAAAATATCACAAGATGTATAAAAGGGAAGTGCCTAAGCTGAACAAAGATAACTTCTCCACATGGAAAAGCTAGATGGGACTTCACTTATCTGGAATCGGTGAGTCTGCTATAACTTTACTTGACAATGACTACATACAACCGAATGTTGGACCTTTGACTCTTGATCAGTTGAGAGATTGACATGAACATAATATTACCATGATAGAGATTGTTGTTGCTCTATCTGATGTTGAATTTGAGGATGTCAAGGATTGCACTACAATGAAGAAAATGTGGGATAAAATTTCTCTAGTTTATGGTGGTGATGCGAATGTGATGAGAGCCATAGCTAAAATCTCAAGAGGTAGATTTGATGACATAAAGATGAAGGAAGGTGAGAACATCACACAATACTCAAACCAAATCAAAGAAGTAGTCCATGCTATCTGAGGAGTAGGAGGTATTATTTCTGAAGATACTATGGTAAGTAAGATACTAAGAACCTTGTTGCGTGTTTATGCAATCAAAATATCTGCTATTCATGAAATGAGGTCTGCACCTAATAGCACTCTTACTCTTGATAATCTGATTGGAAAGTTAACTGCTTTTGAGATGAATAATTTTGACAATACTATTGTAGTGAGTGCGGAATATGCTTTTATGTCATCTCTTAAGATTGGTAAATCTAGCAGTAAGCATAGTATAATGAATGAAAGTGACAGTAACACTGAAGATTAACTTGATGAGCTTGAAGCACTTATGGCCTGGAGACTACAGAAAGGTAAAGGAAGATATAAGGGTAAGTTACCTTTAGCTTGTTTTAATTGTAAAGAGGTTGGCCATATTATTGCTAGATGTCCTAACAGGAAAGAGGAAGATAAAGACTGATTTGGTGATGGAAAGTTTGGCAGAAGGAATAAAAAGAGGTTACCAACACCATGAAAGAAGAGACAATAGAGATAACCAAGATTATAAAGACAAAGGAAAGAAGGCATGTTACCTTGATGAAGAAAATGATGATGAAACCGACACCGACACTGATGATGATGTTGAAGTAGTATTTGTTGCAATGAAAGATGATTCAGAAGAGGAGGAAAGGTATATATAAACAACACTCATTTCTAAAGTTAGTAAAAATGATACTTGGATCATTGATAGTAGATGTACACATCACATGACTAGTGATGAAGATAAGTTTGAACATCTTGAGAATTATAATGGAGGATTAGTGAAAATGGGAAATGACACACCTTACATGGTAAAAGGAAAAGGATCTATTTTGTTAAATGATAGAACTAGATGTGATAATGCATACTGGGTAAAAGGACTTACTTGCAATTTGTTGAGTGTAGCACAGCTAAATAACTCAGGTCACCCAGTTGCATTTGAGAGCAAGAAGTTAAAAATATATGATGATAATGGAAAGCATGTTGGTACTAGAGGACAATCAAAAGGTAATTTATTCTATCTTGACAATGGTAAAACTTCTTGTTTATTGGTGAAGAATGAAGATGCATAGTTATGGCATAAGAGGTTAGGTCATGTAAACTTTGATAACATGATTAAGATTAGTACAAAGAGAAAAGTTAGAGGATTATCGAGCCTAACCAAACCTGATCATGTTATGTGTCATCAATGTCAGAAAGGAAAGATGACCAAATCTAGTTTTAAAATTTAGGACTATTCATCTAAAGGTATTTTGGAGTTGGTTCACAGCGACTTATGTGGTCCTATGAGAGCTCAAAGCTACTTATATGGTGATAGATATTGGATTTTGTTTGTTGATGACTATACTAGGCTGATGATAGTAATGTTTTTGAAAGAAATATTTGAGGCCTTCAAATTGTTTAAATGGTATAAGGCTAAAGTTGAAAAAAAAATTAAAAATGTACTAAAATGCTTAAGGTCTAATAGAGGAGGTGAGTTTGTTTCTGATGAATTCACTAACTTTTGTAATGAGCATGGAATAAAGAGACATGTTTCTACACCTAGGACACCACAACAGAATGGAATTGTTGAAAGGAGGAACCGATCTATTATTGATTGTGCCAAAACATTGATAATTGAAAAAAATGTTGCACAAATGTATTGGAGAGAAGCAGTTAGCACTGTAGTATACACCCTGAACTGAGTTCAACTGAAGAAAGACACAAACAAGATAACTTACAAGTTTTGGTTTGGATACACACCGAGTGTAAGTTATTTCAAAATCTTTGGTAGTAAATGTTATATTCTGAAAGATGATAGGAATGGTAAATTTGACTCCAAAGGTGATGAAGGAATATTCTTAGGATATTCTACTAAGAGTAAAGCTTATAAATATTTGAATAAGGTTACTAATAAAATGATAGAAAGTGCTAATGTAAGAGTTGAAGAGTTTGTTGAAAAGAATGATGAAGAAAGCATGAAGGAACTCGAAGACTATGGTAGGTTTACTTATATTGAAGATCTAGATTATCTACCAAAGCCACATGCTGATTCTACCGAGCATCAAGAAAATGCTACCGACAATCATAAAATAGAAACTGAGAATCGGGAAGAAGCTACCGAGCAGTAAAATGAACCTGAACTGAATGATGAATAGAGGAGAGAACAAGTACTAGCAAGATTTTTTAGTAGACACCATCTAGAGAATCAAATCATTGGAGATAAGCAAGCTGGCATGATGACCTGAAGTAAGTTAAGACATAAAACATGCTTAGTTTGTGAATTTGAACCTAAGAATGTTAGGGATGCACTTGAAAATGAGGAATGGATCAATGCTATGAATGAGGAAAATGAACAGATTGAAAAGAATAAGACATGGACATTAGTACCCAGACCGAAAGATAAAAATGTTATTGGTATTAAATGGATTTTTAGAAACAAGTTAGATGAAAATGGTGAGGTTACTTAGAAAAAGGCAAGACTTGTATGCAAGGGATATGCACAAGAAGGTATAGATCATGGTGAAACCTTTGCACTAGTGGCTAGACTTGAAGGATTTCGTATATTACATTCATATGCTGCACATAAGGGATTTAAGGTTTATCAAATGGATGTGAAATCAACTTTTCTGAATGGAATTCTTGAAGAGGAGGTCTACATAGAACAATCAGAAGGCTTTGTTGATCCAAATCAAAAGAATATGATATATAGACTGCACAAAGCTTTGTATGGACTGAAGAAAGCACCAAGGGCATGGTATGAAAGAGTACATCCTTATATGATTAGTATTGGTTTTGTGAGGACTAATGAGAACAATAATATGTACATGAAAGGAGAATCTAATGATAATATTTTGATTGCTGCTATTTTTGTTGATGACATAATATTTGGTGGACATGATCTGATTTGTAAATCTTTTTCTGATAAAATGAGAAAGGAATTTGAGATGTCAATGTCTGGAGAGATTAAATTCTTTCTAGGTTTGCAGATTATACAACAGAATAATGGGATTTTCATCACTCGATCAAAATACATAAAGGAAGTTTTGAAAACTTTTGGCATGGAAGAATCAAAACCGATAGGAACATCGATGGTAACAGGATGTAAGTTAACAAAGGATGATGAATCTACAGAAGTAAATCAGAATTTGTACCGATCTATGATTGGAAACCTAATGTGTGGTACATAGTAGGCCTGATATAACACATGTTGTAGGGATTGTGGCAAGATTTTTGGCCAATCCTAAAGATTCACATATGGTTGCAATTAAAAGAATTTTGAGATACTTGAAGAAGACTGAATACTATGGTTTATGGTACACAAAGGAAAGCAAATTTGAACTAAGTTTTTATACCGATACAGATTGGGATGGAAACATAGATGACTGAAAGAGCACAACTAGTGGAGCATTTTTATTAGGAGAAAGGCTTGTGACTTGGATAAGAAAGAAACAAGCATGCATTTCTCAGTCTACCACTAAAGCAGAGTATGTTGTTACTACTGCAAATTGATCTAATATTGCTTGGTTCAAACAAGTGTTGGAAGGAATGAATGAGGTAATCACATAACCGGTGATTATATATTGTAACAAAACTAGTGCCATTAATATTTCCTTGAATCCTGTGATGCATTAAAAAATAAAGCATATATCTATTAAGTATCATTATTTAAGGGAACAAGTTCAAGAGAAGCAGGCGACACTAGAATTTGTGACATCTAAAGAACAACTTGCTTGCATATTCACCAAACCCTTACCGAAGGATACATTTGAATATTTGAGGACTAGACTAGGGGACCGTCCCCTATCTATCAGTCACTAAGGTGATTAGTAGGTTGCATCAACCTATACTTATCAAAAGATCATTCATGTTGATGCACTTAGCTCACACTTTAGTTTTTTCTAAGGTTGTGAAAGATTGTAGAAGCTGGAACATAAATTTGTTTATCAGTACACTGAAGGTACCTGATACAACCTGAACAACATAGAATTACTTGGCTGCTGAAGAGCTGTATATTTTCTTTGGCATTGTTGTCAAAGGGAGAGAAGAAATGCATATGAAAATTAGAGAAAACATCAAAGAAATATTACAGATAGGGAGAGAGACTTTGATATCTGTTGCTGAGAACAAGAATTTGAGAACTGGAAAAGATCAAATCCATAGGGAGAGTCTGCATGTAATGTTGTTTTGTTTTGTAGTGATTAAACATATTAAATATCAAGCTAGGGAGAGCTTACCACACTAGAACATTTACTTACATAGTTGTAGAATACATGTTTGGTATGTGTATGACATACTTTCATATTGTTTGTGTTGCCATCAATGCCAAAGGGAGAGATTGATGAACTACAACTGATTGAATATCTAGATGAACTGAAGGAATAGTGATTAGAGATCACCGAGCTACTTAAATGATATGTAAGATGATTAAATCAGTCAATATGTTGTCATTGATGTCAACTAGTTTTGAAAATACTTATCATGATAGTTACAAACATCTAAACATCTATACAATGAAGAAAAGATGAAGAAATGAGATATCTACATAAGGAAAAGATGGATATAACATATAAGGATAAGGTAAACATTGGGTAGCTTATTGATGAGTCTATGGCTTTATATTATTGACTTGAGCATGTTACATCAATCTATGATGAAGAAGAGATTTGATTTGAACAAGTCAATGTGGTTGGCAATTGAAGACTTCTGTATACACCAAGCTAGTGCAATGTATACTGAGTGACAGTATAACCGAGCTAGTTATCACCGACGCATTTCTATATTAACTGAGTATGGATGAAAATATTAAATGCTAAGAACAGCCGATTGAAATTGATGAGCTAGATATTGTTATGATTTCAAGGTTAGGGATGAAGTTTTATATGAGATCCACAGCTAACAAAATTCAGAGATGATCTAAAGGATGAGATTGAAATGTGTTATGGACACATCTTCCAAGGAAGGTTTAAGTGGCAAAACAGACGAAGGAGATTAAGAGGCAAAATCTGATGGTGGATATGAAAATGGTTTACTTGTCTATATAAGAGATATGATTTTCATTGTTGAAACATGCCAAACAAAAGGAGACTACAGAGATTTCATGTGAAGACATTATTCATGCATGCTTGATCAAACTAGTTATTGAAGAACCAAGTTGTAGACATTACCGAGCATTAGAGAACTATTTACCGAGTGAAGTAAGTTGAGAAATATTAGAGGAAGTGAATTGATTAATGATCAGAGGATTTTATGAGCTTAGCATAGATCTGAATATTTGCAATTGAGTTGTATTTGAATCAGATCAGTACTGTATCAGTTTAACCATTGATTCAGAAAATATCTTAACCAAGTGGACTTAACAGTCTTATTGTACTATCCTATGACATTCATTGAATGTAAAGTATTACCTTGTTGACCCCATAGTGAATGTTGGTCAAAAGTTAACTGTTAGTGATAAATCCTCTAACCAGGTCACACTTAACAGTGTGTATTGTAACCTTTAAAAGGGTTGGCTCTTCACGGAGCTCACTTCAGAAGAGTGAATTATTTTGGGTTACCGGTCCGAGGTGGTTTTTCCCTTAGTAGGGTTTCCATGTTAAATCATTGTGTTATGTTTTATTTTTTATGATTGTTTTTCTTTCACACATTGCATACTGCATAGTTGATTTAGTCAGTAATCACAATTTGGATAATTACTGGTAATCGGTAAAGTGAAATGTTAGAGTGATATTTTATGTTATCGAGCTGCATAATTTGTTGGAATTTTTTGATAAGGTACATCTTAGTATTTGGGACTGTAGGATAGCTAATCTAACTGATTCCTCCCCCCCCCCATTCTCATTTATTCTAACATAGGGTGTTGCTCCAATTGGAGTTCTGATGCTAGTACGGTAGGCCCATAAAGATGGATTGAGTTAGAGTGCCAGTCTTGACCACTGCCATTCATTGTCTTCTTTAGGATTTTTAGGATAGTCTTATTAATGACCTCTTCTTATCTATTTCCTTGTGGATAATATATGGAGGAAAAGTGTTTCTCAATGTGAAATTTTTCACATAAATCATCTATTTCTTTGATCATGAATTGCGATCCATTATCTTTCACTATGGAGGAAGGAATTCCATATCTACAAATAATGTAGTTTAAGATGAATAGGGAAACTTGTTTCCTTGTAACATTGACCAAAGGTATGGACTCAACCCACTTGGTAAAATATTGTGTAGTAGCAATGATGAACTTATGTCCATTTGAAGATGGAGGAAAAATTTGTCCCACTAAGTCAATTCCCCATTGATAAAATGGTGATGGTGTTGTAAAAGGATGAAGTTCTTGTATAGGTGCATGTATAAGATTCCTATGAATATGGCATTTGTGGCAGTTCTTGAAAAATTTGCAAGAGTCTTGCTCCATGTTAGGCCAATAGTACCCTACCCAAATGAGTTTATTAGCTAATTTTAGACCACTTGAATGAGATCCAAAAATACCTTCATGTATTTATTTCAAGGAGTTTTTAGATTCTTCACGTTCGAGACATCTAAAGAGAGTTCCATCAAGACGTCGTCAGTAAATTTTGTTTGCAATTAAGGTATAGCGGGAATATTGGTGAATACAATTCCATTTCTTGTTTCGAGAGAAATATAAGGGAAGGATATTATCCCTTAGATAGGCATAAATATTTTCATAACATGAGATTTTAGGACATGTTAGTTGACAAATGAGTTGGGATTTTGGACAGCTGGGTGAAGGATTTAACAACTCTTCCACCAAGAATTCACAACGCTTTTGTTGATCTGGGATTTTTAGTAGAGAGGCAAGAGTTTCCATTGCATCAGCAACTTTGTTTTTGTTTCTAGGAATTTTTTCAAAAGTTATACCCACAAAGTATTTCTTGAATTCATCTACCATCTTCTTGTATGGTAATATTTTGTCATCTTTTGTTTGATAACATCATTTATTTGATTTATGACTAATTGAGAGTCTCCATACACATATAGCTATGATATTTTCCACTCAAGAGCCATTTTCAATCCACTTATTAAAGCTTCATATACTTCTATATTATTTGTACAAGGAAACATCAACTTGTATGACTTAGGGATTGTACATCCTCATGGAGTAACAAAAAAAACACCTGCTCTAGATCCATATTGAGTGTAGGAGCCATCAAAGTACAAATGCCAAGGTTTTGATGTGAATGATAGTATAGCCAAGACATGAAATTCTATTTGTAACATATTTTCATCTTGTATTGGAGCCTCCATTAGTTGGTCTGCAATTACTTGTCCTTTGATATCTTTTCTTTCCACATATTCTAGATCAAACTCACTTACAATTAACACCCATTTGGCTAATCTTCATGTGAGGGCTACTTTTCCCAAAAGATATTTTAATGGATCTATTTTATCTTTTAATTTGATGGAATGTGCTAGCATATAGTTTCTCAATTTCTGAGAAGAAAATACCACTGCTAATAATTCTCTTTCAATTTTTGTGTAATTAATCTCATAGATGACTAAGGTTCTACTTATATATTATATTTCTCTTTCCTTTCCTATAGAATCATGGTGTGCTAGCAATGCCCCCTATAATTTTTTTTGTAGCTAATACATATAACAAGAGCAATTTTCTTGGTATTGGTGGTATTAAAATTGGTGGGTTCATTAGGTATTCTTTAAGAATGTTGAATGATGCTTCACATTTGTTATCCCATTTGTATTTTATGTTCTTGTGTAACAAATGAATAAATGAGCCACACTTATCTACTAATTGAGAGATAAATCTCTCGATAGATTGTAGCCTTCCTTGTAGAGACCCCAATTGACTAATATTTTTAGGAGATTCCATTTCCATTATAGCTTGTATCTTTGTTGGATCCACTTCAATTCCCTAAGTTGAAACAATGTATCCCAACAATTTTCCTGATGTTATGCCAAAAGAACATTTCGTTGGATTCAGGCGAAATTTGAATTGTTCTAATATTTGAAATATATGATCCAATATGTTGATATGTTCTTCTCTTGTAAGTGTTTTCCCTAGTAAATCATCTACATAATCCTCCATGAAGGTATGCATCGTATCATGGAAATTTGTTGTCATAGCTCTTTGATAATTTGCACCTCCATTCTTCAGGCCAAATGGCATCACATTCCAATAGAAAGTACCCCAAGGGCATGTGAAAGTTGTCTTATCTTGGTCCTTAGGAGAAATTTTAATTTGATTATATCCGTAGAAACCATCCATTAATGATAACATGGAATGACCCGTTGTCAAATCTACAATTGTATCGATGGTAGGAAAAGGAAAGTCATCTTTTGGACAAGCAAGATTTAAATCTCTAAAATCACTGCAAATACAAATACTCTTATCTTCTTTGGATAGAGGTACAATGTTAGATATCCACTAGATACATAATCAAGTTCTCTGATGAACCCGACATCTAACAATTTCTTTAGTTCTGCATTTACTGATAATGCCACATGAGGATGCATTTTTCTTAATTTATGCTTTACTATCTTTATTCTCGGGGATACATTTAAATCATGCATAATCAAATCAAGATCTAATTCAGGCATGTCTTTATATGACCATAAAAATTTAAATGCTCTTTTCTTGAAGAATTGTGTGAATTCTTGCTTCCCCTACTCTGAAAGTGATGCTACTAGATGTATTATTATTGGTGTCTCATAGGTGCCAATATTGACTAATTCTATTGGCTCTATCAATATAGATGATCTTTCCTAAAAATGTTCAAGGAGAGTCTCATCTTTCCATCTTCAGGGACCTCTAAAAGGTTTTCACCATCAAATGCATCCTTTCTTTTTACTTTTTAATGATCTAATGTTTCCATAGCATGGTTTTCACCATTAGATCTTTCTTTTATCCTATTTTTGCAATTGGAAGGCTTGACAACCCCTCAAGTAGAAGCCACATTGGTGAATTTATTGGAGGAAGTTTCCTTAGTTTTGATAGCATTGAGATATATAGAAATGGCATGGTCGCTGTGAAAATTTTCTATCTCAATTGGTCATGTTTGATCCCAATCAATAAGTTATGGGTGAAGCAAAGATAACAGGTCATCGATTTGACTGAGTTTAACTATAGTAATGGACCTAATAGAAAATTGGATAAATCCCTCTATAAGGGGATCAAGATCAATGATGGAACTCTCCGCATGATTTTCGTTACAGTTCAGTATGATTATCTGTGTTTGAAATATTATCAATATCTTTTGGATTACATTCAAGTGACCTACACCTAGAGCTTTTTCCCTCTATCCAAGATGGTATGTATGGCTCTCCTTGCCACCTTTGACTTGAAATTTGTGCTACTTTGAAGGTAGGTATCTTCACTTGTATTTCATCAATATCTTTATCAAGGCATTTTTCATCTTCGTATTCATCTTCAAGAGTATCTCATTCCCATTTGTCAGAGTCTTCATCACTATAAATTTAACTTGATAATTTTCTCATGAATATGAGGAAAATTATTTTTAGTATATCATGGTTCAAGGTATCCTGCTCCATTTTTCTCTTGAGTCAATTTCTTTTGTTTGTGAGAAATTTATCCTTGATACCCTAATCTTGTTTTGTATTTAGGGCTTTTGAATGAGAATACTATGGGTTCTATAATGCCTTTCTTTCTTTTTCCAAGAGGACTTGTTCCAGCATAACCCATCTTCTTCATGAGGTGAAATCCCTTTCCATATTTCTTAGTGGGTAATGTGATAACTCATACTTCTTGAGAAGTATCTTCCTCTTCTTAATCTTTGTATAACCATTGTGATATATCATCATCTTCCTCTTGTTCTTCTTTAGTTTTTCCTTTGATAAATGTTCCATCAAACATGGTGACTGGTGTGTCGATGATGTGTATGATTTAATGGCCTTCCATGTGATCTTGGTGAAGTAGGTAAATCTATCATTGATAATGAATATTCACCTATTCCTATATCTTTTAAACTAATTTGTTTCATCATATTTGTTAATGTAGCCACATTTTCTTGATTTGAGGAACTATGAGTATAGTCCATTTTTCCATCACTATATGATTCTCTTTTGTGAGGTACAAGAATTATATTGATTGGTTTCATATTGTTACAATAGTGAAACGGATTGGTTTCACATGGGATGTTGATTTCTTTCCCTTCAAAGGGGAATTTCAAACAATGATGGTAAGAAGATGCCACTACTTGCGTCTCATGAATCCACGGTCTACCTAGAAGGATGTTATAAGATAAATTCAAGTCCAGGACTTGGCATACCACATTTCTTTCAATGGGTCCCACTCTAATTGGTAACACCACTAATCCTTTAGAAGATCTATCTTCTCCATCATAGGCCTTTATGGTAATTCTTTTCTTGAGGTCTACTGCATCTTCAAAATGCCCTATAACACAGACCAATTTCAATGTACAAATTTTTTAGTCCCACTCATCCATCTATAATTAGCACTTGTCTTACTCGATGTTTATGGATTAAGACTTCAATATAGAGAGGATTATTATGGGGATGATTCATCAATTTTTTGTCATCTTCTGAAAATGATAGATAATGCTCAGTGAAGTCATATGTCCCACGATGGTTTGGAATTGACCAACATCCAGATTCTTTGGTACATTCGTTTGTAGGAGAACTTGGTCTAGAGAATGTTTCTATGTGTTGGTGATAGTTTCAAAAGTTTCAAAATAGATATTTGGGCTAGAGTTTTATGTAATTGTTTAACAATATTATATTGTTGAGAATTAAATGTCATTTTGGAAGTTGTCCCCTTCAACATAATTCTATTTTGATTCCTACTAACTGCTAGTCCACATCCTTTTCCTTTTTGTTTTTTATTATAATTACATTAGCTCGATCATCAAAATATGAAAGAGTGTTGACACTATTATTATATGTATGAGCTAAATTTTCTTTGTTTCATTGATTTCTTTTAGAGGATTCTCCTTTTTCATGAGTCATAAGGGAATTTTTGAAACCTATGTGTTCTTCATTGGTTTTGTGTCCATCCACTACAATAGTGTCGTCATCAATTAATTTTTGGATGGTGTGTTTCAATCTCATGCAATCGTTAGTTTTGTGACCATTGATCCTATGAGAGTCATAATAATGGGAGTCATTCTACCAAGATAGTTTAACTCTTGGTTCAAATTCTTTGGTATCTAGAAACGTGATGATCTTTCTTGTTAAAAGTGTCTTTAATGCCGATACTAGGGGTTCCCCTAAAGGTATAAATTTTCTTTTTGGAGGATAAGTAAAAGCCTAGGGATTATCTTGATTGCTTTGGTTGGAATTTCCTAATTGATCATTGTTTTTGGGCTGAGTGTTGGACAAATTGAATGTGGGTTGGTTTGGTTTTACATTGTTTTTTTCTACAACCCCATCATTTTTGACATGTTTATTACGGGTCCAAAACTTTGGTTTCTCATTTTTGTTATTGTTATTGTTGTTATTTTGATTTGAAGAAAATCCTTTCATATCCTTATAGAGTTTTAGTTCACCATTCTTGACTAAGGCATCTTCGATTGTGATTCCATTTTCTATCAATTTATTAAAGGACACGAGATATTGTAATTGAAGTCTAAAGTTCATTTGTCGAGTCAAGTTGTTTATAAAGATAGTTGTATTCTCTTTCTCTGGGATACTACGGAGGTATTTTTAAAATAGCCGCTTCCATCGATGTAGAAATGATAAAAAGGATTCACCCTCTTTTTTCTTAGCATTGCAAAGATCTAGCATGTTTATCTCATGTTCAATGTTGTAGGTGTATTGACTAACAAATTGGGATATTAGTTCTTCGAAAGTCCTTATACCAAGAGGTAATTTTGAGAACCATTCTATTGTCTGACCCCCTAGACTTCTTGGGAAAAATCACATCAAATATGTGTGTTCATGGATAAATTACATACTAAGGGTACAAAATTATCTCACGTGATATTGGGGGTCTATAATACCCATGTACTTATCATGTTTTGGGATCTCAATATTTGATGGAAAGGGGATAATTTTCAAGATTTTTTTGAATGGGTATGGATAAATAGTCTCCAAAGTGTATTGCTTGGTGGAAGTCCCTATTTTCATATCATCAAGTTATTTTTGAAGGGATTGAATATGTTTTTTTATGGCCCCCATGGGGTTTACCTCATCCTCATCTTGTTTGAGTTTTGTTGTATCATAGTCCTGAGGTAGTTTGACCCCTTGTTGTGCGAGGCTCAAAAAGTATCTTTCCCTATCCATGTCAAGGACTCTTTCCATGAGCTTTTGACATATAGGACTTTTTTGTGTTTCTCACACTTTTTCATTAGTGTGTTATCCTTCATCACCTTTATTATCCTCATGGGTGTTGTTGTGGTTATTGTTTGGAGTTGTCGCATGCCAATCATTCTCTTCTCTTTCTATATTTGGTTTGTCTTCTTGATTCATTTCTTGAGTTGGATTTTCTTGTTCAGGTCTATCCACTTGTGGTTGAGGCTGAACTTTCCTTTGAGAAAATACCTCCTCTGGTGTCATTTCACCACTATGACTTTGGATTTCTTTGAATTTATATGATTGTGTCCTGACAGGCATGAAATGAACCCTAGTTATTTTAAAATTTTTGAAAGTGTAGAAATTTCAAATGTAGTGATTAGATTTGGATAACCTTGAAAATGGGTACTCAAAAGTGTTTTCAAATATTTTCCAAAATGTGTGGAGATGCTCATTATTTAATGGTGTTGATTCAGAGGAGTTGAATAGTGTGCAAGAAGTGTTGTTCTATGAGCAATAGAAGTTGATCAGCGAGGAGGAATTGATCAATGAGAAAGAGGTGCTAATCATTGACCAAGAGGCACTAATCAGTGAGCGAGAGGCACTGACCAGTGAGTAAGAGGCATTGATTAATGAGCAGGAGGCATTGATTAGTGAGAAAAAGAGCTGATATGAGGATTTTGATGTTTTAAAGCTGAATTTTTCTCTTGTTTGGTTGAATTTTGTATGTTTATTTTTAGGAATAAGAGCATAGATTTGTTCAAATGTCCCTAGACATCTAAAAACACGCAACACCACACAAAGTATGCTAGAATTTCTCAACTTTGGTAACCGGTTTTGATATTATAAAAAAAGCTATTTGTAAGAACGTGTTTCTAAGCTTTTTATACTAAATGATCTTTTTTTTCTCAATCATACCACACATTGTAAACAATTTTTTTCTTTTAGTATGCTATAAAAATGAGTGTATGTTCTAGATCATTTCCACATGCTCTTTACAAAAAGATAACTCCAAGAAAGCTATCTAAGGTCAATTGGTTTTTGAGATGGCTCTAAATAGGTAGGTTTTCTAATTTAACCAAGTGCTAGCATGGATTCCATTCAAAATAAAATCAAGTTTATTCTCCATTATAGAGGCCTCCCACCACTGGTATTTCAGAGTTTTGTGCAATCCTGAAGGACTACTAGAGGAGGTACTACTCTTGATTTTATCTTGTCATTTACCCCATTATGGATGAATGCATTTTATTTTATAGTGGGTTGGATTATCGTGACAAAAGAAATTGTATCCTACTTTGGATTGTCCCTCTCACCAGCCTCTCTAAGGCATGTTCTCGGGAGGTGAGCCCACTACAGATATAGAATTTTCATAGGAAAGAAATGAAACGAAATAAATAAGGTCTAGGAGTTCGATTCACCAAAAAGGTGAAGAGTATATCCCTACTACCTTTTTACTTCCAAACACAATTTATAATGTTCTTTCCAAATCCTTTTAGTCTAATAGAATTCAAGCATGTTTGGCATTTCGATTCACCATAAAAGTGAAGATCATAGGCCTAATGCTATCCTTCACAAACAATGAGGCTTATTTTATGTGTTTTTTTCATTTCTTAGCTTATTTTCCTCTTAAGTTTGGCACTTATAGGAGTTTGATTCACTATAAAAGTGAAGAGAATATCCCTAATACCTCCCATAGGATTGATTTTTTCTTCTAATTAAGCTAGATTTTGGAATTGAAATGCCACAAGTTAAGCAATTGCACAAGGTCTTAGGATTACCTTATTCAAAGCTAGCAAAGGCTAGGCACAATTTTTGTTTTTCATCTTTGACTTTTTACTCACCTATTGGCTATAGTTCCAACTCCTAAGCATCCCCTTCAAAACATGTTAGTTGATCATAATACAAGGAAACACAAAATATTGTGGTTAAGCATCCCAACGTACATTCATATCAACTAATAAATTGTACTTTTATTGGTATAGATTGACGATGTTTGCATAGTGATCCCAAGATTTTCTCTCTTCATCTCTATGATCTACTATTTTGATCCATTGTTGATATTCTATCTCTGCTAGCCTCTTTTTCAATGCCTTTCTAGATCTAAAACCTAGATCTCTTTTCACAATTTTCTGAAGCTTCATGAATTCAAGATATTAGTAGCATACAAATCTATGTATAATACGGTTCAATTCTGAATATTGGACTTGAACTAAGAAGAGGGATATTGATACATATATTATATTTCAATTGATAAGATTGCAATATTGAAATATACCCGATGACGCTTTCCATTTCATCTTCCACATGAATTGTTTCGATAGCCTTGTCTTATTGTTTGTTATGAGTGATCCTTGTTTTCAACGCTTTCCTTAATCGGAATCCCAGAACGCAGCGCACTACCTTCTTGAACTTTGAAACACTAGTCATATCATCATACCAGTAGATAGAATCTGAAAATCCAAGGCGTCAAAATAGAAACAAAAAGAGCTGATAATTTTTCCAGAGGAGATGACAAATGACTAGAAGAGTTTCCAGATGTACGAGAGGGACTAAATTTTAGACAACAAGAGCTAATTGACTGACAGAAAGAGCTATCTGATTGATCATATGAGCTGACAGAATGACCCGAGGAGCTAAAGTTTAGACAATAAGAGCTAATTGACTGATAGAAAGAGCTATTTGATTGATCATAGAAGCTAACAGAATGACCCGAGGAGCTAAAGTTCATACAATAAGAGGTAATTGACTGACAGAGAAGCTATCTAATTGACAATAGGAGCTGACAGAATGACCCGAGGAACTAAATTAATAGCCTGAGCTAAATTTCAAACAAGAGGAGTTGATAGAATGACCCCGTGAGCTATCAGAATGACCCGAGGAGCTATCAAAATGACAAGAGGCGCTATAGTTTAGGCAGGAAGCGCTAAAGAACATGCAAATAGCTAATAAATAAAATAGCTACCATGTTTGAAAGAAAATAGTTAATAAATGATTAATATAAATTAATTATTTTAGCCAAGAGTGAGGTGTCATGTGATGTGATGAGGTGGATGGGGTGAAATGATGTGGATTTAATTAGGAGATGGGATGATTTAATTAAATGAATTAATGGGATATGCAAAATTAATTATGATGGATTAACTATATAGTTAAATAATTAAATTAAACTATGTAGTAGAGGAAATTTATTAATTAAATGTGGAATTTTATGTCTTGATTTAGTGTGTCAAATTTGTGTGTATACACTATCATAGAAGACTATAAAGCATCCTTGCACAAACTTTGACGAATGAGTATGATCATCATTGATATAGAAGTGATACTCTCTTATAACCTTTATGTCCTCCTATGTGCTATTATGTGCATGCATGAATGCTATGTGTACAAAAATTGTAACTTGTGTAGAGTGGTAATACGTAGGTTGCACTTAATTTTGAGGTTTTAGTGTATAATCATTAGAAAAATCAATGATAGACACAATAGTACCAAGGGGGAAAGTGTCCTTACACAACTTTAATTGCTCATCTAACTACCTATCTCTATGTGTGTGACCTATGTACTCATAAACTAGTTTCTATTGAAACATCTTCATAAAATCAACTACGCATATATCCCTTTTCACTAACTCGCACCTCTTTAATTCTTTTCCATCTTTAACACCATATGTGACTGACTTGTATTTTCCAATAGAAACTAGTTGCTTACAAATTTCATGTGTGATATCTAGATGTAGGCATCTAGGCAATTGTTGCAAACCACTGCATGTAGGACAAAATCCTTTCAAACACGTCATCTTATAGTAAATGCACCCATCATCTCATCTACATAGTACACTTGAAATAAACTCTCTCAGTGACTTAGGAGGTTTTTGTAGACCACATTCCTGCAAAACATCGTTAGTGTGCAAAGTACAATATATATAATGATAAATATCATGATGCATGCAAAATTCAACATGGACCCTACAACAAAACATTGTACATGCATGATTAATCTTAACATAAAATGGGTTTTTTCATCTCAAAAAATATTTGGATAATTTTAATTTGAGAAAATCTTTGAAGAAACCTTTCATAAAATTGTGTTTGAGTCATGTCTAAATAGTGTTTTGGATATGGCTCATGATTTCTAATTCCAATTCGCCTTCAAACAACATCTCTTTGGTTGGGTGAAAGCCTTGTGTTTTCATGCCAAAAAATTTCAATTAACATCTTAGTACATCAAAAACAACCTTGTCCTTGCATGGGAGTCTACCCATGAAAGCCCAAAGAGAATTATTGTTAGGATTCCCAATTTTCTCTCACCTCTCTAAGGCATTGTGTAATGTTGATCTACTTATCCTTAATGACTTGCTTGTTTATGTTAATAAACAATATTTTTCATTTCCTTTCCCGTTATGGTTGATGTGAGGACACGTCGAGTAACATTAGTATTTTTTGTGTGCGCTTTCATACCAATAGATTGGTATGCATCAAATGGATTTCTCACAATAGTTCTTTCACTACTATTTTTGCTTGTTCTTAACCCCCAAATTCTCATTGTCTCTCTAAATCTCAAATTTTTAATCATTTCAACAACTAATTGGCATATTCCACTTTGGTTTAAATTTTTAAAATAGTTATTCCAAATTATTTTAACCATTCTTCTACAAGTTCTTTCATATATTTTATCATGCATTGGCCTCACAATATTTGCTTCAATGTGAATTAGAATCTTTGGTTTTTTATGAATTATTCTAGGAGGTGTTAAGATACGTGCATGCTCTTGGTTTTCATTAGATTTATTAATTTCATCAAATTGAAGTAGCGTATCTTCTTCAAATTCATTAGGTTCATTCATTGCATTGATTTCAAATGGAGTTTATTCATTGCATTAATTAGGTGCATTTGTCACACGCACTTGAATTGGTACATGTTGGTCATTTTGATTTGGGGCATTAGGTACATTTATCATGTCATTTTGGATTTTTGCATATTCATCACTTTCATTAGGTGCATTAGATGGCGTACCTCCTCATACGCTCCCTTTGTCTTATCTTTGTTGCCTCTCATTGTTCATTTGTTCCTCTCTTGTTCTTTCCCATTACATTAATATTTATTGTCCTACACATAACATCATGATGAAAATCCAAAATCAAATAGAAAGAAAACAACAAATGAGAATAATTTTATTATAATCTAAACTAAAAAATAAAAATTTTATAAAAAAAAAAATCAATCATCTCAAAGAAAATTGATTAAAAAAATTACAAACCTAACTGTTACTATCCCAGAAACTGATGCCAAACAGTGCAGCACGGGACCTTCAAACAACTTGTAGTGCTATTTTCTAGGTCATTGGAAATATGTATGTATGTATGTATGTATGTATGTATGTATGTATATATATATATATATATATATATATATATATATATATATATATATATATATATATATATATATATATATATATATATATATATATTCTCATAACCGTAAGGGTTATGGAAACCTAAAACCAACATTAACATTTTCCTCATAATGCGTACGGGTTATAAAAAATTAGAGGTTCAACTGTAGTTTTGCATAACTAGTACGGGTTCTGTAAGAATAGGAACCCAAGAAGGAAGAAGGGGAGAGAGAGGTAGGGAGGGAGGGAGGGGAGAGAGACAGAGAGAGACCTAAGAGTGGGAGAGAGAAAGGGATGAGAGAGAGAGACAGAGAGAGAGACCTAAGAGTGGGAGAGAGAAAGGGATAGGGAGGGGGGAGAGGGAGAGAAGAAGAAAGGATAAGAATGAGGGAGAATAGGTGTGTGTGTGTGTGAGAGAGAGAGAGAGAGCCCTAAGAGTGGGAGAGATAAAGGGAGAGGGAGGGGGGAGAGGGAGAGAAGAAAGGACAAGAATGAGGGATAGGAAGAGAGGGAGAATAGGTGTGTGTGTGTGTGTGTGTGTGTGAGAGAGAGAGAGAGAGAGAGAGATATCAAGAAGGACAATTATGGCTCATAATAGATAGAGAATTTGATAATGGAAAGAAGATGAGAGAGAGAGAGAGGAAATGAAAAGAGACATGCTTTTACATCTCTAAAATGCGTACACATTATGAAAGACTTAAAATGTACTTTTTTCTTTTCAAAACCCAAGCGTGTTATGATGGACACAAAAACCCGTATGTATGTTAGGCTTGGAAAAAAGATTGGTAAACAACCCTAAGGCTTGAAAGCCCATTTTCCCTCCATTTGTGTCCCTTTACACATTTTTTTCATCTTTTAACATGAATTCTCAACTCATCCTAATCAGGTTTACAAATGATCAAGTGTGTATCTCTAAAATTATCACAATAATCTCACGTCTTCTCATCTTTATAACCATATAAGTTTTTCAATTTTTTGACAACATTAACATAATGAAATTTAATTTTCTTTACCCATGTCTTGATAGGCCTCATAGACATTTGTCTACTATTTTTTCAATCAATTTTGATCTACTTGACCAATTGCAAAATAAATTACATATTATTGTTCTACAAGTTTGAATCTATATACTTTTAAAAAAAAGAAGATTGTATTTTTGGTTATTTTGATGCAAGCTATGTCAAGCGCACGAACAGGTACCAAATTTTCAGGATGCAGACGTTTCAAAAATCATTAAAAAAAGTACTAAACAAAAAAATACACAACTTCTAGATCTTACTCTTACCTACCATCCCACCAAATACTAAATCTAACTATATCTTTTGTTGAGCACACAGAAACAACTATGTTATATTTTTTCTAAAAAAATTAGTAACAATTTTTCATGCGTGGAGGGTTTGACCCTCTTAATCTTATCCATTTTAAAAAAACTTTAGTAGTTTAGAAACTAGATTCATAGTACTACAAGTCTTATTCTTTACACATCTTCTAATTTTGAGTGGAAGACCCTCCAATTTCTCTTTGAAGTTCAAGTTTACCTGATTTCAGAAGAAAAAAAAGTGGCCACTTATACCCTCCTTTTTGCACACCATCTTGGTGTACTTACCCTTATGTTAATCTTTCCATCTCTAATTTTTTTGTATGTCTAGTTTCTCTAAAAAGCAACGTGTAGTATTTTGGGCTTAGAATTTGGCTCGCTCATCAAATTTTAAAACAAGTTACTTTTTTAGAAACTAGACTCCATTCTACAGACTTTATAAAAAAAGAAGTTTTGATTTTTTATTAGTTTTTAATGATTTCTAAGGGGAGAGCACACAAATTTCATTTTTCAAGATGTTTCCACTTCATAAATTCGTAAAAAAACATACATTTGTTAAAAAACTAGCAAAAAAAATTAGGATAACTATGTGGTGTTAGCTAACTTATCCTTGGAGTGATTAAAAATATTCAAAAAAAAAGTTAACATTTTAGGGGGAGCACACGAGATGCTATGTTATGTTTTTTCACAAAAAAATAAGACTGGACTTTTTGTGCTCCCCCTTTTTGAGAGCCTTAATCTTGACCATTTTAAAAATAAATTAGTTTAGAAACTAGTTTCAGAGTACAACTCTTGTTCTTGTCACATCTCAAAATTTTGAGTCTCGCTATCTTCAATTTCTTATCAATGTTTAAAGTTTGTTGATTTCAGGAAAAAAAAAAAGTGGTATCTGACACCCCCTTTTTGGTCTCCCATCTGTGTACACTTACCTATAGAGGCTTATAGCTTTAAAGAGGCATCCAACCACCAAGTATGAAAGGATGCTATGGTGGAAGAGTATTTTTCCATCATGAAGAATAACGTGTGGGAGGTAGTACCACAACCAAATGATAATTCTATGGTGGGCTCGATATGGTTGTATAAGATTAAGCATGTTGCAGATGGTAGTGAAATAGTTCAAAGCTCATTTTGTGGCTAAGGATTTTTCTCAAAAGAAAGGAATCGACTATGATTAGATTTTTGCTCTAGTAGCTAGGTGCTCATCCATAAGAGTTATAATTTCTATAGCTGCACAGATGGGTTGGAAAATTCACCAAATGGATGTTAAAACAATGTTTCTCAATGTGGTAATTAAGGAAGAGATTTACATAGAGAAGGAGAGAATGATTTGAAGAACATGGGAGGGAATCTCATGTTTGCAAGTTGAAAAGAGCATTCTATGGACTCAAGCAGGCTCCCGGGGTGTGGTATTCATGTATTGATATTTACTTGCAGAGTGTGGGGTTCATCAAGAGTGAGGTGGAATCAAACATGTACTATGTTCATGTGAAGGGTGAACTTCTCGTACTATTGTTTTGTGTTGATGACTTATTTCTCACAAGGTTAGAGGAGCTCATAACACACTGCAAGAAGGATCTTGTAGGAGAATTTGAGATGAAGGACTTGGGGTTGATGCACTACTTTATGGGATTAGAGTTGTGGCAAAAAGAGGGAGATATCTTCCTTGGATAATGGAAATACTTAATTGATATCTTAAAGAAATTTAGGATGGAGAAGTGTAAGCCCATGTCCACATCACTTGTGACCAACTAGAAGAATATTGATCCTTCTAGATAATAGGTGGTGGAACCAACTTTATATAGATAGTTGATAGGCTCTCTTATGTATCTAGTCAATACTAGGCCAGACATTTTTTTTGCAATGAACTCTCTTAGTCAGTCTATGGTGGAACCTAAATATATGCACTGGATAGATGCAAAACATGTTTTGAGATATCTCTGAGGCATAGTTGATTATAGGATAAAGTATGTTCTGTAGGATAGAGTGAAGCTCAATGAGTTTACTAATGCAGATTAGGTAGGAAATATAGTTGATAGGAAGAGAAATTTAGGGTGTAGTTTCAATTTGGGATCGGGAGCAGTCTCTTGGTACAACAAGAAACAGAAGTCAGTTGCACAAAGTTCTACAAAGATCGAGTATATGGAAGCCAATATGGGTATATGTGAGGCTATATGGATTCAAAAATTCTAGTTGGGCGCTTTGATCATAAGCTAGATCCTACAGTCATTTACTGTGATAATTAGAGTTGCATCAAACTCTCTGAGAATCCAATGTTTCATGACAAGTCAAAACACATTAAGATCAAGTACCACTTCATCAGAGATTGTGTGGCGAAGGGGATAGTGAAACTCTGATACATTCCTACGGACAAACAAATAGAAGACATCCTAAAAAAGACTTTGATGAAGGATATGTTTATATTCTTCGGGAATAAGTTGGGTTTTGTGTGGAACACCTTCCTCGCTAAGAGGTAGTATTGATTTTTGTTTAGCTTGAAAGGTGGAGTGGATTTTCTTTAAAGAAACTCGAGTTGGATATGTAGAAATAACTTTGTTTTTTATTCAAGTTAAAAGATTATTTCTAAGTTTGTGAAGTTGAGTAAAATCAAAAATGATTTTATACATTATTTAAAGCCAAAGAAAGAAAGGAAAGATTCTTTTCTTACAAGCTAAGTAAAGAAGCTAGGTTCTATTTATGTAAGATTATTGTAGGAAATTGTATTGTATTTTGAAGAGAAAAATTTTTGTTATGGTAAATAGAAGATCCAACATTTGCAAGTTTTTACGCACACTTTGGTTTCCTAGGTATATCTGAGTTATTGTCTTTTTGTGATTGACTTCTATTATTAGTACTTGCCGATAGGCTAGCAAGTACTATTGCATCACTTTTTGCATTTCTTCGATTAAGTAGTGATTAAAACTAATTCTTTGCACCAATTATAATTTAGTATTTTCTTATTTTGTTAAAAATAACACATATTCTATAGTCTAAATGTTAATTTTTTAAGTTTATAATTTGTAAAAATTATTTTTTGATGATATGATTGGCTAATACATTTGAGGTCTTATTACTAAAGTGAACCAATTAAAATGTACCACGTTTGTTATTTATTGTACATGAAAATCGTGCATTCAAATAATACAATCTAATTTATATATCATCTGATTTTATTTGGTTTATGGTTTACAACTTTATAGATACCTATTAAGAGATTGATAAGTTTTTCCTTATATTAAAATAATATTTCTATTTTTGTTATATTATAAAATATTGAATATTTTTTAGATTTATTTTAATATATATTATATAAATTTAGATTTAATAGAATAACATTATAATATTGTTGAAAAAGAGTTATTTGGACAAAATAATTAATATTAAAATTAATTATAAGTAGAACTATTTTACAATTTAAATTAATTATAAATGATATTTTATAATTATTTATAAAATCAAAAAATATTATTAGAACTATAATTATAGCAATTTTATAATTTTTTATAATTAAATAATTAGTTTACATATAAATCAAAATTAAAATTAAACTTAGTTATAAATTATTATAATTAAAAATTCACTTTACATATAAATCAAAATTAAAATAAAATTTATTTATAAAACTAAAGGCAAGTACTTGGCCACTATGTGGCACTTGTTTGTTTTTCTTCTACTATTATTTGTTATTAATTAACCTTAAATATTAATTGTTATAAATAAAATAGAGTTTTTATTCTATGAATTTATTATGCAATTAATATGTAGCTGGGTTATAAGAAATTAACATAATTGACCTCCCAATTACTAATTTTAAAAGGATCCCCAAAAGTGATTTAACATATGTACTCATAGCTGATCATTTTTTAGCTTTTTTAGTTGGTAATTGGCCTATTTGTGCACCACTACTAGGAGATTTGTGCATGACTAATAGGACATTTGTTCACAAGTATTGTCAGTTTTGAGTGAATGATTATTGGTGCACCTTTGAGTGGACATCAAGGGGCACTTTGAAATGGCCACTTTTTACCCTTCAATGCTTGACGATCTCTACATGGAGTTTCCTTAAAACCTAGAAGTCATAAATTTTTTAAAGATGTCAACTAATATACCAAAGCAACAAAAAAATAGTTAAAATGATAATTTAGATTCTACAAATACACAAAGTTAAAATTATGCGGGTACTAGTACTCTTCCCCTACTTCCCAAACAGAGGAAGCCCATGACCTCACCATACAAATATGAAAACAAATGTTGGGGAAATATTATAAGATGGAGAATTATTGTATGGAGGATAGAGAGTATTTGAAGTAGATCTAGGTGTAGAGGGTTTTTATACAACTAAATTATGGTGACAAGATTCAATGCAAAGAAATATGTTAAATTAATGATTTTGTGTGTGAAGGCTTCTTTACTTGATTGCATAAGTCAATTCTGATTATGCCTATATGATCATTTAATGGTTTAAAAAGTTTCTTAATTTAAAAATATTGCCCTCCTACGTGTGTAAAACATATATAATATGATTGTAAAGGTAGATAATTCATTCATTTCAATTAATATAAATAACAAAGATTACTTATAATGTTCCCCAATATAATCAAGGGTTTGGTTCACTTGCTCATCACATAATAAACTACACACCATTGCTTGAATTTATTTCTATTTAGAGTGTCCATCTTTTAGATTACTTGATTTACTTAAATATCAATATTCATCAACCTTCAAGAACTGACCAAGGGAGTTCTCAACAGCCTCAAAGAAAGACATCTCTTAGAAATGGAGTGGGAGATTCGGGAGGTGAACCCACACTGAATGCACATTGAGTGGTTCAGTTAGAGGATTAAATGAGACTATCCAGGGTTTAGCAGAAAGGGAATGATTCTCCCAGACCCACAACTTGTTCAAAACTACATCGCTATCTTCAGAAGAAGAAACTAAGGAAATAAAAAAACCCTTAGCACAAAAGTAGAGTTCAATGTCAGCTGAGACTAATGGTCGCCAAGGCTTGGTAACCTAATAGTGCAGGTCCAGAAGAGAGGTCCAAAGGCCTGAAAATCTACCAACCAAGCCAAATTTCTGGTAGAACTCCACATTGTCCAATGTTTGACAACCACAAACCACCACATGTGAGGTCTTGGCATAAGCAATAGAACGAGCTTTCACCTTTGAGGGAATGGTAGTCGTAAATTTGGCAACATGGGCATAGCTTGTTCTGCCAATAGCAATATTTTTGGGGGGGGGAAACCCTTCCCCTGTCAACATTAGCCTCCAACCGAAGCAGGAGGTAGTAGAAAACTTGATTTAATGTTATTATTGCATTATTTTCTATTTATTGTATTGGTGTTTGTTACTTTAGAAAACTTTATATTTTATGGATACATATATGCAATTTTTTATTATAATATTAAATTATAAAATAGTATATTAAAGTTAAAATATATTATATATTTATTAGTCAATTATCTACAATTTATATAAAGTAGGTTGTATATCATCTATAATACTTTATAAGATAAATTACTTTTATGTGATTATTTCTTATTTGATTATATATTTATTTTGTCCATAAAATTAATGATCAAAATAATCTATACTTTTTTTTGAAATATGTCTATCAAAATACAATATATTTTTTCTTTATATTTCATATATGGTATAATCCATTTTTTTAATTTTATTCTACTAATAAATTTTATATATCACTTTTTATTATTATTTTATATTATGTTGCATTAATCTTTATTATATAAAATCAACCATAATCTTAAGCATATCCTAATTGAAACCCCACTTACATTGAAAACGTGATTAAATTAAATAAAATAATCAACAAATTGCTGAACCAGATTTTTAATTGCTATTTTATTTGAACATTTGCAAGGAGGAGTTCAGTTGAAAAGTTTTGATGGCTTTTCATTGAAAGTAGATGGTTTAGTGTCTATTTTAAATTTGAAACTAAAAGTGTTGAAGTCATGGTTGTGAAATTGAACTAGATATTACGAAAAAGATTGAATTGTACACACAAAAAAAAAAAAATTTCCATTGTTTTTAGACTTACAATAGCACCTTATTGGGGTACAATTGCTAGTATAAATAACAAAGCTTAGTTATAACGTTCACCAATATAATCGAGGGTTTGGTTTACTCCTCATCACACAAATAAACTCCACACCGTCGATTGGATTTATTGCTATTTAGAGTGTCCATCTTTTAGATTACTTGATTTACTTAAACAAGAGAAATGAATGTCCACATTCAATGAGACCAGTCGCCAGTATTTGATATTCCGATTCCCTTTCCATTTCCCGGTGCACAACAGAGAAATGAATGTCCACACGATTCCTATCTCACGGAGATATTCCTCTGTGAAAAATAGTACTACGACTGCATTGTCCACCTCTAAGATCATATTAAATACCTTTTACTCACGTAGGAGGCCGGTATTCATAAATTGGGGAACATTGAAAACCATTTAATTGTCTGTATGGGCATAAACGGATTTGACTGCTGCAATCAAGTAAAGCAACCATCACACTCAAAATCGTAAGCCTTGAAAGATATTATTCTGCATCGAATCTTGTCACCATAATTTAGGTAAACAAAATTTCTCCACCAGTCAGAATTTGCCTATATCTTCTTCAGATCTTCTCTCCTCTCCATACATCCATTTTATACTATGTGTGATGAGGTCGTGGGCTTCGATTGTTTCAGGAGTAGCAGAGAATGAAGATGGGTTGAATGAATTCCTTCACCCATTCAACGAAGATGGGTTTTCTTTCCCAAAGACCCCAGAAAAACGGCAACCAAGAAATACCAGAAAGCGGTCTAGTAAGCGTAGGAAGAGGAAAAACAAAGGACGAGACTACAGTTTGGAGTATGGGTTCAGCGATTTAAAACTTTTATCTTCGGACTGTTTACCATCTCGTCCAAGAAACTACAGTTTGGAATATTATGAGTATGGGTGCAGCGATTTAAAACTTTTATCTTCAGACTGTTTATCATCTCGTCCTAGAAACTACAAGCAAAAATACGAGCAAAAGGTGAATGAGTTGGGTTTGCTTGAGGTCAAGTATAAACAAACGGATGAAATCCTGCAAGAAAAATGTAAGACGCTTAAATTTCATAGGAAGAAGTGTTATCAGTTGGAACAAATGCTCAAAGAATTTGATAATCTGAAAGTTGCTCTGGATTTTGTTATTGATGATAATGGTAGAGTATTGAAAGAAAGTGAGAAGCTATTAGATCAGCTGAAGAAAGCCGATGAGGAAGTAGTATATTACATACAGAAATCTGAGAGGCTTAAATGTGAATTAGATGTTGCTGCTCGAGATAAAATGGCAGTCGCCGAGGAGTTAAAGAAGACTAAAAACATGTTAAAACAAGGGCTGCACGCAGCTGGAGTCCCTGCCTAAGGTGGGGGAGCAGGAGAAAGTGTGTGCAACCAGTATCTAGCATGGCAGGTGAAATGCCAAGTTCTAGATTGTCTAATAGATGTATTCAAAGAACTGAACATTAGATACTGTCAAAAGCCACATCTGATAATCAAGAGAGTGGCCTGATTTCTCAATGGATGCTTAGAAAACTAGGGAGATTGTGATCAAATCGAGGTTATGACTGACTATGACTTGTGAGCCAAAAGCCTATTGTATAGAAGAGTTTTCTAATAAGTAGGTCATTAAAAACTGTTCCAGCAGCCTATGTATTCTAATATTTCCTATTCGAATACATCTCTTCCTCTTATGATATTCTGAATTGAATCATATTTCAGAGTTATTAGAAACGCATTGGGTGAAAAACTATACCACTGTCACTTAGACAAGACCATTCATTCTTTCAAAAATAAGAAAATATTATTTGAGTCTATGCATTACGGTACAATAATTAATGTACATGGCAAAATAACAAATATTCATTAAATTACCAATAATGCAATTGAAACAGTTGTGCTTATATCTATCATAATGTGTGGGTGGATGTTAATAAAAAATGAGTCATGGCATTGGGGTAAGAAAAGAGTGGAAGAGAAGATAAATGTCAAGTGGAGAGGACAACCAAAAACACCAAATAGAATCTGAAGTTAGTTGTGGAAAATGATGAGAGATCATCTTCTTTGGTGTTTTTAGATGTGAAGGATTGGAAAGAGTGTAGAGCTACACAAGAAAAGTGTTGGACTGAGAGCAGGAAAACGAAATATTTTCTAACAGAGTTTAGAGCATGCAAAACCTCAAGGACAACATGTAACAAAAGAAAATATCAGAGATGTGATGTTCAGTGCAATTCCAAAGCAAGATACAGTTAGTATATGGCAAACATTAAGTTGAGGACTAGTTCAAGGAGGACTAGAAGCAAAAGAGTCACCGTGACTGTTATAGCAATTACAATATTTGATACTGCACTTTTGCATCTAGTATTGAAATTCACAGCCGAATGAGAGAAAGAGCCTGTAATACAAGCTTCCATTACTCCATTGTTTGGAACCAAACACTAGAAATTGGATCAAGATTAGGCATGGGTAATAAGTTATAATTGAATTGCATTGAGCTTAACTATGAATATGTATTAATATGCATCATTTCTGCACATGTTTTGGCTCAAATTAATTTGTTGCCTACATCACGGTCCTGTGCAACTAGTTTTTATTTTATTTTTTAAGGCTTGAGCTTTTTATAAGCATGGTAAATAATTTGATATCTTCTTAAATAGTTGAGAAACCTTAAGGATTAGAAATTTTTAGATGTAGATGAAGGTGCAAGGCTAATAGTATAAAATTACCGCTTAACCTTGGCTGTACATTTTGTTTCCCCTCCATTTCATTTTTAATGAGTACAAAAACGTCATAATTCATAATTAATTGAGGCAAGCAGAAAACCATTGGTTCCTAAAATAAATAAATAAAATTAACAAATCTAAGAAATGGGCTGCTAAAAAAAATTCTCTGGACTGAAGAATGGGACCCTTCTCTTAAAGATATCTACAACCGTCTGCAACAACCAAAAAAACATTAACAAACTTGTGTTGTTCCTTATGAGACAAAATTAGCTAGATCATCAGATGGTTCCCTGCTCTTATAGATATCTATAACACTCCCAACAGCAATGCAGTTAGGGTCAGGTCAGCAACACCAATATAGTTAGTGTTAGGGTTAGGAAGGAAACACTGATATAGTTAAGACTATCTTAGCCACACCCATACAGTTAGAGCCAAGTGAAGAGGCACAGGTAGATTTTTATCAGCTGGTTACATTATTCTAGATTAAAAAAGAGCAAGCAACCAATCGAAGAGAAAATGCATTCTATTACCTGATATTGGCAATTCCTTCCTGGTAAGGACGCGAGCATGGTGGATGGTCTTGGCCACGACAGAATTGATGACAAGGGTCTGAAGACGACGCTCCAAGAAGACTGCGCAAAACTCTGGCAGAGATATTTTAAATTTTTCGTTGTTAAAGATTACGTTGAAGTATACAAGCTTCTCCATTTCCTTCCTCTGTAGCACCTTCAACACACGCTGGTAGGCCTCAAAAAAAGCACTGGTGGACTCGAACATAATATATTCGACTCCATACTCAAATTTAGCCTCCAGCTTATCAATGCCTCTCACCCCAATTTTATTCTCAACATGTAAATCCCCGTGCCTTCTTGTTGAAACCACGGCCCAGAAAAAGGTCTCAAACCCATCTCCAGAAATGCAGAGGAGGGAATTGTACATTAACAATTTTCCAGTGGCCCAATCCACATAGTTCTGTCCTTCTATGCCACCGAACTTCAAAACATATTCCATTCAAGCATCAAAAGGCATAGAAGAAATTTTTTTTAAAAAAACACCGATTTTTTAGGGCTTACCCATAACTCTAACAGTCAATGTAGTAAGGTTACAGTGTAACAATTATAATATTCATTCAAAAGTGACCGGTGGTTAAAAGCCTTATGGATGCACTTCAAGCTTTACCCACACAGCCCACAGAGTCTCAAAGGAAGCTCATAGCCTCACCCCAGACATACCAAGTAGTCAAGAAAGGGAAAAAGGGATGGCTGTCTTACAATGCCACCCAAAACTCAGTTAACGTTTAAACAACTATGATGTACATTCCAACGTAACCTAAGCTTACAAATATTTAAAATGTGCCAAGCTTACCCCGCAGAATGTTAAACCAGACCATAACCCCATCCAATATTTACCTAGCCCTCAAACAGATATATATTAGAATAGATTAAAAAACAGTTGCTTTCCATGGACCCAATTCACACAATTAGATTCTCTTCTGTACTATTATTTAAACACATTCTCCAAACCCAATTTTGCAGCGACTGAATTTATCCAGCAACATTCTCTTGCAATCTATTAAAACCCAGCTTATTCAACTATCCTCTGTTTAAATTCTTTAACATACTAGATACCTGCTTATGCAATCACCCAGTTTAAATTCATATTGCCTCAACTACTCAATTTTTAAACACATTGTATGCTCGGTTTTGCATTACCCCACTTCCCACAAGACCAACTAAACTACTGAATTTCAAAATATGCCATACACTGTAGACCCACTTTTGCATTTACCCAAATTTAGAAAGTGTTCGTCTAAGTCATTTAATTCTTAAATCACAACTACAAAATACCTGAATTTTCTGCTCTCATTCCCACCATTCTTACACTGTTAAAAATTTGTATGTCTATGAGCGACTTGCAGTTGAAATTATGTGATTTTCTCTTTCTGAGCTCCCTTACAGCCTGTCTGTAAGGAGCAATGAGGATATTTTAAAACTATGCATAACATCCGTGTCCAAGATTTAGCAAGCAAATAAAACAGAAACTCATAAGTCTAGAATCTTCTTCTCATTAGGTTTATGAACTGTAGAAACTGAAGAATCTCCATTTTTTACTTTTTCTAATTTGACCATTAAAGGACAAGGCCAACAATTCATGATTTATGTCAAACCTAAGTTAGAAGGTTTGTGTTGCATTAGAATCCAGTGACAAAAAATTCAGAACAAGTCTTAACAGCCGATAAAAATTAGAAAATAAACCTGTGATTGATCTGAAAGATGTTCATCTGTATTTTTTATTTTTGAAAATAAGAAATTAATCCATAGATCATCAAAATAGGTGAATGTCTATGTTTCTCATTCATATCTGGGTTCGACGGTCCACTGATGTTTTCCTGAGGTTCTATATGGCTGGTTTCAGCTGCTCAATATTTATATAATATGTAAAAAAATAAAAATAAATTGTGAGCAACCATTACTTGCACAAAATGTATGAAATCAAATACATACAACAACTGATAATTGATAATTCAGTGTCAACTGTCAGATGTTAAAAGATAATCCAAAATTATCTATATTAGTGTGGAAAATCAACACAAAGCATGATATCGCTATTCATGATCTATTCATCATTTGCTGGTTCATTTGAAGTTAGAACCAAAAGCAGCGCCATGCTTTTGTTGTCTGTGTTTTTAGTGTCTAACAAGGCATTTTTTAGGGGCAGATAGGGCTTTTTTGGCTTTTTTTATTCTCTTCAGTAGCAGCTCACCTTCAAATTTTCGCGAGAGTTCTTCTCATCCAGAGTAAGAAGCATTGTAGCGGCATTACGGATGCGGCTGAGCGCGTACTGAACCCGGCACTGCTCTCTCTTGTTTCTGAGCACGTACAGATGAAGTTCAGCTCCGCGTCCAGCTGCTCCTTCTCGTATGGCCACCTCGGCTTCTTGAAAGTCTTTCCATCTGTAATGAAATACACAACGAAGTCCTAGGAAATATATCTGTATATAGACTGTGAAAACATGCCTTTCCACGGAACTGAACTCCATTGCACTTACAGTTGTGTTAAAAAAATGACGTGTACCATGCTACTTCTCATTGGCCAATTACTCATTTTTTTGGAAATTTCCTTGATTCCTTTGGAAACACGTTGGGGCATAATTGGCAGACTCTTTCTTTCTCTGGCTTCTGTGGTTCATGCTAATTCACTCTAAGCATGTTTTGAGGTAGATAGTAGAGCCTTTATTTCCTTCCTTGGCTTGATGAAGATCATACTGGGTAGATACAGGCTTGAAGATGAACATTTCTTCTGCAAAACTTCCCTCCATCTCAAAGAAATTGTGCCTTATCACCATCTTGTAGGTTATGCAAGCTCTGTTGCATTGAATTGGCCTTTCTAGAACTTCATTAGGGTTTCTTCCTTACACGGGATCCATATCTACATGTGAACCTTGCTCAAAGCTATCTATCTCCCACTGTCCCTCTCCGCATGTATGCGAAATGTGTTAGCATAGTTGATGCACGTGAACTATTTTCTGAATGCCACCTAAAAACTACATGCGCTTTTCATCAAATTTGATGATTGATAAAAGAAAAAGACTACCGGCAAAAATAGCTTTGTCCAATCAGAAAATAGGAATAACATAATGAAAAATCAATTAATATAATGAAACTGGCAAAGACCATATGTTAAAAGTTTATCGCACAGTTTTTGAGGGCAGATTAATGGCAAGAAAGACGCATGAAAACTTTAGTCTCCAGCCTAAATGGCAGGGACTAACAAAAGGAGATTGTTGAAGATGAAAAAGTTTTCGATTGCCTTATTTGCATGGAGCCTTGCGTTGCTTCAGGCTACCATAATACTCGGTATGTTGGCTTTCATCAATTCTTTGTTTTCAGGTTAAGATTACATAAACAAGACTTTTAGCCATATATCTATTTAGTTGTTTTTATTGTTTGTTTTTTTCAATAATAATAATTGGATCAGAATTTTTGTTTGGGGTTAAGATTATACCGATTCTTTGCATTAAGGAACTTTTATTTTAATGTGAAATTTGCAGCTCTCTTCCATGTGGCCACTTTTTTGGTAGGTCCCGTATAGAAAAATGGATTAAGGAAAAGGATGCTAAGATTTCTAAGATGAGATTCTTTTCTTCTAAATTGTGTACAATATATTGAATGGTTTTTATCAATCTTATTACTAATTTGTTTTTTGTTTGAAAATTTAGAGTGCCCAGTATGCCAGAAAATAGCGTCCTTACGAGGCATTAGAAATCACTATACATGACAGATACCTTTGGTAATTAAAAATCCATTACTTAGAACTTGCAGCCCTACATATTCTTTCACATATTCAATATTTAATGGAAGTGGCTAAGTTTCAGTGTACTATTAACTAAATTTCAAAAATAGAAATTTCAGACAGATTGTACTATTGACTAAATTTCAAAAATAGAAATTTCAGACAAAATTTCATGATCTTAAATTTTCACATTGATGTTAATTATTCACAAATATACTAAAAATAGGGATAGGCAAGAACAAATTTTCAATTCATACACATTTAAAGTATATAAATTTGAAGAAAAAGCATATTTATCCATAAAAAGCTTCAAATGTTCAAAATTGCATGCTACAAATCTTTTTTAAAATTGCATATACATACTTATTAGTTAATTGTCCTTGATGTGCTTTATTTGTACATTTAGTTTGGTTAGCTAAGTTTTTGTTGATGAAGTTATACTTACTATTAAGATTTATAGAAATAATAGCATGTCTCTTGAATGTTTTATGTAATTAAAGCATTGAGTCTTCCTTCTTCGAATAAGTAAATTCACTTGCATCTTTCATCATTCTTGTTCCTTTCTACTTTTTGTCCTTATTTTCATCTTCCTTCTTCAACTTGTTCTTGTATTTTATTCTCATCATCATGTCATCTTCTTCTTGATAACATGAACCTGTCTATCTATGAAAGTTAGTTTCATTTCTTCTAAACAATGTCATTACACAATTGAAAATATCATTTAAAATAACTTTCAAGATCATTTTGATTTTACATTATATATCCACATAAGTCTGAAATTGAACTTAAGATTCTCTATAATTTACCATTTTCATCAACCATAAAAACTTGGACTGAAATAGAATTTCTAAATTTTTACTACTTGCCCATCCATTTTTTTACCAATAAACTACTTTGCCCAACTTTGAATGTTGAATGAATCATTTTGTAATGACTTTAACCTCCTAAACAAAAATATGAATAATAGATTCTTTATCAATTTAGAACACTTTCTATAAATATTTTTTAATTTATATTATATTAATCTAAATTTTAAATAGCATTACTAATTGTCAAAAATATCCTCAAATAAACTATTAACATTGATAAATGATCTTAAATTTAATTTTTTATTTAAATTAATTATAAAAAAGATCACTTTTAATTTTATATTTATAAATATTTTAATATTTCATCTTTATAGAAATATTAATATTTATCACTGCTTTTAAAATATGAGTGATTCAAAATTTACAAAATTGAATACCATGAGTGATTCGAAATTTACAAAATTGCATATAATTTGATATAGAAGTTTCGGCTGACCTTATCAGATTCGTAGTTTTTCAATCTCACTAACAATAAACACCACAAAATAATCAGAGTTAACATATATTTGATAGTATTGACTGTTTACGCTGTGCAAAATATAACCATAATTGTAAAATCATATAAACAAAATTTAGTTGAAAACTTCCCAAGTTCAAACAACTGATATGTTTTCCAAACTTTTAGCCTCTGGTTGTAAGCTTCATTGAGTAGGCTACTTTACCTAATTAGGTCTGTAAATAACAACGGTTATATTAGTAGTGAAAATTTGAAAAATAAAAAATAAAAAATTGCCTAAATATTAAAACAACTTCAGAAAATGGTCTATTATTACTATATTTAAAAGCACGGAAAATTTTGAAATGATGAAATGCCAAATTATAAATGCATGCCATCAATATTGATAAAAGATAGCCAGATGATATATCATGTATGCCATCAGATTGTATCTTAATAATTATGAAATGTAATTTAAAAATGTCAAACTCTATTAAGAAAAAAAAACATTTAACAACTCTCACGATACTAAGCAACTAAATTAATGTATTGATTCCAGAAAACTACTTTTTGAATCTCTCTCGTCGAACTCTATTAAGAAATAAAAAACATTTAATAACTCTCAATATACTCTGTTATAAATAGAGAGTTTTAATTACCAGAAGATATCTGTCATATATAATGATTCCTAATGTCTCCCAGGGTTGCTTTTTTCTGGCATATTGGGCACTGTAGATATTTCAAACAAAAACCAAATTAGAGAAAAAATTGAAAACCCATCCGATCTGGAATAAAAAATTCAGATGAAACTAATCTTACCTTAGATAACTTAGCACCACTTCCTTTAAGCCATTTTTCTATACATGACCTACCAAAAAAGTGGCCACAGGCAAGGGAGCTGCAAAATTTCACATTCAAATAAAGATTTTTTCAACTTCAACTTTAATGAATATAATCCTAACCCTCAACTCAATCTTCACTGATATGTGTATAACCAATTTTATAACATTCATCTTAATTATTCAAACACTAGAATAATACTTATAATAGCTGTAAATTGTTAAATTGCTGATATCGTTTTCTAAGAGGATCTACTAGTTGTGCTTCTCATAGCTGTAAATTGTTAAATTGCTGATATCGTTTTCTAAGAGGATCTACTAGTTGTGCTTTTCAAAATTCCATGTAAAATTTCAAATCAATTCTATTATTTTAACAGCAGCTTACTTGACAAGTCTTAAGGTTAGAGAATCACATTATCAAATATGATGCTACATCAACATGTTTTTTGCAAAGTCGTACATAAGAGACACCTATAATTGAGCAGCTAATATGGCATGATATGATTGGATGTTTTATAGAATAAAGCATACATTTCATTCAATTATAGGTAGTCATCATCAGCAATAACAACTTTAAAGTCAGAACTACTAGTTCAATATTGTGAAAAATATTAGACATTAAATCAACAATTATAAGTATTATGAATATTATATCAACAACTCTTATCACAACTATTAAAATGGATTCACATACTAGATCTTCCCCTATGCAATCTTAAAAGCTTAAAACGAAGAAGTGATGAAAGCCCATGACATACCAAGAATTATGGTCACCTGAAGCAACGCAAGCCTCCATGCAAATAAGGCAACCGAAAACTTCATCTTTGCCACTGAAATCCTCAACAATCTCCTTGTGTTTTAACTTGTTCTTAGTCTTCTGTAACTCCTCGGAGACTGCCATTTTATCTTGAGCAGCAAGATCTAATTCACACTTAAGCTGATCAGATTTCTGCATGTAATTTACTACTTCCTCATCGGCTTTCTTCAGCTGATCTGATAGCTTGTCATTATCTTTCAATACTCTACCATTATCTTCAATAACACAGTCCAGAGCAACTTTCAAATTACCAAATTCTTTCTGCACTTGTTCCAATTGATTACACTTCTTCGTTCGAAGTTCAAGACTGTTCTTTGTTTCCTGCAGGATTTCATCTGTTCGGTGCTTCTCGCTGACAACCCACTTCTTCTCTTGCAGAACACGGTTAAACTCGACCTCGAGCAAACCCAAATCATTCAGCTTTTTCTCGAATTTATGCTTGTAGTTTCTCTGACGAGAAGATAAACATTCTGAAACACTTGGTCCAGGACCCAGCCCATATTCATAATATCCTCTGTTGTAATACTCCAAACTGACTCGTCCCTTGTTTTTCCTCTTTCTACACTTACTAGAGCGCTTTCTGGTATTGCTTGCTTGCTGTGTTTTTGAGCTCTTCACAAATGGGGATGTGAAAGAAAACCCATCTTCTTTCAATGGCGGAAGTACTTCGTTCTCTGCTACTTTCCAAACAACGAAACCCTGCGCCGACCTCATCATACAAGCATAAAAAAAAAAATGTCGAGGCAAAGATTATAAGAGGGAAAATTACCGTGTGAAGAATAGAGAAGATTTTAAGTAGATATATGCGACGAGGGTTTTCGTACAGCGGAATTTTGGTGACAAGATTCGTTGCAGAAGCATATCTTTAAGTTAATGATTTTGCGTGTGAAGGCTTCTTTTCTTGATTGCAGCAGTCAATTCCGATTATGCCTATATGGACGATTAATGATTAAAAAGTTTTTTAATTTATAAATACTGACCTACTACGTGCGTAAAGCTCTAACATTTAGTATGATTGTAGAGGTAGACATTGCAGTTTTAAAATTAATATAAATTATCAATTGCATCTTAGTGTACAATGGGATGCGTAGGCGAATAGATATAGAAGTTCAATTAAAGAAAATTGGTCTATCTGTTACATACAACATAATAATACACATTAGATTAATTTCAATATTAGAATGATCAAATATAATTTAGTTATACAACAGGCACTGGCTACACACGGCAACCATTGTCAGATTGTCGGCACTTTAAAATGAGAAACAGACATGACAAGACTGCAGTGGCTATCGAGCCACTAAATTTTTTTATTTGCAAACTTTTGAAAAAATCTAAGTGTTTCCCCTTCGTGGCGGCTATGCATTAAATTAAATAATAAAATACTTCTCGAAGAATTATATATTTAAAATATAATTAATATAGTAATGCACTTCGAAAAGCACATGATGTCCAATCTTTAAAATTCTATTTAGAACCACAGTTTTCAGTTTGAAAAAGTAATGCATATACGAGCTTTGCTGTGGTATTTAATTTAATTGTTAGTCCCGTCTATATAGGCGGAGACTATTGTTTTCACCTAGTCTTTTGCAATTAGTTTACTTCAAAAATTGTGCTTTGCAGAAATATTAAACATGATTTATATTTCTTGGCAGTCTTTTGATTTTTTATTTTAAATTTTTTAAGAGTATTTTTTTTTTTCAATTGGCTGTTCATATTTTTGCCAGGGGTATAATTATTTTTCCATTCTGAAAATTGAGAAAAAACTGTCCAATCAGTTAAAAAGTAGCACAAAGAAAGATTTATGTGTTTTATGGATTTTAATATTTTTAAGTTTCGAGTATAGTTTAGGTTTGTGTTTATTTAATTTAATAGATTTAGATGACTCTTTATAAACAACTTTAAAATTTATTAACATCAAATATTTTTTTATAAATATGTTTTTAAATTTTATTTGTAATGAATATGCATTTTTTAATTTTATTTGTATATAATTTTTATTGGCTCGAGTAGAGGGGTTTGAAAGGAATATTACATTGAGATTAAATACCAAGACATATGGATGTCCAATAATGTAATACAGATTCAAACTTTAATAATATTATTATTATATGGACACTAATTAACACAATATGATAAATACATTATCAGATAAATTTGCACATATAGGAAATTTAGCATTCATATGTAGTGTATTAGTTATCTCTAAACATCAAAATTATAATTTATTATTTTTCAATGTAAAATTGATTAATGTGATAAAATTATTTTTGTAAAATACTTTTCTTAATAATGCATCATAACATTATAGTTAATAAAAATAAATAATGCAAATAATATACTATAATAAATTATATTTATATATTATAATATATAATTATATATTAAATTATAATGTAGTTACTTATACATATACTATAGATTATATAATTAAATTAATTTATATTTTTAATATTTAAACTATAATTATAATAAAATTAAATAATTTTAAAATATAAAATTAATTATTTAAATTAAAAATAATAATATAATATAATTCAATGTTCCATGAATTCATATGAAGATGAAATTTAATTCGACTTTGGAGACGCACACAGCTTAAATGGATAAGTGACAAAGTGAGAGCAAGTAAACGTATGGGTAATTTTCAAAATTAAAACCTAGTTTTCCATGGTAAGTGCACTAGTGATTTAAGGTTTTCCTTCCCCTCATCTCGTCAAAATAAAAGAATTAATAACAGATTTTTCTGTGAGTTCAATCAAAATGATTTAAGCATAAAACAAAAAAAAAGGCAAGGACTCTATTAAACACCTAGTTGTAAACAAATCTTGAATAGCATTATGCAATGCTTCATACTTCTCTTTTTCCATAAGGTGGGACTCTAGCTCTACAGAGCTCTTGTTTATTTTAATTTTTAATTATTGTTTTTTAAATTTATTTTCTTTTCAAATATAAAATATTTTAAAAATAATAAATATTAAAATGTTAAATTCAGAGAAAATGTTAAGTTTTGTCATTTCTCCAAGGCATATAGTTTCCATAAATTGTGTCTTATTTAGTCCAATTAATTGAGGTTAAAATTAATTTTTCTTCATATTAAAGACTCAATATATAAATAATTCAATAGTTTTCAATTCTTATCATGTCTATAATTTTATAATGTTTCTACAATTTTATTTGTTACAAGAAATTAAAATTATGCTAAAATAATTCTTCATATTTACAAATATAGATAATTAATAAAATTTATTTTTAAAATATCTATTTATCATCTATACATTCAATTGTTACAAATATGAAGATTAATAAATTATTATTTTGAAAAAACATATAAGAAATATATATTATATTAATAAATTATATAAAAAGATAATTAATAAGTGTAAAAATGTATAATAATAACATAATAAAAAATAATCAGAAACATCTTACTTTTCTAATGAGAATATTAAAAAATATAAAGAAAATGTAGAAACCTATCATTTTTCTAATTGACAATAAAAATATTTCTATATTTTTCTTATCCTTTTCTAATTATAAACATCATTAATTTCAATTAGAGAAAAAATTATGAAATATAAAAATATAAAAGCATCCTACTTTTCTAAGTGAGATTAAATATGTTTCTAAAGAAATTAAAATTATCTTCCTTTTTCTAAATGAGAATATTAGAAAAGTATCTTAGTATCTTTTTATATTTATAAATATAAATATAGTAACAAAATTGTTATAAAAGAAGTTTCTATATTTTTGAATTATGTTTCTAAAATTTAAAAGTGCTTATTAATTTGATTATGTGAAAAGTAATTTTTCATATTTATAATAATAATAAAACTATTATCTTTAAATAGTTATTTTTATGAATAGAATTATTATTTAAAAAATTACTCACATTTAACTTTAATCCTTACCAAAAATGAAAATCTACCATAAACCTAATACCAAACCAAAGTAAGCCATAGCTATAAACCTAACTAAACAATAAGGAAAAATTAACCTTGACCCTTACCCTAATCAAATTAAATTGAACACTAACACACAACCACTTTGAACCTTAACTCAATACAAAATTGAACCCTAATCATACCACTTAAATAAGTTTAACTATAACGGTAAACTAAAATAGAACCATACGTGGATGATGGTTATGTTGTTATCCATAACAAAAAGAAAAGGAAGGGTAATAATTGCTCTCAGCCTAAAACTATGGCTCCTGCTCCCATTAATAGTGCTGACCACCATAATTCTTCCTCGGCTAATCTTATTACAGCTAATAATAAGCCTCAAAATGATAGTCTTACTTCTAACTCTCATGGTAGGGTAAGCGATCAGAGGTTTCCTCCGAAAGTCTTCCAAGAGATCGGGAAGGATTATGCTCTGGAAGTCATTCCAGCTATTCCCATTCCTGATAAATCCCCAAGCATCCCTTCCATGGAATTAGACTCCCAGTCAGAATTTGAAGATGATCACAACATTGATCCTTCAGCCACTAAGCGTAGAGGTAGGCCCCCTGGCTCAAAGAACAAGCCCTCTGGGTTAAAAATAGGTGAGACCTCAAATAAGTTTTCCCCCTTGGCTGAACAAGCTGGAAATGCATGCTCCACCCCTAATAATATGTCTCAATGAACTGCCTATCCTGGAATGTGAGGGGTTTAGAGTCCACTGATAGGAAATTTGTCATCAAGCGGTTGCTTAACTCTGTGCATTCTATCGATTTCTTTATGATGCAAGAAATCAAAGCTGTAGGATTCATTCTTGAGTCCAATTTAAACTTTATATGGAAGGATACGATTAAATTTTTTACTAATCACACTAGAGGTCGAGGAGGAACTGCCCTTCTCATTAATAATAAATGGGAAAACTACATAACTAACAACGGGTGTTCTCCCTGCCAAAAAGCTGTTTGGGCTATTATTGATTATGATAATAAGGTCTTTGGTGTTTGTGCTATCTATGCCTTGAACGACCCTAAGCAAAGAATTGAGCTTTGGAACTGGTTAATTAACCTCCCTGATATACCTTGGTTCTTCGGTGGAGATTTCAACATGGTTGAAGCCCAGGAGGATAAACTTGGGGGTAACCCCTTTCACTGGAAGGATAATGAAAAATTCATGTGGAATAGACTATTAAACTGTAAAAACCTCTTTGATCCTATTGCTGGTAGTAAGGATATCAACCCTGGTATATGGCACACTTGGTGCAATTTTCAACAAGGTAACACTAGAATTTATTCTAGACTCGACCGTTTCTATGGTGACAAGCATTTCTTCTCTTTTCCGCCTAACAGCTATGGGAATATTGTTCATGTTATTGCTACTACTTTGTCTAATCATCACCCCATTTACACTAAAGTTAACCTCAGTAGAGGTCCTATTAAGCCTAAGTTTGGAGGCAGTAAATTCATCTTGAATTCTAGTCTCCTCTTGGATGAGGATGTCCTTGTGGCCATCCAGATTATTAGGGGCATCAATAAGAGCAATCTTCAGCACCTATCCCACCGTGATAGATGGAAAACTAATCTCTCCTCTTGGAGGATTTTTATTCAAACCATTGGCCAAAAGAAGGCTAAGGATTATAGATTTGTTGAAAAGCATTTATCCTCTAACCTTCAAATTGTTGAGAATAACATCCAAAAAGATTCTTCTAACATTGATCTCCTGTCTCGAGTTATGGCTACTAAGGATGCTCTTAGGAAGCACCAGCAGGTTAAGATTCATGGCGCTAAAATTAGAGCGTGGGCTCACTGGCTCCAACATGAAGATAGGGGCTCGAAATTCTTCTTCAATCTCCTTAAGCATAAGCACAACAAAGACTCCATTGATAAGCTCTCAATTGAGAACTGGGACATCTCTAACCCTGAGACTATTATCCAGGCTTTTGCTGATTATTATAAGAAGCTTTTTACTTCTGAGGACTCCACTGAAGCCGAGGCTTTTAGGGACAAATGTAGATCTTTGATTCCCAATAAGTTGGACTTAATGGATATTGCTAATCTTTCTAAAGACATTACTATTGATGAGATTGAGAAAGCTATCAAGGCCCTTAATAATGATAAGGCCCCTGGCCCGGACGGTTTTCCTGTTGAATTTTATAAAGCTAATATTAGTTGGATATGTAAGGATCTTCAAGAGATATACACTGAGGCTTTGTCTAATGGTACCTTAGGTCATGATATCAATAGTGGTATTATTAAGCTCCTCCCTAAGGATGGTGACAAGGCTCTCATCAAGAACTGGAGACTGATTACGCTTCTTAATGTTTCCTATAAGATTTTGGCTAAATCTATGGCTCTTAGATTGGCTAATATTCTTCCTAAGTTTGTCGATACTACCCAAACTGGGTTCATCAAAGGCAGATATATTCTCAAAAACCTTATCACTAGTTGGGAAGCCATGGGGTGGTCTAAATGTTCCCATCAAAACTCTGTCATGCTTCTTCTTGATTTTGAAAAGGCCTATGACAGAGTGGAGTGGAAATTTATTATCATGATGCTGGAAGCTTTCGGTTTTCCTCCCTTTTTTTGCAACATGGTTAAGGTTCTTTTGAATGATGCTTTAGCTCAGGTTGAAGTTAATGGTGCCCTCTCTGCCCCCTTTTCTCTTGGTAGATCTATCAGACAGGGGTGCCCTTTGGCCCCCTCCCTGTTTGTGATTGCCTCGGAAGCTCTTTACTATATCCTCAGGGATAAGTCTTTGTCTTCTGAAGTTAGAGGTATTTACCTCCCCAATAATGATGAGCTCATAAACTGTCAATTTGCAGATGATACCGCCCTTTTCTTTGAGCTTTCAGAAAGTAATTTTAAAGCCATGCAAGATAAGCTTAATTTTTTTTGTTCCATCTCTGGTGCTCAGATTTCTGATGCGAAATCCATCTGCTTGGGCTGGGATGAGCAACCTCCTTGCTGGTTCTCTCAATTCAATTTTCAATGGGGGGGGCCCAAAAGAATCACTAGATACCTCGGTATTCCTTTTTCGGTGGAGCCTGCCGTCAGAGACATGTGGTCCTGGGTTAAAGAGAGGATTGATAAAAAGCTGAATAAATGGCATAACAAGACCTTGTCTCTGGTTGGTAGGATTCAGGTGTGCCAAAAAAATTTGTCTTCTTATACCATTTATTATTCTTCTACCTGGCTGTTTAATAAAGTTATCAAGTGGCAGAAATTCAAGAAGCCATCAGGTAGTTCCTCTGGTCTGATGGTAAAGGCAACAAGAGGATTCACTCTGTCAAGTGGGCTTGGTGCCATACTGACAAGGTTCTTGGGGGGCTTGGGTTAAAGGATCTTAAAACTCAGGGTATTGCCCTATCCGCTAAATGGATCTTTCAATCCATGGAGGGTGATAGTCCTTGGAAGGTGCTGGTTAGACATAATATTGAGAGGGGTGTTCCTAAGAAAGCTAGATCTTGGAATAACCTCCCCTTCTGTGACCTTATTATTGGTAATTTTCTTGTCTTGGTTCAGGGTTCTGTGGTGTTCAAGTCTATCTGGAAGGCTTGGGATCATGTTAGAAACTTCATCACTAACAAGGACTTCCACAATAACAGTCAGCTCCATGGTGAAAGATCCATTTGGTGGAATCTTCACCTTAATGGTAAACCTTTAGCCCTCTCCCAAGGATGCTCTGCCAGACTTTGGGCCAAGAAGGGTTTGAGGCAACTCATTGATCTCTTTGAGCAGAATCATCTTATCCCTTGGGACGAGCTTAAAACTAAATTTGACATCCCGGACTCTCAAAAGAAAACCTACAACATGATTGCTCAAGCTTCTAGTAATCTTCCTACTTTGTGCAATGTTGACTCTCATAGGCATTTAAAATGTAAGTGGCCTGATGGAATTATTACGGCTAAGCTTAAGGCTAAGAATATTTACAAAATTATTGATCAAAACATTGATATTATTGACCATGTTAATGCTGTCTGGTATTCTTCTTTTGATGCTGATGTTTGGAAAAAATACTTTGACATTTTGTGGAAAAATTCTGTTGAGCCTAAGATTAGATGTTTCAAATGGTTAGTTTTGTTGGATAAACTTCCTATTAAAAAAGACTTTTCTAACTCTGATATATGCAGTCTGTGCAGACTTCCTGAAACTGGCAGACATATTCTTTTTGAATGTATTTTTGCTAAAGAGATATGGAACATGTTTGGCATTATTTATCCTCTTAATGTGAATATTCTCAGTATTGTTACTGGTCATATTACTGGTCTTCCTAAAGATACCAATCTATTCTGGAATATGTTGTCTTCTAACATTCTCAGGCAGATCTGGAAATGCAGAAACGAGGAGAGGTACCAAGGTAAGCCGAGGGTTCTTACTAAGTTTTTTCAAAAACTCACATATGTTAAAAAAAATTTGCAGGTCCATGTGACTATGAGGTTAGAAAGGGATAAGCTGCAAAGGCTCCTCCATGATGGGCATGCTACTTTTTTCTTCTATGAGCTTAACCATAGTTACCAGTGGCAGAAAACTTTGGATGATTTAAAGGCCTTTGAACAAGCCTGCATAAGGCTGAACAAAGAATTCAAAAAGAACGGGAATGCCAGAAAGGAAGAACTCTTCATGATGTCTCAGATTCAAGAGCATAAGAATATCGTCTGGATGGAGGGTCCTTTAGGTTGGATTGCCTGGATGGATGTCAATTACAATGTTCTCAGCTAGTTGTTGTTTCTCTCCTTCTTTTTTGCTTTGATGTACAGTTGAATCCTCCTCTCCGTGGTGAGGCTTGGCCTCCTTGTTGTTACTCATTGTGACTCTTCCATTTTGTATTGTATTTTGATTACCTTATTTCTAATAAAAAAATAGAACCATAACCCTAATCTACATTCTACCCATAATCAAACTCGAACTTAACATATACCAAGTTGAGGCCAAACCCTAAATCAAACTAGACCTAAATATTTAGGTCATGGATAAACCCTAAATTTAACCTTGCTCTCTTAAACCAAAATTTGAATTTCACTCTTACACTTTAGAAAACCTTAATACAGGTTGATCCCTAATCCTAAACCTAATTGAAGATTACATTAAATTGTAACCCTAAATCTTAAATCGATCATCATCAAGCTTATCTACTTTAAGGTTTAGAGATTATGGCATTCCAAAATCTACTCAAATGTTGGATAAAGTTTTAGTTGTCATCATAGTGATCTATCTTGATAAATTAAAGTATCAAGCCTAATGTTAAGCTTTATTAAACCATAACAAAAAAATGAACCCTAACCCTAACCATTATTCAACTTTCACAGGCCTCCAAAATCTACTTTGGTCACTTGATAAATTAAACCCTAAATCTAACTTGATCCTTACACTAAACCAAATTAAATTATAAGCCTAATTTTGAACCTTATTGAAACCTAATTCTAAATTATATTATTATGTTTAAGATACACATATGAACCATAAGCCTAATCCTAAATGATATTATCAAATTTAAGATATATTGATATATATGAATCCTATTCCTAACCCTTATCTAACCCAACTTGATACCTAAGCCTCAACTTAATCCTAACCTTAATATAACTAAATCATAACCCTAATTATATTCCTAATTAAACTCTAATCCACACTATAAGTATAATAAAGCCCTAATAATAATCAAATGATAATTGTATTCAAACCCTGACTATAATTAAATTTAACCCTAATCATGATCATAATTCATACCAAAATCCTAACCCTAACAATAATTCTAAGTCTTTCCATATCCACACCCTAAACCCCAACCCTAATCATTATATATACACTAAAATCTAATCATATCTTAATCAAGCCATAACCCTAACCCTATGCAAAATTAAAACCATAACCCTAAACAAACCCTATTCTAAACCATAATTACTTTTCTAACCTAAACCATAACCATAATTATAATTCTAAGCCTTGTACTAACCATGCCCCAAACCCTAACTCTAACCCTAATTATATCCCTAATTAAACTCTAATCCACACTATAAGCATATAAGATTATGGGTTATCATTAGTATTAGGGTTTGTTAGGAATAAGGTGTCTCAACCTTGGATAATTCCTATTCTTATTATTTGTTTTGTAAAATGTATTTCTTGCAAATAATGTTGATGTGTCAGCATCTTGAATTGTGTGTAAGGAGATCATGGCTAAAACGGTTATGACGGATTCCTATGACACGTAAGAGCTATGTCAAGAAGATTCAATGACAGGTGAAGACATGTGGCAACTGATAAATTTGATTACTGTACACTCTTCCCCAATCGTGGGGTTCCTATTTTCTCGGAGAATGGTAAAACCTTAATACGGTTATCTTTGGGAGTAGCCCTAAAAAGTGAAGTGCATGATATAAGCTTTTTTAGGGTTGCAAAGAGATACGATGCGAGTGTATTGTTGGAACATTTTATGCTGCCGTGATTTGTCTTCAAGGGTTTAGAAATCTTCTGAAAGAACTTGCATTGCAAGTGTATTGTAAGCTGTAATAGTTTTGATCAATACATTGTGCAGGTTTTGGAGTGCTGGGGTTTTTACCGAAAGGTTTCCCCAGGGTATATCATTGTGTCATTCTCTATTTTTCTATATGCATGGTATGTGGTTGCAATATCTTTGTTAAAGTAGTTAATGAATCTAAAATTGTAAGGATTTATAAGAATTTGCACAATACTCTCCTTTAGAGATTAGCGTAGGAAGCTGTTTCCGCACCTGAGTTTCCTTACAGGGTTTACCATTTAAGATTATGGTTTATCTTAGGATTTAGTGTTTAGGTTTTATAATTTAGGATAAGGGTTTAGCAATTAGGATTGGGATGAGGGTTTAAATTCACAATTTAGGGTTATAGTATTATGGTTGGGGATAGGATTTAGGTTAGTGTTATGATTAGGGTTTAGCATTTATGACTAGGGTTTAGCATTTTGAATTTATGGTTACAGTTAGGATTATGATTATGGTATGAGTTTACATATGGTTAATATTATGGTTACAGTTTGGGTCAGAATTAGCATTTAGAATATAGGATTAGGGTTTACATTTAGTTTTAGGGTTTATATGATGTTTAGAATTAGGGTTTGGTTTAGGATTATCATTATAGTTTATTTAGTAATCCAAAATCTAGAACCCTAACCCTAACCCTAACCCTAAACCTAATGCTAACCCTAACCATGATACAAAATGTACCCCTAATGGTAACCCTAACCCTAACCCTAACCCTAAACCTAATGCTAACCTTAACCATGATCCAAAATGTACCCATAATGGTATCCCTAACCATGATATAAACTATAACCCTAAATATTAACCCTAATCATATTAACTTATTCAACATGTTACATGCGATGTGACTGCTACTAGCTAATATATACTCTATATTTAAAATACGTCAGATGCATCGAGGCGTTTAACAACATATTTTAAATATAGAGTATATATTAGCTAGTTAATAATGAAATGACTTGTTTTTTTAATATATCTTTAAGCTTCACATATAATATTATAATTTTTTTTTAAATATATTAAATGGGTAAAAATTTTATTTTTTAAAGTGAATATATTTAATAACTTTTAGATTTTTTTAATATTATCTTTCCAAATAATTTTATAAGTAAAGTTCTTTAAATGAAAAATTAGCATGTTTGAAGATTATATTTGGAAAAAATATATATGAACAAATATTTATATTATATATTTATTATTTAAATATATATCCAGTTTACATAAATCTAACAAATATATAACATTATGTATAATGTTTATTTGTATTTATTATTTAATTGTATATTTAATTTGCATATAATTAATATTATTATTTTTAGATATATTGATTTTTACTTTTATCTTCAAATTTAATTTTGGGGCAAAAAGTTATTTAGGTTCTTCAAAAGAATCTAATTGTTTAACACTGCTCACCATTTTAGACCTAGTTTTGTTTCTTATCTAATTTTCTTAATTCTTATTTTCTTTGTGTTTTTTCGTTTATTTATTTTTTAAATAATTGTTTATTCTATTCATAACTATTATAAAGCTAGTATGCATTCCATTTTTTGCATAATCTTTTATCCTTGTTGATGAGCCATTGTAATTTGTGAGTGATTTGAAAATATTGAGTAAAAAAGCTTACATACTTGAAAACATCATTGACTATGTTTGCAAAATGTATTATATTTATTATTTAATTACATATTTAGTTTACATATAGTTAATATTATTATTTATGGATATATAGACATTCACTTTATCTTAAAATTTTATTTTGATGAATGGGAAAAAGTTATTTAGGTTCTTCAAAGGATTATAATTGTTTTTTATAGAAAAAATAGCAAGAGGGTGCTGTCCTGCGGAACAAAGGGACTAGAAGCACATTAATGGCACCAGTCAAAGTAGATAAAAATAGTTTAACAGTAGAATCACCAAGTCTAATCTGCCTTTATCAAAAACATAAATCATAGTACTAATCAAAAGGATTAAACCAGAGTACTTAAAATGAAGAGTAGCAGTTAAAATAACAGTCACCAGCCACGTGGGGCTAAACCAAAAGCTAGATAAAATAACTTTAACCCCAAACGCAAAATAGGGGATCCGAAGGCCATGCCCAGTCAAAAATAACCAACACATGAACACCAGCAGTTAGTTCTTCCCACCCAGATGCTTAAACATCAGGGTCCTAGCCCACTCCTCCTACAGGAACAGGAAAAGATCCTTGTTATCCTCGTCTGCTTCCAGACTATCACTTGCCAGCTTTTCTTGCACATTACAGAGGGTCATAGCCGAAGCATGCATGACCTTCAGGGAAAATTTGTTAGTCATCATGTAGTGAAGCTTCAGTGTAATACCCCTCTAACTCTAATATAAGTTTTGTGTTTTTGAAAGAATTAAGATCCTTCGATGTTTTCTTACAGCTTAAGTTGTACATGATACTTGTTTGATCTATTCCTATAGTTGTTTATAATAATTTCATAAGCTAGTACTCAATGATTCTAATATCAAACATACTATCTAAAGGTATCATTTTTGTATGTATTTATCTCCATGTATGTATTGAGTACCTACAAGACCTTTATGAACATAGTTAGGATGTTATATGATATGTACTTGATAGATATATATAAGTGGTTATTTATATGTTCTTCTATTAAGGTTACCTTGGATGAATCTTGTATCTCACTTGATGATTTGATTATGTTAATTTATTATTAGTATTGATAAGAGACTAACACAATGCTTGAGATTCTAACCTTCATTATGATGATGCTACATGCTTTGAGTGTATATATATATATACATGATGTGTTTTCATGATTCAAGACGAAGTCGTAGTTACTCACATAGCTGAGGTCCACACGATGTATCGATCCTGGTCATCTGTCTGCAATGTTTTCTTTTATATGTATATCCATGCATATGTATTTCTTCTTTGTGATGCAGGCTTGCAGGTACCAGGCATCGACTTCACCTGGCTTCACAGGTCTGAGCATGCCCTCAAATCCTCGATGGTTGTTGTTATGGAGATAGTACTAAGGCCCCTACATGAGTCTTCCTTTGTCATTATTCCAATTTAGGAATATTAGGGTTCTTTCTTTGTCAGTCAACCTTTGGGTCAAAAACCCAGATCCAACGCACCCGGTTGGGCATGGTTGTAGTTAGTGCCTTGTGACCACTTGAATTCATTTAGTTGTATGATTTATTTACTCATTTTATTTATTTCTCCTTCTTGGTATGATTCTTAGTTAATCTTTCTATGTTGTGTTTCAGGAGTTTGGCTTGACTTTCCTTGTTGACTTTGGTTGACCTTGTTTGATCTTATGGTTTTTTCGATATGTTTCATAGATGATTTGTATGGCCTCTTTGGATGATTAGATTTATTTTGAGGCATGTGATTTTATTCTACCTCGGTGTTATATCCTATAGCAATTATAAATAGGTAATAATATTGTGATCTATTACTTCATAATCTTATAGATTATAGTGTTTGGTATTTGGCATATATATATATATATATATATATATATATATATATATATGGGTGCACACATATATGTATTTATATATATATAATTTATATGTGATTATATGTTAATTATTTTAGATATTGTTGATGGTGTATATTTTGGGATTAATGTAAAGTATAATATTATTATTAATTAAATATTAAATAATGCGAGGTATATTATTCTCAATTGTTAATTACTAATAATGAGGATAGGTTATATATATAGATATTGATGTAATTAATGATGACATATGCATATATGTTAGGATAATATTACATATGTGTATGAATGAATACAAATAATCTTTTATTGTATATTTGAGTAATATAGTTGTATGATATTAAGTTATTTTATAATACCCTTTAGTTAAGAGTTAGTTGGGAGTTGGTTACTTTTCCTCTCAACCTTTGGAAATCTATTTATATGCACTACTTTCTCATTTGAAGGGGGGGGATTTTGGGGCTGAAGCATTGAGGAGAGGATGGCCTTAATTTTTATGGTGATTTTGAAGAGAAAACTTGGAGATGTGAGGGAGATTTTGTAAGCATATGTCTTTAAGAATTTTTGGTTATCTTTGCTTTTGGGAGAGAGACATTTTTGTGAGAATTTCAATAGTTGAGAGAGGGATTCTTTGCTGTGGAATTATTTCTTTCTTTCATGGAGATTTCTGAAAGTGGATAGGGTTTAAAGGATGCATCTCAAGTTTGGATTTGTCTTCTCTTTTGTTTCCTTCCTTCTTCGATTCAACCTTCGTAGGACATGAGGTATGGATTGAATATGTTAGTTACTTTATGTCTCTAATAGATTATGGATCTATTTATATATTATAATTATTTATTATATCTGTACTTTTAATTTCTATGGTTATTTTAAAGTTTTGAGTTTTTGTTTGTAAGAATTGGCATGTGTTTTCCTAGGGTTTTTAGCAACCTATTTTTGGAGATCTATTATTATAATAATTTAAATTGCATCTAGGGTTTTACTAAATTGATTTTCTGGAAGTAAAATTCACAGATCTCAAATGGGTATCTCTCTGATTTTATTTTTAGGGTCGAATTAATGCCTTATTTTTGACATTTTGGCAGACTATGCCTGTCCATTCTCGATTCTGAATTTTCTGTCAAATGTATTCGTATGCTACAGGCTGATATGATTATATAAAAGTCTAAATTTGATATAAAAGATTCTCCTAAGTCTTATCTTTCATTTCCAATTGGTTTGGAGAATTTTTATTATGTTTTGTGAAAATTACAACCGTTTTAGTGAAGGCAGGTCTGAACCCTAACCAGAATTTTCTGTTTTAAACCAGAAGTCATAACTTTCTTTCCCACCGTTGGATCTTCCTAAAAATTAAATTGAGAGTCCATAATTATGTTAGATAAATCTCCACCGAAGCGATTTCTTTTATTATTTTTTTTGTGGAAGATATGGATGACTGTTCTATGATGACTATTCTTTGCATTTAATCCTTGCTTGAAATAATTCAGTTTAAGAACATCATTAAGTTTTAAGGTTTCGTATGGTCACCAGAGGCTATTAGAATGTTTTTTTGGTTAATTGGATCTATGTATACTCTGAATATGTTTATAATATCACTTGGATGTCTTCTTATATGTTTGGAACATTCTGTATGCCATATTGAGTTTAGGGTTGTCAAGTGGACTAGGGACAACATATGTTTTCCTAAACTCAATCAAATGTTGTTATGGAATTGATATGAATTCTTAATGATGGATCTATTATGCTCTTATGATTTTTATATGTATGTTAGGGAACCTAAGTACACTAGGTGAGTGGCTCATAGTGAGGGGCCGGGGCCCTAAGTGGCTAGTACCAGGATAACCTACTATGAGTTATTTAATCAAGTGATAACCTAAATAAATGAATTGGGAATGGGAGATTATTAGAATGGGAAATTACACACCAATCAAGATTAATTGTGCCTCGCCCATGCCTTTAGTGCTAGTAAAGACTAAGGATGGGAGTGGGAGAAGGTACCTATGCGTAGGTACGACTGGATGACCTTGTCTGTACGAGAGGCATTCGGTTCCGCATGTGCCTACTTGGGGGCCGGGGCCAAGAGTGGCTAGTACCAGGACAACCCAAGGGGTGAGGGCTATGCGATGACACTCACCTAGCTTGTAGCTTAGAGTCTCTACTAAATTTGATCATGCCTCTGGTAGTCCTTGTGGTCTCCTTGTCTTTTCTTTTGTGTTGTGACTTTGGAGAAATTTTATCACCACCTTAGGAATTTCCTAGTTGTTACCTCTTGTATGGGTCTTTGGTTCTATCTCCTAGCTCGGGGGAGTGGGCCTATTGGTTCCACGTGGTTAGGTGGTTAATATTTATATCGAAGTATTGATCGTGATTCTTTGGATGATCCTAGCACATATTCCTTTCTAGATTTGCAGTTGAAGATTTCTTATTGGATATTTTAATATGTTGAGATGTACTTATGTATTTGTATTCATGTAATTTTTAATCTCCTAAAAGGAGTCTTGTAGTATTGATGCAATCTCAATTCAAAGCAATGCATAAGGGAATGGGTAGTTCTAGGTAAAAGAAAGGGAAAAGAATGTGTAATATTGGACATGTTACTAGCATTAAAAGAAAGTATTTATGTTATTTCTCCTATCCTCTTATGTTTTCCATATGTAAAGGAAATAATCTTAAATATAGTTATATATAATGATGTATCACAAAAATAATGTATTCTCTCTTGATGAAAGGATCCAAGAAAATTATTGAGAAATGATAGGTTAGTGATTGGAATTATTAACAATGAATGGTTATGAAACAATGCAATAAAATAGTAACTTGATTATAATGTTAATACTTGGTTCATGTTAATGAAATACCTAGGATAATGCCTACCTTAATGAATATTAATCTCTTACCTAAATTATTAGAGAAAAGTGATATAAAGGATAGTAGATGTAGATGAAATCAATATGAATTTATGGAATGAGTTGATAAAAGAAATAATGATGTTGGATGATTAAACTATGTTTAATAAAAGAAATAAGTTAGGGACATTTAACTTGGTGCATTAAAATGAATGTAGATCTTTTAAGCTCATGATTCCGTGAATATCTTATGCATGTAAATGGTTTATATGATGTTGCTTTAGTAGCGACGTTAGGAAACCCGGGAGGACTTAAGTTGTATAAATCTTACATTCAAGTAGTAGAAAATTATTTCTTCTTTTAGAAATATGAAGTGTAATGATGAATATTATTCTAGTTAAAATAAATAAATAAAATAAAATAAAAATTCACTACTTGCATTTTATAGAGGTTTTATGTCTTGTCCTCTTGGGTTGCCTGGCGGGGCGTTACATTCAGTTCCTGCATATTCTTTTTGATGTCCGCAATCTCCTTGTCCATATCAGAGAACCTCATCTTGAGAGTGCCTTTAAATTTGTTTTTGTGAGGCAAAACCCTAGTATTGTGCTCAGAGGTGGGGGGCTTATCCTGTGGATCATGGAAAGGACTCAGGGGTGGGGTAGGGTTACTGGGGATTTTCATGGTTTGTTGGAGGTTGGGCGAGGGAGTGTTACCAATCCTAATAGGAGTCATGTGATCATCTAAGGAACCTTTCATGGACTCAGTGGTGTGAGAGTCTTTTTCAGATAGGGACTACTCTCTAGAGGCTGCTTCCATCATCTCGATTTTACACTGCTCCTTGGCAATTCTATTAGACCTTCGGCGACCTGAGCCACTTAAGTCCACCTCCAGATTAACCTGGCTCTCCATCATTCTCCATTTTTTGGGCCTTCGTTCGGTCTCAAGAGTACTATCAGACTCCTTCCGATCTTTGTTCTCCACAGATTCAGAGACATGAAACTCCTCCTGACCCTCCTTCCTATTGAAAGGTTTTTTAACACATTTTTAGCAGGTTCTATGGTCTTTAGCACCCAGCTCAGACTCCTGGATAACCTGGATGGACTAGGAGGTGGAATGAGTGGGATTTTCAGTTTTGGTCGGGGACTCCTCCTAGGTCATCTCTTGGATAATCGGGGGGGGGGGGGTTGGGGCGCCGAGCAGATAGCTTTGTGGAAGTGGTAAATGCAGAGGAGGCCCTGATGGAGGATAGGGATTGATTTATCAGGGTTGTCTCTAATATCTAGGATATTACTCTCTATGGAATGCAAAAGATAGAAGGTTATGGAAATTAAATCCTTATTTCTAATATGATTCAGGAATGGTAAGTGGTAGTAGTAGAACATAGTGAACTTACCTTCCAGTGTAAAATACTTCATCACAATGAGACAAATCTTTGCCTAGAAGTCCGGAAGCTCTTCCCTATTAAAACCCCCTTGCTTCTTCACTAGATTCTCGCCTTCCTTGAAAAAATGGTTGAGGCTGGTAGGGTCGGGAGTCCAACTGGTCTTTTTGTATTTCCTCCCCTCCATAAAGAGGCTCGTCGCCTTTGCAATGACCTCTTCGTTAATCTGGAAGTGGGTGCCACCAATCGAGACACTCCTGTTGTTCCAGGACAAGATGAATGTTTGGAAATTCACTCATCATGCCCACCTTTCATTCACTCCATAAAACCCCATATGTCGCTTTCTTTGCAGTAGTGGGTCACCAAGGTATTAGAGGTGAAAGCCTCGTCAATCTTGTCAGGTTCTATGCGAAGAGTGTTGCCTCCCATTTCAAAGCTCTGCCCCTCCTACGCTAGAATATCTTGAAAACCTAAGAGCCGAGCTTCTTTGTGGATTATAAAAAACCACCTGTTTTTGCGTGGTCGTTTCAAGGAAATATTATACTTAAAATGCTGGCCTTGGGTGAAATATTGGGAGATGGGCTCCGTACTGCCAGATCTAACGGATCTCCAGATGCCATTAATAGCAATAATGTCAAGGACACACTTGCTGTCCTAAAGGAATCTAATTGTTAAAAAATGAAGATGACTAAATTTATCAATTAAATTTACTATACAATAACCTTATTTTTGAACATTAAAAATATATTACTAAAAATGTGTTTTAGAAATTAAAATACAAACATGAAGATTATAATATATTGTATTTAAAATATTAAAAAAATTACCTTTATAATAAATAAAATATAGAATATTAAAATTATGATAATATTATAAAAATTAAAAATAATTAAAATATATTTGAAATAATATTTTTAACTATCTAATATTATTTTAAAATTATTTGGAAAGATAATATTAAAAAATTTAAATATTATTTAAATATATTCACTATTATTTATACACATTTAATATTATTTTAGATATTATAATATTATATGTGTGAAGCTTACAAAGATATATTAAAAAAATAAAGTCATTTCATTATTACCTAGAGAAAAGATTTTAAATATATATTTTGTGGGGCAGTATTATATCATTTAATTTGATGCATAGCCGCCTCACAATTGACAATGGTTGCCGTGCGTACGTGTGACAGGAGGACCCACTGCAGTCTTGTCATTTCTATCTTCTCATTTTTTAAGTACTGACAATCTGACAGGAGGACGAAGCTATGGATGATGGGTGAAGGAATGGCATGCCATTGAAGAGAAGTTTGTCGGCTGCATAGCCAGTGCCAGAACGCATTTCTATGGAAAAGCTTAAAACTTCACCAAGAGCACCATGTTGTGCCTATCTTGCAATCATTGTATTCCATGACATCAAATTTTGTTGAGCCATTTCATTGAAAAGCTTTAAGCTCTGTCAAGAACGCCATTTTGTGCATATCTTACAATCCTCGCATTTTATTAAACCGCATTTGTTTGAGACATTTTACTGGAAAGTGTTAAGGCCTCATCAAGCACACCATTTTTTTTGCATATCCTGCTATCATTGCATTCCACGAGAAGACATTTCTTTAAAGTATGTGTTCTCTCCATATACTTCCATATTTTGAATACATATCTACCGGGCCACACAACTACAACCGACAAGAAATCACTTTCAATAATGTTTTCATGGATGGTCATACCCTGATCCAAAGCTCATATTTTGACACAGGCTGGGAGGACAATTGCAGATGTTGTGGAGATTGGATGTATAACTCCAATTTCATTTTCTTAAAAGTCTCTAGGGGGCCTTTTCATTGAATAGCCTAAACGCCTCGTCAAAGCTTCCATTTTGAGCATATCCTCACATTGCATCTGACCATATCTTGTCTAGGCATATTTTTGAAAAGCCTTGAAGCCTCGTTAAGAAAACCATATTGTGCACATCCTGAAATCACGCAATTCAATGAGACTACATTTCCTTGAGGCATCTTGTCAAACAGTTCCTGTGCTTTCTTTCTACTTCCACATTTTGAATGCATGTCTATCAAAGCACTCATAGCTAGAACGTCTGAAAGAAAGCCATTTTCCATTATGCTTTGATGGCCAACCATACCCTGTTTCAAACCCCCAATTTGGGTACAAGCAAATGTGAATTGATCAGGTTAGACAACTGTTTGTTGCATATCGCGGAAGAGTATCAGTGTCTCATGAGGATATCCATGTCTTTTGTATGCTGAAATCAAAACATTCCATAAGAAGTCATTTCGTTCTGTCATTTTATCAAAAACATTAACTAAACTACCGCACCCCTGTGAGTGATGAGAGAGTGGATTTCCTTATCCTGTTCAAACCCATTCTTGCTAATGCAATTTTGTTGTAGTTGAAGATAGAGACACCAATAGACAAGAGGTTTGTGTGCATTATATACAATGTGTAATAACATTTAAAAATTACATTTTAAATGTGTATTATTATTCATTCTAAATCTACAACTACCACAGTTGAAATAGAACACAATCATCTTCTTCATCCTCAAATTGGGTATTGCAGCCATTGATTTTATGTCCACATGACTGCAAGTGGTAATATTGATTTGTCAAGACAAACGCCTCTGTGTCTGAAATTAAACTCAGCCATTTCCATTTTCTCATTTGCATAAAATCTAAGACAAGCTATGGTTGGTGCAAAGAAGGGAAATGGAAGAGTATTGGGTTTTGTTTCAAGTTGAAACTGTACAGTACCGTGGGATTTTTGTCTTTCCTTAACCAAAGCCACTCTAGCATCTGAGATGAAAGCTTTCCTGTTGGGTACACGAGATGTGAATCATTGTTTCTCTTGAAAGGACAATGCGATTCCACACCTCCCCCAATCAAACTTATCCGGTCCAGTCTTTAAACGGACATGGCCGTGTCAGCAAGCTCATTTGTCACGCAAGTTAGGCTGATTCTGGATAGAGCTGGTTAGCCTGAAAGAATTTCTAAAATCCACCATTGAAAATGAAATCAAGAGAACTTGTCCGACATATTGACATTTCAGATTGGGTTTTTGAATATTCAACTCTGATCTAAAGAAAATGTGAATGGAAAGACATGCCAGTGGGGATGCTGCCAAGATTATCTGCAGTCGTGATTCGTGTGTACCTTCTGGGTGAGCAATGGAGTAAAACAAAGAAAACAATCCTACGGTCCAAGTCGTTATGATCATCTTGCATGCCTGTGCTATGTTATGATCCGTTGGATTGCAAACCTAATATTGCATTTCATATAAGAAAACGCCTTCGATGTAATAACAAAGCTTACTTATTCACCAATATAATCGACTGTTTAGTTCACCTGCTCATGGCACACCCGCGTCGATAGGATTTATTTCCGTCCTTTAGATTGCATCCGGTTTACATTCAATGTGACCAGTAGCCGGTATTTGATATCTCGACTCCATTTCCTGGTGGACGACAGAGAAATGAATGTCCACACAATTCCGATCTTACGGAGATATTCCTTCGCATAACATATGTTTTCTAGCTACCGTAAAGGATATTTCATGCACATTTCTGGCTGTCAAAAAAGAGTTTGGAAGGGGAAAGATATATATGCCGGGCTCTTGCGAAGGAATGGAAGGAGTTTTGATGATGTCTATGAGGTCAAGTGGTCTAAGGGATTAAATATCACATTATTAATACATTTTCATATTTTTTTTTATGTCAGCTTTTCTTTTTAAAATTTTGATTAAGAGATTTGTAAATTTGTGAAGCCTTGTCTCTTCAAAGAGCTCGTTTAGATTGTCCACTTACAAAGTATCTTCAAATTACGTACAATATCATTATATGTTGCACATTCTATATTGAAGTGTTACTCAGTTTCAATGTCTTCGCTACAAAAGACACAAATTATATACTCGCAATTCAAAGAAGTCTATAGTTAATTATGTTTTTATCATTTATTTTTTATTATTTATAATATATAAAATATTTAATTTTGAATTATAACATATTTTACAGATGGATAAAGTTTTAGATTTGAATTATAATCTGTTGTATTTAAAAGAATAAAGTTTTACGGATATTAAAATTCATATAAATATTTATAAGTATTATTAATCATCTAAATCGATTATTGTATGAACATTTAAGTGTACAAGAACAAACACACATATTTACATTCTATTTTGTATGACTTCAAACTTGTTCAAATACCATTTGATTAGTGCATAAGACCAACTACCATTGAGACAAGTTGAAGACCTTGATAGCGAGCTCTACCATTGAATTTTAGCAACACCTATGCAAAATATACATAGGAAAATAGTTTTGAAAATTAAGGCTTTGAATATCAAGTTTAGGGTTGCAAAAACAGATATAGGGTCATGTGTGAGTAATTGAAAAGACATGTTCATCTCTTTTATATCATGTGAGACTTGTATCCTTGATATACTCATGACTTTCTATGTTATGTGTAAGTAATAGAAAAAGTTTGTTACTCTCTTTTATATATCATGACTTTTTATACTATGGATGTCAATGTGTTGTTTATGGAGGAGTTATTTTATCATGTGTTACACTTCCCATCATTCATCAACTTGGCTAGCATTTTTCCTCTTCTCAAGAGATGCTCTCAAGGCCCTCTAGTTCCACCACTCCAGAGCACACCATTAGCTCATACATCTCATAGTTCATAGCTCACTCTTTACCCACTGATCGCTCTGTAGCTACAAAGAGAGGGATACGACTTGGTGATGTTTGCATCACATCGAGGGCCTAGAAGATTTTTGAGGAGCAATTTCAGGGATTAAGATAAATCAAAGCTAGCATTGGCATAGGTTCATATATTGAGATGCTACTCCATCCTTTTGACTCAACATCATTCCCCTCTCAGCTACACGTACCACTACACTCCTCATTACTAGAGAGGGTTGGGATCGGAGATGATGTGCGTGATGGTGCTTCTATAGATGATACAATAGTTATATGATTTTATTTGATCTGATGATTATACATCTAGATGAAATTACAAGATTTAGATGTCCTAATGGATGGTTATGATTTGATTAAAATTGGTTATAGATGGTATATGATTTAATTTTTCATACACGTAAGTTAAAAGATCAATTAATGTAGCTAATGGCATATGTATATTTTTCAAATATGTAAGTTAAAATAAATTAATCTAACTAATGTCATATTCTATTTGAAATCACACATGGAAGTTAAAAGCAATTATTCTCACTAATGTCATAAGTAATCTAACTAATATGTAACTAATGGACCATAAGTAATCCAAGTAATCTAGAACTAAACACATGCCATAAGTAATCTAACTAATATGTAATTAATGTCATTAGTAATCTAACTAATCTAGAACTAATGTTATAAGTAATCTAACTAATGTCCTTAAGACACATTAATGTGTCATAGGACCCCTTACAAATCCTTAGGACCCCTAAGATGTACTCTTAGGGTTCTTAAAGGATCCTAAAGGGTCTTAGGACACATTAATGTGTTCTAAGACCCCTTAGGACCCTTTAGGAACCTTAAGATGTATTTATTAATGTGTCCTAAGGGGTCTTAGGATACATAAGGGAACTCATAAGGGGTCTTAGAATGCATTTATAATTGCATATAAAAACCATTGAACCATCAAAGCATACATAACTATATATTAAAACCATTGAACCATCAAAGAATACATAACAACATACATAAATGCATACATCAACGAATACATAGCTATTTATTAAAACCATTGAACCATCAAAGTATATATAACAACATACATACATAAAATCATTGAACAAAGCATGCATTACTATATATCAAAACCATTGAACCATGTCAAATAAATAAAGTTATATCCAATATTAAAATCATTATACTATAATCAAAGTTTTATTAATAAATAAATAAAGTATAATCCATCATATGTTAAAATATATCAACAAAGTAGAGTCCATTTAATCTAAAGATATCAAGTAGGTCCTAAAACATGAAGTGTGTATGTAAATATTATTTAGACCAACTCAAGTGGTTCAGACCTCTCATGGACAACATGCAATATTCTCTCATGGTCCTCACTATCTAGTCTCTACTTACGACGTCCACATTGAGATTTAATTAGAAAATGGAGACAAAGGGAGGTGGAACCTACTAGATGGCTATATTGAAACACCTTATCGTCTGGTTGGTAATCAACAAAGTGAATCTCATGTTGAATTATTTTGATTTGCTTGAAATATGTTCCCTTTAAAACAACTGAACTTGCAAGTCACAAATTTAAAAAATACATAGATAAAATACTTTAAATTAAAAATTTGTTAAAAGTTTGATTTTATATATATATATATATATATATATATATATATATATATATATATATATATATATATATATATATATATATATATATATATATATATATATATATATATATATATATATATATATATATATATATATATATATATATATATATATATATATATATATATATACAAACAACAAAATGAGCAATATATTGATCTAAAGTATGCAAACCTTTTGGGAACAACATTCCATCACTTTCTTCAGGTTCAACTAACTTCATCTCTTTGTAGTACAACTCAATAAATAGTAACTAACTCCTCCTAGACATTTTCAGGCTTGACAATCACTGTAAATACATCTCTTGCGCAACAACTACATACAAACAACTTAATGTCATAATGTGTAGCTCAATTTATTATAATTGCCAAATTTGACCAATCCCGAGATATGATCGTAATTAGTAGAAATCAAAGGAATGTCATCAAAGTTTTCACCTTCATCTCTATCAAATGTATCAGTAACAATTAGTGGCACCGAATTTCATGCACCTACATATTCACGTTCTTGATTGATGCATTCTTCATAGTTTTCAGTAATGTAGTGATAACAAAAACATAAGTAGTCCCTAGTGTTCAACGTCTAATTGTGATAATTTGTAATCGTAACTAAATGCAAAGATCATGTCTTTTCTATCCTCTTGCAACCATGCATAGTTTTTCTATCCACACCTGAACACATGTATATATAAAGTATAAAAATGGGACAAATTATGAATTTCATTTTTTAAATTTGAATAAAAAATATAAAATTTAAACAAGAATATATATCACACATGCATGATTTAGAAGTTACACATGCATACATATCATTCTTGATGATGTGTTAGCCTTGTTTGATGATGTGTCAGCCTTGTTTGATGCAAAATGTGTCCTACACCATTTAACAAAATCATGTGCATATTTTATATGAACTCCCTTATAATTCATTTGATACTTTCGTAGAGCATATTTGATGCAAGCTTCAGCACCGTCATGTTCACCTTTTCCATGTCCACTCTCAAAGAAACTCTAGACATTTGGTTTTTTTTCATTACGATGATATCAACATAGTGCATAAAATGTTCTAGATGATTTAAATTGTGCAGCACATCCATTTGACCAAACATAAGGGTATGTGCAGGATCATGGTATGCCAAACTAGGCCCTTAAGTGGCAATAAAAATTTAGAAATTAGGGTTAGGCAAGTTGACGTAAAAAAGTGAACAAGTTATCAATCTTATATAAAAAATGTACATAAGAAGAGAATTTTTAGAAAATTGATTTTAGTTTCTAATCTACTAGCCCTTTTTTGAAAAAACAAATTATTCTATTTGGTGAAAATTTCAAATTTCAATGTAGCAGTACAAAAATTTTAGAAAAAAGATAAGAACTAGATGTATGTCTGACCACCTTAAATGCAATCAATTGATAATTTTTTTACAAGATTCTAGATATAAGTGGTAGACTCTTGTGAGGATGTGACATATATTTTTTTGTAATTTATTTCCAAGTAAATAATTAATTATGATTTTTCTACTACAACTTTTCTAGAATATAAAACCTCCCGTGTTTGACCACCTTAACTTAGTCTAAACTTCATCAAATTGGATTTTTTTAATTTTTTCTTGTAGTAGGAAAAGCATGGAATGTGACACATGTTTCAAATTTCAAAAATGTTATACCATTTGAAAGTTATAGCTAGTTAACAATTAGTCTATCAACCGAGCATTCTTTTTCACATCGTCATATTTTGGCATACCATGATCCTGCACTTACCCATAATGTTTATCAATCTTTATTCCCCTTTCTTTTAGATTTGTAAAAAACTTCTTGAAGCAATGTTCTACATAATGAATGTCATGCTCTATATCATCACTTATTTAAAAATTATATTCTTTCTTAATGACTTGTGCTTCTAATGTGATTTGAACACCATCCAAATCTTACTATGCATGTCGATAACACACACATGTACCATAATAACTTAATCTGCTTTGAAAATTAGTATTATGATTGAACTGCCATTTGATGAAAAAAGAAATAATTTTATGCAAATTCAACAACTGATATAATAGTTCCAAGTGGGAAATTGTCTCTCGCTATTTGGAATTGTCGTGCTTGCCACTTTGCAAAAATATCATGATGAATGTAGGGTTGTGCATCAATTTTTAAAATTCAAGTCCATAAAATGCTCCAATAGTTATCTCCTCTTCAACATATTCTAACCTTTTGGATTCTTTCCCAAATTTTATTTCATTCTTTAGATAATTGTAACTCTTGTAATTTACCATTTTTCTACATCAATGTTTTCATTTTTCTAAGCGAAAAGAGCCAAATCAGCACATGTTTCACTTAATCCTTTTATGCAATTTATTTGACCAGCTGCATCATCTTTTTTGTCACATAAAATAGATGAGATGAACTCACTTTGTCTACTAGGAGGAGCATATTCAAAACCATAAGTTTCTTCTAAAATTTTTTAAAAAACCTAATAGTGGAGATCAAATTCAATATGATAACGATAACAACAAGTTTCAAACACTTTGTTTGTCCTCACATAATATGGCTTCAATCTTTCAAACAATGTTTTTCCAATCTTTATCTTGGGATTTGAACTAAAAAATGATAAATACATTTTATGGTGTGTTGTGTCCAACCAATATTTTCTATGATGTTCATATTGATTAGCTACAATTCTATGTCTGATAACATCTCTACTATTTGATGAAGGATGGGTATTATCATTCTAAAATAATGTGACCTTGATTCTCTCATCAATCCTATCGGAACGAGGAGCTCTACACATAATTGTCCAATTTCCTCCAAGGCGCTATCATCCAAAAGCATTAAATCATCTAAACATATTGTGATATTATTTTCCTACTAAAACCAATCTGAGATGAAACTAAAGATATTTGTCTATTTCGGGGCATATTGTTATCTACAATGGATGTCAACATAACTCTTCTTGTAATGGTCTTATCTTCAGTTGGAGATCGGTTCGATGCCTAGTTCAAACCTTTCCTAAGATTTTCATCATGTCAGTTTGCATGCAAAAAAAATTTCTCTTCTTTAATGATGTGTCTATACCCAATATTTTTAATGCCTCTTCTAACTTTTTTTTTATAAGTGCAACTGAAATCAATTGGGCTTGTTCAAGTCTCTCAAAATTATCAAATTTAGCCAATATTTATCTTTCTATCTTATTCATTGACATCTTCTTAGCAAGACTTAAGGGTTGAACATCAACAAGTGATCTCAATTTCTCCACATCCATTGTAATTAAATGATCTAAGTTTCTAGAATTAATTTTTATCTTTACAATTTGATCTTGATAAATATGCTCATCCATACCAATAGGAGCACGTGATCCTAACCCTTCTCCAACATCCATTGCTTGAGCTTCCATAGGGAGTGATCCTGACCCTTCTCCAATATCCATTGCTTGGGCATCCGTAGGGAGTGATCCTGGCCTTTTTCCAACATGCATTTATTCAACTTGGCTTGACCCTCCTACTTGAGCTTCTCCTTCACCTTGACCATGTTGATTGTGAGCTACATGCACACAAATGAATCAAATTAGAGAAAAATACAATATAAACATGAAATTCAAGCATGTGAAATTAGAGGTCTAGGTCCATACCTTATTTAGTTTTATAATAATATGCCACACTAGTAAATTTTAGCCTATTTTGTGACGAGGATTAGTCAAAATTTTGATACCAATTGGTCGACCAAATGACCAAACTATCGTCAAACTTTTTTTCATCGCTTATACGATAAGAAAAATCATCATCAAAATTCTGATGTCCATAGTGGTTGAATTATCGACCGAATCATCGTCGAAGTGATTGCTTCAATCTGGATCATACCTTTTATCTATGCAACCAAATCTCGTCACACTTTCAATGACATGTGGTCGGAATAGACGTCGAATACATAGCATCCTTGTCGAAACGCCAAAGAGAGTTCATCTAAAGTTCAATGACATTTGGTCGGAATAGATGTCAAACACATAGCATTCTTGTCGAAAGAACTATTATTTATACGTCGAAAAATTGACCAAGAATAATTTTTGGTTAAAATATATATATATATATATATATATATATATATATATATATATATATATATATATATATATATATATATATATATATATATATAATCAAATTAAGAATACCAATATTATCACATAAAACATTATGAAATTGTTCATCCTCGTGACTATTTATTCACCCTCTCTAAAATTCTACTAGATATTGTTATCATTCCTTCTAGATAGGAACTTGGTTCGTGATAATCATTAGAAAGAGAAGGAATATCCTCAAATATTTCATCATCTTTGTCATGTATGTCTATGAAAAGATGCATATAAAATATCAATGCATATTAAGTATACAATCCATTTGTCAAACCCTACAATAGAATGGAAGATTTTTCAATTTTGAATTTGTAAAATATTTCATATCACAAAAAACTAACCAAAGATAGATTATTAAATTGTTAATACCTATGAATAATTATTCCTTGTGTCTAAAATTCTCTTAGACATTGATAGCTTTCCTTTTGGATAGGTCTTTTGGTTCCACATGCTTCTTTCTGTTTTAAATCTAGAAACAAACAAAAGAAGATAAAAACAAGAAAAACATACTCCATGCCATTAATTTCATTTAATGAAGGATTCAAGTTTCATTAATTTCCTTGATATAACTAATGAAGTTGCCAATAATGTTATTAATCTAATTGAGAAAACTAAGCATAAGTGTGAATCATGTATTAATTTTGACTCAAGGGATAGATCATTAATGCACCTGATGGACCATTATGCAATATTGCAAAGATTAAAGACAATCTCTCTTAAGGAGTGCTCATAGATCCAACATGCATTGTGAAAGTTATTATTGAAGAATGTCTCTGTACACAAAAATTCAATCATGATACATATGATAAATCTAATGTTGTGATTAAGGTGCATGACGGTTTCACTTGTCCCATCCTAGGTTAGTCACCCTTATTGTCAAAGTTGGTTTTAAGTTGTTAGATGTTACCCTTTCTATTATCCTTACCTTGGACTTATCTTATGTGAAATTAGGACATCCTTGACTCAATGGCATGAAAGCTATTCCTTCTATCATTAATAAGTGTTTAAAGTTTCCCCACAACGAGCAAGTTATAACAATAAATCAGTCTCTTTAGCCCTTAACTAATCATGGGAATCTGATAATATTTTGAAGATTTTGGATTATAAGTGGTTATTTTCTATGGTCATATGGATTGATAAGCCATTTAGTGTCAATTTGGATGTAACTGGTTGGGTACTCTTAGTATTTTTAATGGTTGTTATGAATCGAGTAGAGGCAAATGTTTTGATATAATAAAAAGCTATAATCATTATGAAGTTGACAACTTAGTTGTCAACTCCACGACATAATTAGTATCGATAATTACACTCTTCAAATTTCTATTTAGATCTTTTTAGTTCTTAATCCTTTCTCATTTACGTTCACTGTTCTCAAATTTGTTGTATTTGAATTCTACATTATTTTCAATTTCAAAAGATCTTTGTTTAGTTGGATATGAACTGGTTCTTATTATCAGGTTTTAATGAAAGAACGTAACAGTCATCTGAATCAGTTTATTTTGGAGTTAAGAATTAAAGGATTCAGTAATTCTGTCTAGTTTATGTTTAGTTTTCAGTAACAATCCTGATTAGAATGATGGTGGTTGCTTATCTAGTAGAAAGTGATTGTAAAAAGCTAAGTGTCAAGTCTTACGAATGAAGGAATCGGGTTACAGAGTGATCCCACAATTGAAGATAGTGGATTTCTCTTGAACCGTGAGTAACCGAGCCTCTGTGACTACTGATTAGGATGTTACCAGAGATTTTGGTGTTGGTGCTCGGCATTTGGAAGTGAAAAGAGGTGGCTAAGTTGTTTATGTTGTGTGAAGCCGAGAAACTTGTGGTGACAGTCACGTTCAACAAAACCGAATGGTGCCACAATGTACACATCAATTACTTAAAATTGAAGGGGGTGAGTTTCTAATCACCAAGAGGATCGAGAACTATAGAACAAAGTGTTCACACATGTACTGGGTATCGTGACAGCTAGGAGGACCCATGAGCACATGTTTGCAGCAAGGGGTGATGGTGTTGATGTTCTCATCATTGAGATATCACAAGATTATAAATCTCTTTCAGCATCCATACAATCAGCTGTCACAACGAAACCTATGATGAATGAAAGTTCAAATTATTAAGTCTGATTGGGCTTATTCACCTTCGGTTGTCAAGCTCTGCATCACTCCAAGTCTCAATTAACACTATGAATTATGATTTATGATACCACTTATAAATGTTAAGCTTATCCAATTGATAAGATATAAATGACAATATCATTGCTATCTCTAATTTGACAATTGGATATATGCAAGGTGATTAGGTCTATATATAGGTAATGCTAAGATTATCTAGATTAATATGTATAATCTACAAATAATAATGTGGATATGATATTAAATCGTAGTTGTATCTGATGACTTTAGGAATTATGCAAAGTTAAGATATTCCAATTTGCAGATATTCATAGAGATCTATGCTCTTCCTGAAGTATCAATATAAGCTATACAATGAACCTCCCTCTAATGATAGCAATGATGTTATATAGTGTTGTGTCTGATATGTCGATATAATCATGCAATTATGAATATGAGGCTCTACTTGATATGGCAATATCATAGTACAAGCATGAAATACCCAAGTTGTACTTTTGGCTTTGAAATAAGAGCATGACAAGACTTCACAAACAAAATGAATTGGAAACTTAAGACAGATCATGTAATACAATGAACCTTTGGAAATATAAAATAAGAAATTGAGTGTTGATATTAAAAGGGCATACATACAAGTAACAACAATTGCCCTCAGATCATTTCTTCTCATTGCCTCATCATACTTTTCCCCAAGTGCACCAAGGACTGCAAAGAAACAAGATAAAAAAATCACAAGCATGTAGTGATGTTAGAATAGTAAAAGAATACTTTGACATAAGAAAAAAACTACACAATATTAAAACATGACATTGTGCTTTAAAAACTAAAAAGGTAATAATACGAGACCATTCATTAATTAGCTATTTAAATTTTCATTAGTTGAGAATTGATAGTCATTGTCAAAAGGACAAGAGACTCATCAATGTCCGCGTCATTCCCATGGTTTAATGTCTAAAGGACAGTGACATATACAAACAAATCAGTGTTTATAGATGGATTGAAAATGAACAAAGAGGTTTCAAAAAATAGTGATGTGTACACTATCAAAGAACATTGTGGTATTCACAATCAAAGAACAAATAAGTGCTCAAGGTTATAAAATAGTGATTTGTTTTAGAATGTGAAGAGTGCAATAAGAACAGTAGTAAGTAATGTTGCAATAACAATGAATGCAGGACAAAGATGTAATGGAAGTGGAAAAATAGTGATTGTTCAAGGGTTTTTCTATATAAAGTCAATGGTGAACAAACATTGATACAAAACAATGAAATGACAGGATCCATGAGGAAGATGAGTTGTTCACCATTCTTGATGTAGAAAAGTCAACAAGATCGATCAAAGGCCATAAAAAAAATCAATCACAATTATCTAGGAACTATGTTAAAGCACTGTCCCAAGAAATGATGAAGGCGTGTTTTCAAGAACAAAGATGGAGTCTTTGTTTTGACAGAGGGGTCACGTTTTAGAGAGGGATGACAAGAACCATAATACAGAGGTATCATTTTATTATTTTGTCATCATGAATATATAGCATGGTGAGTTTGTAAATGATTGTCATAAAGAGCAAAAAAGATACCTAATAGGAACACAGTAAAATATCATATGGGGCAAATTAGAGGCCCAAAGGACATCAAGTGACAATCACAAGAACCTTATTGCAAAAATAATGGTCAAGTGGGCTTAAAGATAGTGTTGCTATAATGCATTATTAATACATAACAGTGATTAGTAAAGTGTGCAAAAAACCAGTGATAGAGTGTCGATATGCATAGAGGTCATAACAGTAATAAATGTTTATAACAGTGCTTTTAATAATGCTCCAAACATTGAGAATGCAAGATACCTGTAACGATGAACTTCATTTCGACTTGCTAATTGGTTGTCACTATTAACTCTAAGGTTATCTTTAAAGTTTGAGCTTCACTTGGTTTCAAGAATAGTTTAATATTCTCTACTTAACAAGGCCAACCACGTGAAGGTGTAAGCTCATTTGGCCCCTCCCCCCTCCCCCCCCCAACATCACTCTAAATTCCCCATTAACATCTAATAACATTCATTCATTCATCCATTTTTGAAATATAATATTCAATCATTATAATCGTATGATAACATTCATTAACACATAAAATTCATTAACACACAACATTCATGAATAATTCATTAACACATCATTCATCAACATTACTAGTACAAAATTACATCCATTAAGACAACGTTCTTTCATTACCAAAAAATGTTAATTATAATAATTTCTTTTTGAGTTTCTTGCTATTTTTTTTCATGTAATTTCTAAGAGGAAGATAAATGTCCTTGCCATTCCCTTCCTCTACTGATTCTAATAGCAACACATGTCTCCTCCTCATTTGTTCAAGAACACAAGGCCACTGCGCTAAAGGGGGGTCCACTGCAATAACAACTACGTCATGAGTTAAATTCACACATAATTAATTTAAAAGAACAAAACATAGATTTTCTTTACCTAAATGTGCCACATGATCTACATGGTGATCACTCTGAACATCCTCCGGCACTTGTTCAGCATGACATTCTGTATCCTCTAAAATATACACAAAAAAGGTTACACCAAGTTCAATTTAAGATGTTAAATTATATTAATAATTACATAATTAATTTTAAATAGAAAATGAGCACCTCCATCAACACTATGATGCACATCAGGGGCTTCATCATGCGGCGTATGATCTATGTTACGATTAAGAGGCTACATTACAATGTCATGCACATTATTATCAAATAGATTGTTGCTCAAGTATTTAATTTCTAATATATATTTTGGCATATTTACCTGTTCACATGATGCAGGAGACTCTTGGGCTGGGCCAGTGGAAGCTTGGTGTAGGCATTCATCCATAGCTTGATAGCCTTCCTTGAATGCAATTTTTTTGTGTTCTGTCGTGGCCTCTAAATTAAATTCAGAGCCCTGCATTTTTTTATTAAACAAAATTATTTGCATTTTATAAATAATTTTTCTCTACAATTCATTTACTGCTACTTACAATTAGTGCTTTAATTTTGGAATATCCACCAGAGCCAAGTTTGTGCTGCCCAATCTTTTGCAACCTAGCCTTTGTTGCCTTTGATGTGTCCTGCAACCTATGAAAAGTTTGAAATATTTTAGATGATATAGATATAAAGATCACTAATTAGTGCATTATTACATTGTACTAGTAGTTAATACTATTGCATACCTTCTTCTCTCATTTGGTGGTGTAATTCCTCTTTGAGCATCCCCTTTCTCCTTTGCATCCAAAATGAACTCATTCCAATCCCTCACTAGAATAAAGGGAGGACGCTCGTACTTTGGGTTCTGGACGAGACTCCTTCTATATGAGTCCCTCACAGTCTTAAGATCTTTACAAGCTTTTTCTAAAATTTTCTTCTCCTCAAAAAGATTACTACCAAACTCATGCTCTAAATCTTTAATGAGCTGATCTTTTAATTTTTTGTCTTGCAAGTTCCACCTCTTAAGAAAAAACACAAAATTGTTAGATAGAAAAATTAACTAAAGTTGTGTACCTTGAATATAGTAAAAGAAAAGACCCAAATGAAAGGAAAAATACTGTACCAATTAATGATATGAAAAAAGATAGTGGGATAGGGTTAGTTCACTTATGATGTTCCACCTTGTACATATGGTGGGCTCGAATATCTTTAGTGCGAGGTCATAAAGCATCTTATAAAATGAATCATTTCCTGCAGAAAATGTCATGAGATAATCAATCCAAAACTTGTTATGAATAGGTAAATGCATATTACAATATAAAAAATAATAATTTTAAAGTACCTAGAAGCTTAGGACATTTTAAAGGCATCAATTCATTATCGTCAATCAACAATGACATTTGCATAACTCACGTGCTAGAAAGACAGGTAGATCCAAAAAATGATGGTGAATTATCACAAATACATGTACTCTGATCAGTATTTGGTATAGCAGACGATGCTAGTGTATCTCCTACTCCACAAAATTAATCCACTATGTGATGCACCCAAGATTAAAGTACAAATTATCAAATCATAATTAACACAAAACCAAATATAGCAAAACAAGGATTTTCTAGGCATAGACCGTGAAGGCGTCAATGTTTGCATGCTCCTTGTTGCCGACATTGCACTCGAAAATCTCTGATGGATGTCCGTCGACCTCCTAGGAGGAGTTGCCTACACTTGATGACCTGAACAATACATTGTTAGCAAAGACATTCTCAAATAATAAAAGTAAGAGTTAACTTAAGAAGTTTTTGAATGTTCCAAAGAAAACATTTCTTGTAACTTGTCAACTAAAGGATTATTTTACTTGAGGTGGTTGGAGCTCTGCTACTACCGGCCTCACCGTGTTGTCCTTGACCAGGTACTTGAGTTTCCAAAAAATCCTGTAACAAGAACACATATTACATATTTTACTTCACAACATAAAAGAGTATAAAATATAAACCTTTATTGAACGTTTGTTATAACTAAAGATTCATTACTGCTTACTTCATAAGGACGTGCTTGCACCATCAATTTAGATAGCCTCTTTAGCATCTCCTCGGTTGGATTTGCTTCATCCAAAATGCTCATAATTTCTAAATTGATTTTTTTTAGTTTTTTCCTCAACATAATTGTTATATTAGGCGTTCCTACGATATCATCATCAGAAGGGGTAGCTATTGCCTTTGTTGCTGCAGGTGCTTTTCCCCTAACCTAAACATCAAATTGTGATAGGAATATCAGTAAAACTATCATAAAAACTTCAAAACCCTAAATAAAATAATGTAATAATATAACATTTTTCAACTATCTAATTTTAACAATTTCAATAAGGTTTACTGTTGCTGAAGAATGGGTGGGAGGAGCATCCTCGTGGCCTCTATCATGTGGGGGATCCATATCGTCTTGTGACAAAGATTAAATATAAAAACTTCAGCGAACTGAAAGTAATAGACTTAGCAAAAAAACTTATTAATAAAATGGTATATAGTACTTACCACCCTCATGATAGTAACTTTGTTTGTATCTATTCAATTTAAATTGTAATCTATTAGTATTTCTTCCCCTGCACTTATTGATTTTATCACACATACAAAAACTTGATTCCCCTCATGCACCTCAAATATGCAATTGGGTTGCTTATTAGTTGAAGAAGGTCATGTACTATTTATAAAACATGTAATATTACCTATTGCTTTTGGTCTCCCATCAATGTACATTGCAAATCTTTTACTTTGATCATTTTCTTTCCATTCTATATAATTTTCTAATAGTGCATACCTACGCATACTTTTTTTATATTGAACAATCCGCATCCAATCATTGTAATTGTAACACAGACCGACATGCTTGAATAATTCGACAACTTTTTTGTAACATACATTTATCCCATCCATGGAAAATAGGCCCAAACCATGTTATGAGGATGGAGCTATGCGATATATCCTCTCATTAACACAAAAATCAATATTAATTGGAGGTAGCTCATTGGGTACCCATTCTTTCTCAATATGTGTGTACCAAAAGGGCACCTTGATGTTGCCTTTGGTCTCATCATCATAAGAACATGACCCCCCTTTAGCAAGGAAAAATTGCAAGCGTTTATCAAATTTTTTTCTAATCTTTTGACCTCTAGTTGATCTCCCCATTTTAGTTGTGTAGAACTTTCATCTACCATTCCCTCATTTCCCTCATTTGATGTAGATAGATCTGACAAGTACCTATTTGGTGAGTCCTGCAATCCATCAAATGAGATATTGTCACGTCCCTGCTTCAAATAGAATTTTGATAATATTTAAATAATATATATAGAATAATCAAGTCATGACCCATACGTATGGTTCTTCTTTGTCTATACGTGGGAGATATAAAATGTACTAAGTTGAAAGTGATTATATAATTATATGTCTATACGGTTCTTCTTTGTCTATATATACATTATATGATTATATAATATGTCTATTTATAACATACGTGCTCAGTGATAAACAAGAAGAATATAAGAAAATTATGTCTATTTATTGACTTATACTTGCTGATCCATGTCACTGTGCATGATCCATGCCAAAGGGGTTAAATTTCCTTCATATGTTAATCATTTATCTTAAGTTAGCTAAAAATTACATGATACATATGCTACAAATAACTTAGAAGACACCATGAACAATATGCAACATCATAAACATGAACAAATTTACCTTATATATGGAATGCAAGATCATCAACAGAAGGGGTGACAATGTCTGTAGTCCATTGCCTGTTTGCAAAAAGGGTGATAATAAAACACAATATATACATGTGAAGGAATAGTAAGAATGAAAGAAAAAAATGCATCCAAGAGTCTTGAGAAGTGACTATCAAAAGGATGTCAATAAATGGTGATCAAATTTGTAAGCAAAGATTAGTCCCAATGACAAACAACACTTTTGAGTTCTTAGTTATAGACAAGGTTGACTGTCAAATAGGCTTGATGAGGTGACGATAAGTGTAACAATTCATGATTTAAAAAGATGCCAAAACAATGTGGATAAAAAATGTTTAAAGAAAGTTCTTCTTCAATGCTTATCCACTGTCACATTGGTATAAAGTGATAAAAAATAATGATTCATATGGTTTATGATAAGTCACAAAGACACTCTTATAATAGTCATCAAGAAATAATAGAGGTCATGCATGCATGATTGCAAAGCACAATGAATAAAGAACAGGCACTATTATGAAGGCTCATAGCCATAGTAAGGAATGATGTCATAAAAATCAAAAGAGGGACAGTTTCTAAAAGGCAGTGATATTCAAAGATTGAAATGAGGGTACTATATCATGTGACAAAGATGCAAGCATTAATAGATGTTCATGAATGTGAAGGTGTCATGATCAAAAATGCCATAAAGAGACTATTGTTAGTGTTTCTATAAAATAGAATGACAGTGTTGTGAAAGAAAAGATTCATGTTCAAGAAGAGTGCCTCAAAACAATGTTATTCAATGCTTGATGGATGATATTTACTACTTTCATAATGACTACATGATGAAAAGATGGTTAGATTAAAAGATGTAAATGTTACCCACTGATATGACAGTCAGCTATAGGGCCACAGTGTATGTAATGAGAGGTGTCATATTGTCTTTCAAAGAGCAAAGTAAAAGTTGATAGTAGCATCAAGAGGTGCATGTTTTGTACAAAGTTTTAGACCATGGAATGAAGAGCATGAGGCTATCATCACATCAATCCTTATGAGTTGTGAGATAAAAAAAGATTGAAGGCATTAGATCTTACAAGGAAGCAATGTCTAGTGTAATGAAAGAAATGGCAAACCATACCAAGCATGAGGAATCATGGTGACTGTGTATAAAGGAGGAGCAATGGTAAAGGGAACAATTAGAGAAATGATTTAATGGTCAATATAAGATATAGAGATGTTTTCAAGAGGAGAGGCAATGATATGTATTTTGTTTCTAATGATGTGTTCACTACCACAAGACAATTTTGCAATCATGGATAATAGAACTATGAATTGACCCTAACATGCATGAATTTAATGCTTAAGGTAGATTGACATGGTATGGAATGAATTGGATTGTGACTGTAATTCAACCTTAAGACAAGACAATCACTACCTTGAGACTTAATGGCCCATGTAAATGGAATTTCCATTACTGTGATTTGGTTCCAAGGGACCCTGATCAACTTAAAGATATATGAAAAATATATGTATCCTTGTTTCAATACCTAACAATCATTTTTTAACTAATTTTGTGTGCTTGCTGCAATGACAGAGGTAACTTGGATCAGTCAATTCATTTTGAAAAGAAATCTCATAGATAGATCCCAATCATTTTTTTTGTTACACGAAGTCTTCCACTCCACCATGAGAATACATCAATTGTAAGAATGAAGAACTACTACTCAACAAAGGATTGTCCTAACTTGGACTGACTGATATTGTGACTAGGAATGACAATAGACTAAGATAGTGTTATTTGGGACTGCCAAAACAAAAATAAGCATGTCCAATCCAAAGGAAAAATACCCATATTACTTATAAAAATTAAAGACTTCAAATTCTCTATTAACTCCCACGAAAAACATGCGAGGCAATTAAAACAGATAAATGAGTATGTCTGATTAGTGGGGGTTGTAATCAAGAAACATATTTAAATAGAAACATATTTATTGACTCAAAAAATAGTATATGTGCGTGTACAATATATTGCTGACTTAAATATGGAAAAACAAAAAATAAAAAAATTTAAAGCAGAGCAATATCTACCTAATAAATTTCATTCCTTTTAGATTATATTCACATTATTTTAACTTCAAACTTTTACATAATTCTACTTCAAATGCATGGATTTCATTAGCGTTGGAACTTGTACACTTTATAATAAGAATTGAAGACAAGTCACATAAAGCAATCAATCATTTAAACATGGACAATGACTAAGTATTGTGACCTCTCAAATAAAGATTGAAGATAAATAAATAAATAAATAACTATGAATAAATTATCATAAAAATAAAAATTAAATGCAAACAATATTATGTTTGAAAAGTATTTAATTGTTTCAAATTGGCCACATGATGTGAACTAAGAATACTTATTTGATATTGTTAAATATTTAAGTGTTATTTTAATATTACTTATATTTTAACTCAAATATAACTTTAAATTTGTAGATTGTTTCACAAAATAGAGGTAATGATGCAACTTGCATAAGTTCAATGATATTGTTAAAATTGTGGATGTTTATAGGAACATATAATATCATATCTATACTAATAAAAAAATTATTTATTCTTAGAATGGGAAAGACCATGATCATATAACATCTAATATCTTTTGTTTGTGTGAAAATGACTATTTCTTAAATGGTTCTCTTTTGTATCCTATTAACAAGTAGATTCTTATGTTCAATTAGGATACTTCAGAAAACATTTCTATGATACTTTTTTCTTTATGTCTCATTTAATATGATGATGGCACTTATTGATGCAAGGACTAGGGTAAGTGTGAGAGATTGGGGCAATTTGTCCTTCAAAACCTTCTCAAAGGTCTCCAGGACAACAACCTACTGGAACCTAGACCCCACACCTTCAAAGTCCACTTAATAACATGTCCTAACTACCATTCCCAACCTTGAATACATATAGGAGGGTGTGAGAGGAAGAAATCGTCAATTCTTTATGTTTGTTGAACTTTATAAGCCTATGACAACTGACAAGAATGGAAGTGATGATGATTTTGATGGTGGTACGCACGTTGTTATTTCTTGTTGTAAGAGAAGTATTAGTTCATGGTTGGGTTGTAGCCCATGGTACATTTTCTGGTGGGGATGATGTCTCTTGAACCATGGGTCAGATCCCATTCAATTGTTACTGATTCATCATTTTATGGTAGAACCTTAGTCTTATTTTATTGTATGTGCATTGTGAGATTTCTATAATGTGATTTGGTTGGAATTGTTTCTACTGGAGGTGCTTGCGGGTATGGTAATATGTACACTTTGGGATATGGCACAAATACTACAGGTCTAAGTAGTGCTCTCTTTAACAATAGGGCATTGTATGGAGCTTTCTATCAATTTCATGCTATCACAGCCTTCCAATGGGGTTCCCAATCACTGAGCCCCAAATCAAGCCACAATTCTACCAATCACTGGTCAACAATAGGTACATAGGCTAAATATAGCAGTTCAATCCCACATCATGTGAGTTACCAAGAAAATAGAGAAGTTTATGACTGTTAACTAGTCAAATCAGACCCTACTACAACCAACAACAATTTGATGAATCCACGGTTGTTAAACACTTGTGTCTAACCTGCTCACACCCAAATGAATGGACTAGGACTGGGGGTGATAGTACTTCTAAGGAAATCCTGTCCATATGAAGCTCACAAGAAAATCATAATACTCCTACAAATGTTCTGCATCTTGCAATACACAATTGTTCTTGATAGTCGCTTGCCAGGCTTGAAACCTGTGACCAAAGGACTTCTAGATTTGTTTAAGTTATGTTTAAGTTAAGGTAAGACATTGAGGAAGGCTCGACTGTATTAAGTTTGACAAGGTTCGTGATTCAAGTTGGGCCTGTAACATTATGACAGTCGATGTTTCTACTATCACAAACTGAGCATAAATGGAAATGCAAGGGCATACATAAGAGTCTTCCCCATCGAGTTTTGAACTCCCTCAAATCTCCAATCAATGGTTTTGTTGACTGTATACAGTCGACTCAATGGTGCACACTTAGATATGTACACCTAGGGCATCGCGTGGCTTCCATCTCCTAGCTTTTTGATAATCCAAACCCACATGATCACAAAGACCATCGACACCACAATCTTTCCACCAAGGGCTAGCAGATACCCATGGTGGAGGTGCGGGTTATGCCTGATAGTTTAGATAACCCTGGTATCGATCCTAAGGAAAAAAAGTGGCCATGATAAAATTTCCAATCACCCATGTTGCAGAGCGGTTAGAACATAAACTAAATTCAAAAGGAGGAATAAGACTTGAACCTACCTAAATCTATTGGTTTCTCAGTCCCAAACCTTTGCACCAATGCATGCCAATCTACTGTTACTTCGAAAGTTGTAGGAAATGGTTTCAATTTTATTGATTTAAAAATGTTGGATTACAAAAAAAAAATGTCTGTTCTAAAATCACCTGTGTTTGAAAGCTAGGGCACAGGGCTATCGAACCAAATTGGTCTCATCTACTTTCAGGGCCGTACGAGGCCGTACAAACAATTGGTAATCCAAAATTGCAGGAAAATGATTTTATTTTATTGATTAGAGCCAAAAATTACATCTAAATCCAACGATGGAATCTTTTAGTGGAGAGTAATTCACATACCTCTCGTTCAAGCCTGGAATATTTCTTAAATCTATTCCTTCTAGCTATTCCTCCTTCGCACATGCTGCAAGCTTATCTAATAATGAAATGAGGTTTGAAACCTTTTTTTTTAAGTTATACCCGTGTTGGTCGAAATTTCCACCTACACAATATTTCTCAAACTTTCGACCAACATGAGCATGGATTAAAAACAAATAAAACTTTTCCTTCTATAATCCGACCAACCTAAACCTTTTTATTTGATGGTCGAAACTTTTGGTAGAAAAACTAGATCAAATGTACTAGTGCCAATGCAGCCTTATGATTTTTTTGTTTTGGACAAGGCGACATTTTTTCTTGCAAATTTACTTTACCTTTCCTTCTTGTTTCCCATTTCTCCTCTCCAAAAAAATGCCTTTGAAAATATAACCAATAGTAATTCTCCTCTCCAAAAATTGTCTTGGAAAAAATCAAGTCAATAGTAAAAAATGTGAACTAACCTAACTGTAATTGTGTAAAAAATGGAAAAAATAATTATACCATACTATTGTGAAAATACATAACTAGCCGACCTAGTTCAGGTGAACTAGGTTGGGTAAAACTTTGGCAGGCTTTTTCTCGTTTGACTTTTGCCAGGGGCATTCGTGGGAAGATGCCGTCGCATAAAGGCTCGAGGACCCTTCGTGCAAATGGGTCTTCGCACGAAGACCCCCAATTTGAATTTTTCTCCCAGGGGACATAAGAAATCTACAAAAAAAGGCCTTTCAAGGCCTAAAACAAGGACCAAACAAGATGTTCTTCTGAAATAAAAAATGTGATATGATGCTACTCGGAACAAGCTTTATAATGACTATTATTTTAATACATATTGAGTTCATTGTCACTTTCAAATTTTACTTCGATTAAACATAGGTTGTTTGTTCATTTAGCAACCTATCTCTTTGACACTTCGAGAAAAATAGTATATCAGGAAAAAAAATATGAAAAAATATGTAGGAAAAGAGTATTTGTGTTAGGTTTCTATCAAAACAAGAAAAAATGAATTTTAATACATACAGATCAAGTTAAAGTGATCCAATAGAACCTATGTCTAAATTACAATTATTGTCACTTTATAACTTAATAAACTTTGAAATATTGAGCCAAATTGAACAAAACCAATTCCATCGTCTAAAGGTAGGGCTTTTGAGAGACTTGTCTTGAGGAACCGATGATCCCTTCGTATAAGGTATTGTTTCATCTCTTTTCAGGTCAGGCTTACTTAGCTGATATTAAAGGCCCTTCTATATAGAGAAGGAAAAATGGATACAAATAAAAAAAAATTAAATATATTTAGAAACTATAAAGAAAATGCAAAAAAACACTAGTTTACATCGTCTTCAAATTCCTAATATTTTTACGGAAATAGGTGTTTGAAAGTGATTTTGTTTTGAATGTTGATCTCAGTGTCAAAGTTGGCCAAAAGGTGGGACACACTATTGTGGGACCACGTATACATGATATTGGTATTCTTTTTTATGGCATCTCATAATAGTCATATGTTCATGTATTTGTGTTTATATTGAAGTAATTTCTTCTATACATATGCTATGTATATCAATGGCCATTCTTATACACGTAATGTCAAGAATCATGGATGGTTATGATAATCTTTCACATAGTTCCAATTCACTTGATATATGTTTCATGTATTGATGATAATATTTAAGTTTATCACATGTTCTTCATGTACATGTATTGTCTTATTTTGCATTACATGAAGACATTATAAGCCCAATGCAACCATGGTAAGATGGTCCAAAAAAAGACTATCTACATCTGATAACAATATGCACATTGAAAATAAGAACTAAAACAATAATAAACCAACATATACCCTAGGAAAAACCTAAAAGATGAAGAAACCTAGGCTCCAAAAGATCCATCATTATTTTATTAAACTAAAAAACAATTACAATTGTCCACAAAGGAATACACCATGGGAAACAATCCTATGATAGTTAGTAAATCTAATACACCTAACCTAGCACTCTTGTTTTCTTTAATTACCTTGTAACATTATTAGACCTCCAACCATGCTAGAATGTCTCCTATGCCCCGCAAGTGATATTTAATTATCTATGCATATCATTTTCCAAAAAATCATCAAAATCTAATGCATAGTTTAGGTTGTATAGGTGCACAAAGTTAGGGTGTATGAGTGCTAGCACTCTTCCCCTATATAATTGAATTTCATATAAAGCTTATGAATGAGCTCACCTAAAGTCATTCATATCTATAAAGTCTTTTTAAGACTTATTTGTATTTTGGTACAAAATTCATAATGTAATTATTAATTAATAGGTTTTTTGAATAGATATGTAAATTAACTTTTATCCATCTAAATTATCTTAAATATAGAAACTCTCAAGAGAAAAGATCTAAAATATAATGTCACGCTATCTTGGTAGATTATAATATATAGATATTATCTTGGAAACTAATTATTTTTAACTTCTTCACATTCAAGTCTTATTGAGTGCTAGGTAGATTTGATATTGTAAACAATTAGATTGTTAACTCTAAACAATCTACCAGACAACAAAATTGTCCTCATACATATGTCTTGGAAAGATCTGAAAAAAATTATTGAAGATCGAGAATAATACATTTGCACTTCAAAAACAAAGGAAAACATAAGAGATAGAAGCAAGAGAGAGTAATGTAAAGATCATCACACACTCAAAGAAGGCACAACATATGCAAAGAGAGAGAGACATGAAGAAAGATTAAGTGGTCTATGCGAGCACTTGGAAACACTTTTTAATTTGGCCAATGTGATCACCTTCCCTGTTTCTATACCAATTTGTCCCAATTTCCTTGTTTGACCTAGACTTAGTGAGGAGGTCTATGAGCTAGTTCAAGCTCTAGTAGTATAAACAAGGATCATATCTTCGATTTTGTGCCAAATCTACATGACTTGATAAGTAATCAATTTTATTTTCCAAGAATCATTAGAAAATTTTCCAATACAATCCAAGACACCAACAAGAATTTGGGACTTAGATTCTATAATGGATTTATTATATCCCTAATGGACCACCCATAGAGAATCCAAGATAATAGCTAAAGCCCCAACCTTGTTGCTTTTAGATTTTCCCAAGCCATGAAAGTCCCAGTATAAAATGGACGCCGAATTGTCCCTACATATGAAACTTGTTCCCTTATTCCTAGGGTTGTCTTTGGTAGCACCATCAATGTTAATTTTCATCTAGCTAAGGGGAGGAGGAATCCACTTATGATTGCCCTATTTTCTTTGAGTTTCAACATATTTTTCCTTTTTCCAATCATCGTCAAAAGAGGTAGGATTGATACATTATCTCTAGATGTTTTTAATATTAAGGAAAACAAGTTTTGAAGGGACTTGAAACCCTATACAAGAAGGTCACCAAAGATAGACAATGACAGCCCACAGAGATGAAATGGTTCAAGACATTAATGAGGGTTTTTCCAAAAGGCTCCCACAACTTGGAACGGACAACTTTGGTGAGGCCCCAAGAAAAACCCAGGAAAAAGAAGATCCCAAAAATTTAGGATTTTCCTTTAGCCTCCTTCTAATGGGAACAAAGGGTCATATCGAAAGAAGGCAAAAATCACTTGGAATGTTTTCCTTTAACCTTGATCCATCCTTCTTCAACCTTAGCTATAACATTCTGCCAAACCAGAAGAAACAAAGCCCCTAGAGGGGGCAACACCCTACCCAAAGACAACCAACAGAGAGCCAAGGCCATGGAGAGGGACAAAGCCTGTAGAAGGATCCGTAGGGATAGGCCCAGAAGCAAACTTTGTGAAAGAACCAAAAGGAACAAAGTCAACAAAAGGGTCAACACTAAAAGATAGGGAGGACACCCCAGACATGGGGGGATCCCACACACATGATGAAGAACAAGGAGGAACATCAGCACCCACAACTGCTCTAGCAACATAAGCGTGAGGAAGGGGAGAAGACACAGGGCCTGCCTACTCCACCACTTGTGAAAAACTCTGATGAGAGGACACCTTTTCCAACGTATAGTGTTGAGAAGAGACACCCTACCACCACGAGGAAGTCTTTAAATTTCTAGACCTTACATTGGTCTGAAACATGACCTATCCTAAAGCACCTTCGACATCTGAAGGGGAGGCCTTCATAATCCAAGTGTTGAATCCAACTTCTACTACTAGGGGTAACGAGCTTGATCTCAGCAGGAAGACCTTTAGAAGTATCTAAATCCACCAGAATGTGGGCACAAGTAGAGTGAAGAAAATCAGAAGATTGCTCATCTACCAAAATAAAATCACCTAAAGCATCCCCCACAGTTTCAAGAAGAGAATCTACCCAAAGATGGTCATGGGGAAGATTAGGCAATCTTACCCAGCTGGGCATTTTATTAAATGCTTCAGAGGATGGGGAGGAGTCTAGATGCCAAGTTTTCAGCATCAACAAGAAGTGACTATCCCAACTGAAGAAATTTTCACAATGGATAGACTTTCTATCCACTGTATTTTTAAATTTGGCAACAAAAAAACCCTTAGCCATAGGAAAAATATGGATTTTACCAGAGATAAGGGGCTCCCAGTGCTTGGTAATTCAAGAATGTAGATCTAGCAAGCTAGGCAAGTGACCCTTGAATCTACAAATCAGACCATGAGAAGAGAAGTTAGAGGCAGCTTCATCGATCTCTGAAATAGTCTCCTCCTCTAGTTCAATAGAAACATTTATGCAAACTGAGAAGGCTCTGAGGACAGACTTCCCCGAAGCAGGGCTAGGCACAGGCACAGGAGGGAGTCAGGCTGAACCTAAAGTCATGAGGCCTTCAAGACCCAACAGGAGAGTCTCCATGAAAATCCCATCAACAGACACATCTGTTGTCGCAACCTTAGCAGGAGCCTTGGGGGCAATAGAGGTGCCCGAGGCAACACCAACAATTGTAGCAATGACGGAGGAGGAAATAGCGAGGCAAGCTGAAAACTGAGAGGGGGGAACCAGGGAATGTGACCCATCCATAGAGACAATGGGGCCAGTAGGGGCCAACGAGCTAGAACCCAGGAGGCTAGCAGGGGCCAATGGACTGGAGCCTGCAACCGCAGTAGGAGGAGCGTTTGCGGAAGAATGAGTGGGAGACTTCATTTCAATTATTTCTAGCTTGCAACATTAGTTCTAGATGTTTTCCTAGACAACATCTTCTAAGAAGAGATCTAATGAAAGATTCTACTATTTTTTCAAGTCATATTTGTCACCATATAAAATTCAAGCCCAAATGCAATCTAGTGGGCATATCTTTAGAATTAAATTTTATTCGCTTCCATTTGTTGAGAATGTTATTTTTATTCAAAGTATCAGTGTTCTTGATTTTAAAGGTGGAGAACCATCTTTCCCAAATAATAGCAATAAGGAGGCATTCAAACATCAAATGATTAGAATTTTCTTCTTGCAAATTACATAAAACACATTTACAAGGGCCAATAATCCTCCTGCATTTTATACTTTCACAAAATAAGAATACAATTGTGCATAAATAACCAAGCAAAATGGTTAATGTTTGGCTATCTTTTTGGATGCTAGATCTTCAACTAGTATGTCTCATTTTAAAGTGTTTGAGAAGGGTCGAGAAGGATCTCATAACCTTCTTTGAAAGTATAGGTGCCAAGGGTACTACAACCCCAAGAAATCTCATCATCAAAATCAATGCCAGTGAAAGAACTAGTTTGCAAAATCTTGTTTATGATTGTAGCCAAGGTAAGAGGAATAGGCCACTCATGTAACTATTTAAACTACTAATATATGTAATCTTGAGTTTGTAGAGTATGAAAATATTGATTAATTTAAATCTAACCTTTGAATCCCATAACAATTCTACTGGGAATCAAAGTAGGGGATTCTTAGATGATAGGGGAATGTTGAATCCAATTTAATCAAACCAAAAATAAACCTTATCCACTTTCCCAACTATCCACAAAAGTTCATCTTTTACTAGTTGAGAGTCAATTTACAACACCTACCAAGAAAGAGATCCATTCCCATCAAGGGGATAACTACTAACATCATTTGTATTGTTTGACCCAAGTATTTTCCAATAATCATTTTGTTGAAAAGAGATGAGGGATTGGAAATCCATCTCCAATAGAGCTTACTAGCTAATGCTTTATTTTTTAAGTCAACCTATCAAAGGTTATATCATAAATTCAACCTGGATTGAGTGCCTCTCTCCCATATCACCAAAGCCCATTTTCTTGAGTCCTTGACATTGTTCCAAAGAAATGTATGAGTCATCTTATCAAGGTCCTTCCAAATGGAAGGAAGGGTAGAATACATGGAGAGTTTATAAATAGGAAGATTGGAGAAAGGTAACTCTACCATCATACCTAGGCTATTTGTTGGATCAACAATTGATCTTTAATTGAATGGGCACTAGGAAGCTAAATTCCAAACTTCTATAGGAAGTTAATTGAAATGAAGAGGAACGCTTGAATATTGTAAAGGAAGAGAAGATGTAGAGAAGCCCAAAATAGCACATTGAAGAACACCACTTTATATTTTTTAGCATTGATAACTTGAGAAGAGGTTGCAAGGTAGGTGTTAAGAGTTTGAGATATCATGTGAGCTTTGTGAGTGTGAAAAAAGGCTACACTACACTTCAATGAGTCATTAGATGATAGATCTAAACAATGAAAGTACAATAGTCTAAAAAACTAAAATCAACCAAGGCAACTCATTGCCTTCTAGTAGACTCAAGTATGAGTTTTGCTCTCAGGTCATTGAAAAACCTAATGACTATAGACATAATCTAAATGAAAGATTTAAAATAGCATGCATGTGCAAAGTTCATCCAATTAGCTAATAATTAATTCATATTAAGGAAACTAGAGTGTTCCTAGATTTGATGAATTCAATAAAGATAAAACAAACTATGAAATTAAAATAACTAACAATAATTGCAATGCATAAACAAATGATAAGAAAATTGACAGGGTTACACAAAGAAAAAGATTGGATATTTTTTGTGAGAATGGAGGCTTGGTTATATACAAATTCTCTCAAGAATGAATAGACAATATTGATCAAAGATGAATGATTGAGATTCATTCTAGACTAGCACAATCCATGTACAACTAATTCGATTGATTGAGAGAATTAATTAACTAAAATGGTTAGATCAATTATTTTAGAAACTTTCAAGATTGAAGTGAAGTTGGGAAAATGAGAAATGAGTTAATATCCCAATTACCATTTCCCGTGCACAACAAAGAAATGAATGTCCACACTATTCCAAATGCACAGAGATATTCCTCTATGAAAAATAGTACTACGACTGCATTGTCCACCTCTACGATCATATTAAATATGATTTACACATGTAGGAGGCTAGTATTCATAAATTGGGAAACATTAAAAACCATTTAATTGTTTGTATGGGCATAAACAGATTTGATTGCTGAAATCAAGTAAAGCAACTATCACACTCAAAATCATAAGCCTTGAAAGATATTATTCTGCATCGAATCTTGTCACCATGACTTATGTATATAAATTTCTCTACTAGTCAGTATTTGCCTACTTCTTCAGATCTTCTCTATTCTCCATTCATCTATTTTATACCTTAGTGTGATGAGGTCGTGGGCTTCGATTGCTTCAGGAGTAGCAGAGAATGAAGATGGGTCGAATGAATTCCTTTAGCCATTCAATAAAGATGGGTTTTCTTTCCCAAAGACCCCAGAAAAATAGCAACCAAGAAATACTAGAAAGCGGTCTAGTAAGCGTAGGAAGAGGAAAAATAAGGGACGAGACTACAGTTTGGAGTATTATGAGTATGAGTCCAGTGATTTAAAACTTTTATCTTCAGATTGTTTACCATCTCATCCTAGAAACTATAGTTTGGAATATTATGGGTATGGGTCCAGTGATTTAAAACTTTTATCTTCAGACTGTTTATCATCTTGTCATAGAAACTACAAGAAAGAATACGAGCAAAAGGTGAATGAGTTGAGTTTGCTTGAGGTCAAGTATAAAAAAATGGATGAAATCCTACAAGAAAAATGTAAGACGCTTAAATTTCATGGGAAGAAGTGTTATCAGTTAGAACAAATGCTCAAAGAATGTGATAATTTGAGAGTTGCTTTGGATTTTGTTATTGATGACAATAGTAGAGTATTGAAAGAAAATGAGAAGCTATCAGATCAGCTTAAGAAAGTCGATGAAGAAGTAGTATATTACATGCAGCAATCTGAGAGGCTTAAATGTGAATTAGCTGTTGCTACTCGAGATAAAATGGCAGTCTCCGAGGAGTTAAAGAAGACTGAGAACATGTTAAAACAAAAGGAGATTGTTGAAGATGAAATTTTTTTCGATTGCCTTATTTGCATGGAGTCTTGCATTGCTTCAGGCTACCATTGTTATACACTAAGTTTGCACCTCTGTCTCAAGCTCTCTTGGTCTTGATAACCTAGTATAACATGGGAATCATCTCCAGGTTGTGGGACCTATGCTAATTGAGATGAGACCTCTAGGTTCTAGGCTGGTTCCTCTTGGATAATCACCCTAATTTGCTTCTTGACTAGAAATTAAATCTTTTGAGGGAAAGGGTTAGAAGGAATGCATGAAAGGGAAATGCTGAAAGAAAACTACCTACTAGGTGATGCACTGAAACTAGGGTTTGGATCTCAGTATAGAGGAATGAGATCAATGGAGGAATCAGGTCTAATAAGTCACCACTCACTAGATAGACTTGCATAAGTATTTCATAGGAAGGCCTGAATAGAAAAACTCAACCTATGACTTGAAAACAAACCTCCTCCTCTGCAACTAGGTGTAGGAATGAGACAAGACTGCTAAGGGCTATAGTATACCCACAAAACATCTAAATCAGATCAGACACAGTAACACACAAAATTGCAGAAAATGAGAGGGACTAGGAACCCCAATTTCTATTGACAGCATTCATAAACTTCAATCCAATAAGAGATAGTCAAGGCAGTGAAGACAAGGATAGAATAAATATCACAAGTACCTCAACAATGTCTTAATCGTCAATGGGAGATTACAGAATGTGGGAAACCAGAGGGCAGAAAGAAATACCACAAATAGCTTTCCGAGAAAGAGACTTTCTTTTTACAAAATGCAAACTCTCACGCTCAAAAGCTCTCAAAAAACATTATATACATCTCCTTGCACGCAGGCAAGAGCAAAATATCTAATTAGGGCTACAGAGGTTTACAATAAAATATCCAACCCTAATTCAATCCAATCGTGCCATAAATGTACATGAAAATATCCCAGCAGATTATATATATTTTGTTTGCATGTTCACTTCATGTTTATTCCTACAAAAATCCAGTCGCCATGATCCATCTACCTTCCTGCAACTCGGGCTTGCCATAACTGCAAAAATCTAATGGTGTGAGATATTTGAATTTTAAAAATGATATAACGGTCACAGGTGGCGCTGAAATTTCCCAACGACAATCAGTATTCAAAAATTGATCTTACTTTAAAACATGACCGTCAGATCCTTCCTCTTTACCCAGGCTCGGCACTTGACTGCAAAACTAACTCGGTATTCACCCTAGGTTTCAACTTTCCCTTTGTCGCTGAATCGCTTAACCTTTTAACTAACCCTGGCTCTTCTTGGTGATTACACAACTGAAGCCACAAAACTGGGTCCACCTTGCCACCTATCATTCTCTTATTCATTCTTGACTACTCTATAAGCGTACACCTCGGCAGGTTCTGACACGGTCCCACTGCAACTTAGATTCTGATCCAACGGTGGTCGCATGATTGCAAAGGCAAGGAATATTCCTTGCGAACACGTGACCATCCTAGATTTCTTTTCCTTTGGTACCCCACTGACACATCTAAGAAATCCAGCCCCACTGAAAGATAATCCAACTCAGCACATGTGGACCAATGAGAAATGAGCATGTCATCAATCTGCAGCACTGGACCCACTGACAGAGCCTTGAACACTTGGCAAATCAAACGGTCGGTGCATGATCTCATGCTCTGACACAAACCCTTCAGATCGTGCACCAGCCGTTAGATCTCTTGTTGGGAAGTGTTTTGGGCCCACTCTGACAGATTGGAACAAGTCATTACCTCTGGCCAATGAGAAACTTCCACATCAGAATACGTGGCACTGCACCCACCAAAGCTTTGAAGCACTGCAGAGAAGGAAAGATCAACGGTTGTCGCAATTTCGCAAGACTCTAGCAAATCCTTTGTGAAATAATAACAACCGTCCAATCATCTCAAATGGGACCCCACTTGCTGAGACCACCAGAAGACAAAGAGAATTGGTGACCAAAAAGAAATAAAACGCACATGGGTTTCACAAACTTAAGTGGCCGAGATAAAGTAATGTCGAAATAGAAATTGACTTAGGGTTTTGTAGGGTTTTAGCTCAAATGGCTAGATTCTTTAAAATTTAGGACCTGGAGACCAGGGAATAAAACAATTTGCAGAGGCTAGGAAAATGAACATGACTTCATGAAAATTTTAGGGAAGCTCGGTAGGGTAAAAACAGAGGCCTTGGAATGGATGATAGCCAAATTTGAATGCATATGAAAATTAGGGTAACATTTTGGTGATTTCTGCTGGATGTCAGCTTGCTAGACATGGATCAGTGGCCTTGACATATCCATTGGGCATGGGGTCAAAAATCAAAACTCTTTGAGAAGCAGAACAAGAACTGTGCTTAGGGCACTTCTTGGAAAACTAGGAACTACTCTAGAAAACAAAGAAATAAAACAGGGGAACTTATATACAGAGATTCACAAAGAGGGATTAACCTCAAAACAAGGCTTCAGGTGGAAACCATTCACTGATATAGGCAAGGGAATTCCTTCAAGATCTGATAGCTGGAAAGCATTGGATCCCTTACACTTTGTAATAACAAAAGGTCCACCCCAAAATGAATCAAATTTTGTGTGCCTGTCGGGTCTGGATTTGAATTCATCCCATTTAAGAACTACATCACCAACCTTGAAGTTTCTGACTCTGGCTCTTTTGTCAAAACTTTTCTTTGTTTGGTTCTGATGGAACTCCATATCTTGCATTGCCTTGATTCTGATTTCCTCCAGCTCCATCAATTGGGCATGTCTGATTTGCACGGGATCACTTTCTTCAAACAGGGCATACTGAGTGGCTAGGTCCAAGGCTGGTAGTTCAACTGACATAGACAATTTAGCTTCTTTTCCATATACTAGCATGTAAGGAGAATTATCAATGATCTTCTTTGGGGTAATTCTGTCTAACCACAAGGCAGACCTCAATTTAGTATGCCAATCTCTTTGATTTTCTTGAAGAGTCTTTTTGATTATTCTGACCAGGCTCTTGTTTGTTGATTCCGCTAAACCATTTCCCTGAGGGTAGTAGTTTGAACTTGTATTCAGATAGATGCCATTCTTGACTACCCACTCTGAGACCCTAAGGCCTGTGAATGTCAATGCATTATCTAAAATGATGAAATCAGGAGTGCCAAATCTATGAATTAAATCATCATAAAAACTTAAAACAACACTCTCATTTGAGTCTTTTAAGGCAACTGCCTCTGTCCATCTAGTGAAATAATCCCTTGTAGTGATTATCCACTTGTGTCCTGCACTAGATGGAGGATTAATCATGCCAATGAAATATATACCCCACTTCATGAAGGGCTACTCTATTTTGACTGGTTGTAGGGGCAAAGCTGCAAGTCTTTCTTTTCCTGCAAATAGGGCACACTTGATGCATCTTCTTACATAATCATGGCTATCCTTAAAGATAGATGGCCAATAGTATCCAGCCCTCATGATTTTAAAAGCAGTAGTCCTAGGAGAAAAGTGACCTCTAGAAGGTCCATCATGAAACTCAAATAGGACATCAGCTATCTTTTCTAAATCAATGCATCTCAAAAGGACACTATTGTGATCCTTTCTAAAAAGGACTTCATCAATCAGCACAAAAGGAATAGATTGCATTTTATAATACCTTCTTTTGGCTGAATCCAAACCTGCAGGACATTGTCCTGTCTTCAAAAAATGAATCATGTTAGGCAACCAGCTAGTTGCCTTGGCTTGTTCTTTAGTAGAATGCACCACAAAAGATGCATCCTCTATTTCTAATTCTTTTGAACTTTCAACCCCTACCAAATGTTCACAAAGACCTCTTCCTCTGACCAGCTTGGTAGTATGAATATCTATGTCATATTCCATCACCTTGGTGATCCAACTAGCTCTTTTCTCATTTAGGTCTTTGGAAAGCAAAAACTCTTTGACACTTGGATGAGTAACTTTTAAATGTACCTTGCTATGAGTCAACAGATATCTAAAATTTTTAAGGCTTTTTACCACAGCAAGAACATGTTTTTCCACAAAAGAGTATCTCTGTTCATACTCTTCTAAACCTTTGCTAAAGAAAGCAATAGGTTGCTCCAATCCATCAGCATTTTCTTGTGTCAACATTGCAGATATAGCATCCTATCCTCCATAAGCATAAAGGATAAAATCCTTCTTGAAGTTTGGATTCAACAGGGTAGGGGCCTCTACCAAGGCTTCTTTAATAGCCTGAAAATTGGTTTTCCCTTCTTTGGTCCAGCTAAAAGCATAATTCTTTTTCAACATGGCTGTCAGAGGTTTTAACAAATCTGCAATGTTAGGCAAGAATCTCCTAACAAAATTAATCTTTCCTATGAATGATTGGAGACCTTTCTTGTGATGGGGTAGGGGTAGCTCTAAAATTGCTACAATCCTCTCAAGGTCCACTGTGATACCTTTCTTGGATACTACATATCCTAACAACTTTCCTTCATGAACTGCAAACACACACTTCTTGGGATTAAGGGATATCCCAAATTCTCTACACCTTTCAAAAATCTACCTCAAATGCTTGATGTGATCTACTGCATGCTTTGAATAGATAGTTATGTCATCTAAGTAAACCAACACAAACTTGTACATGAGGCTCTTAAAGGCCATATCCATTTCCTTTTGAAATGTAGCACCTGCATTTGACAAACCAAAGGGCATCGTTTGATATGCCATGGTTCCCCACTTGGTTGTAAATGTAGTCTTATATTGATCTTCTTCATTAACTAGGATATGATTGTATCCTGAATAGCCATCCAATAATGAGAATCTCTCGGATCCAGAGACACATTGTAGGATTTGTTCCATTGAAGGTAGTGGATGGTGGTCTTTTAATGAGGCTCTGTTCAAATCCCTGAAGTCAACACATAACCTCAGCTCCCCATTCTTTTTCCTAACTGGAACAAGGTTGGAAACCCAACTAGTATGTTTGATGGGGTATATGATACCACTCTCTATTAATTTAAGCACTTCCTTATGCATAAGTGGCTTGAGCTTGGGATTAACAGGCCTTTGTTTCTGCCTTACTGGCTTGGCATTAGGTTCCAATTCAATGGTGTGTCGAGCAAGGGAAGGATCAAAACCTTTGAGATCTTCATATTGCCAAGCAAACACATCACTGAATTCCTTGAAAAGTTGTGTGTAATCATGCTTTTCCAAACCAGTGTTTACCTTTCCAAATTGTAAGCTCTTACCTAGTTCCAACTCTAGTTCAACACAATGTTCTTGTTGGACTACCTGGCCAGCTTTATTTTTCTTGACTTCATCATCCTTGTTGAAGACAGTTTCCAAAGTAACAAGACCCTTAGGCATCTTATTGGACTTGAGTTGTATTACCTGATCACCATAGTTTTGTGATAGCCTATCTTGATTATGCCTTGAAAAGACATCTTCTTCAAACAAGAATTGCAGAATTTGTTCATCATTGTCAAACACTTGCCAATTGACATTGTTATCAGGAATAGAAGGTCTGACAATCACTTTGATATGTTGTTGATCTATCTCATTTGAAATGCTATTTGGAATATCATATTGAGATCCAACAACAGCTAACCTATCTGCATTTTGGTTTAACTTTCTAGGGATGGCTACAATATTGAAAGCATAAAAGTCTTCAATAGTATCCCAAACTCTATGTTTCTATGTTTTCATTGTATCATTTTTAGTTGCATTCATCCCTCTTACTTGGTTGACAACAAGTTCACTATCACCATAAACTTTTAAGGCCTTAAGCCCTCTTTTCCTAGCCCACTCCAGTCCATTCACAAGGCTTTCATACTCTGCAGTGTTACTAGTGCAGGAGAAACTAAATCTAAAGCAGTATAGTACCTCTCTCCTTTTGGGGATACTATCATAGCACCACCACCAGAACCATGTCTTCTTCTTGCTCCATCATAAAATAGCTCCCAAACCTGATTGCTCTAATCCTCTGAATCAGTCTCCTCTTTGAGAAGGCTTGGCTCTATGGATCCACTTTCTTGTATTAAATAACTCCCCAAACCAAAATCCCAAATAAGATTTTCTTGGGCCTCTGAAGCTCTTTCATCTAGAAAAATATCAGGGATATCTCCTATCTTAGTGCTTGCTTCACTAGTGGTTTGGAAATCATTGCTATCAAATATGGGGCAATTTACATTGATGGTGTTGGATACATATGGCTCTATATGGTGTGCTGCCAATGGTTCTGATTTAATGGTGACCTTAGTCCCATACCTTGTATGAAATAACATGTGTGACCAGTCAGAAGAAAGATAGCCTCCTATCTTAGCTGTAAACTCCCTTGATAAACATATAGCAAATAATGCAGGGAGATCTATGATATATATATCTAGGAGGATGGAAAAATTAGGACTAGCATGAAGTATCAGACTGGTATCCTTAGCCACACCTATAGTATTGACTGAGGAACAATCAAGTTGAGTAACCTTCTTTTGAAGGGGTTCATATTTTAGTCCTAATTCATCAGCTACCTTCTTGGGCATTACAGTGCTAGTAGCTCCACTATCTACCATACAATTATGTACCAAAGATTTTCCAATAATTAGAGATACATAAAAGGGAGGTGGCTTTGAATTCCTACCTTGCATGGCATTGGCCTTGGAGTTGCTACATGGAGTCTCCTTTTCTTGATCAATGGTAGCCAACACTGGCTTTGTAGATTCTTTTACAGGCTGAGGAGTTGCTACTTCATTTATGGCCTTCTTCAAAATCTCAGGCTACCCTGGAATAGCAAAGAATCCCACATGGACATGGTGACATTCACCTTCTTCATGTTGTCTACAATATTATAAGGTGTCACAATGTGTACTCTTTGTTGTGCTTTTGGTATGACAGGCTCTGCCTCCTTAGGAGTCTGGACCTCTTTACTTGTAATGGCAAGGACCTCCTTAGGTATGGTGGGAACAGCTTGTTGTGCTGGCTCTACATATGAAGTAGCTCGGGTGCCAGAGTCAGCTCTTTCCATGTCTTGAGCTCTTATTTTTGCTCTTGTGAACGTGACAAAAGCACCATCACTATTGACTCCATTGAAGTCTGGTTGCTCCCAATTGAAGAGAGTCATCTCATGCTCTTGTGGCTCTTGTTGAGGAATTGACCCACTGGATGAAGTTTCTAATTGAGCTTGTGGGGTATTTTGAACCATCAAGGCTTGATTCATCCATCCATTTGAACATGTGGCTTGATTGTGAGGCTGGTTACAAGGAAAGCACCATTCATTCTCCATAGCCATATTATTTTGACTAGGTACCATTTACCTCACTGGATTTGTAGAATTTAGGGGTGCAGGGTTGTATAGTTGGAATGGTATTTGATTAAAACTTTGTCTTTGTCCTTGATAGCCTCCTTGGAAAGGTGGCCTATTTTGTTGATAAGGCTGTCCTTGACTTTGATATTGCTTATTAGGACCTTGGCCTTGTGTATGAAATGGTGGTTTTATTCCTTGACCTTATTTCTTTAGATTTGTAATCTCCTTAGTCAAGGTCTGCAACAAATTTGTCATTTCTTGCACACTAGTTGCTTGACTACTCTTTATTTCTTGCAACTCTTGAGAAAAACTGGTTGCTAACTCTTGGCCACTAGTACTAGCTTGAGGTGCTAATATGGTGGGAATAGGGGTAAATGGGGGAACTTGGGTAGGTGCAATGGGCTGAAGACTAGGAAAGATAGGCATAGGTGGTCTTCTTTGTATCATGCATGCCTGAATCAAATAATTTTCAGCCCTGACAGCTATGTCAAAGGCTTGGGGTAAAGAAGTACCACCCATGGACTAGATCATGATAGATATTTGACCATTCAGACTTTGCAAATAGTATAAAAAAGCATGGTCAACTGATGGCCTTACTAAGATTGGGATTCTATTCCATGTTTAAGGAATCTACTATTGTAATCTGTCATTTGCTCTTGAGGGTCTCTCTTAATAGTTGTCAACTGTTCAACTAGAGACAGGTTATCTGATTTTTCCTCAAAATGTTTACTTAATGCATCCCCTAATTCATCCCAAGAAGTAATAGAACCAATGGTTAGAGTTCTAAACCATTATAGAGCCTTACCTTTTAGAGAGGTTGCTAACAATTTTGTGGCCACATCCTCTTGAGTTATGTTGTGTATGCTGTAGATGGTAGTCACATCCCTTATGTGCTCAAAGGCTGTAGTTTTCCCTTCACCTGTGAAATTAGGTAAGCTCTTCAATGCCACCAAGGGCACATCATGATGCACTGCAAAGTTTAATGGACTCCCCTGATTGAAAGGTGCAAAGGAAAAATTTCTAGCCATTGTGGGAGCTAAAAGTTGAAGATTAACAACTAAATGAGCTGTATTTGTTGCTAGATTTGAATCTTCTTCTAGATCTCTGGTTAGAGATCTACCTCTTCTTCTGGAATGAAAGGGAAAAGGTCTCCTTTCTGATGTATCGGGAGGTGTAGATTGTACTCTTCTTGCAGGAGATGTTCTTTGAGTTGACCTTCCTTTGTGACTTCCTTTTGAGGGCAACTCTGAAAATTAGGTAGGCTTTGAGCTTCTAGTCTCAATCTTTCTCATAAACCTTGAACAGGGTTAGCCCTGATCTTCCACCGATGGAGCCGCCAGATATACTTGATAGAATGACTTCTAAAAGTCTATAGTATGCAATCTATATATTAGAGATAGCATATCGTTTAAACAATGAACTTCTTGTGTAGTCCCACCGGGCGTGCCAGAATTGTTATACACTAAGTTTGCGCCTCTATCTCAAGCTCTCTTGGTCTTGATAACCTAGTATAACATGGGAATCATCTCCAGGTTGTGGGACCTATGCTAATTGAGATGAGACCTCCAAGTTCTAGGCTGGTTCCTCTTGGATAATCACCCAAATTTGCTTCTTGACTGGAAATTAAATCTTTTGAGGGAAAGGGTTAGAAGGAATGCATGAAAGGGAAATGCTGAAAGCAAACTACCTACTAGGTGATGCATCGAAACTAGGGTTTGGATCTCAGTATAGAGGAATGAGATCAATGGAGGAATCAGGTCTAATAAGTCACCACTCGCTAGATAGGCTTGCATAAGTATTTCATAGGAAGGCCTGAATAGAAAAACTCAACCTATGACCTGCAAACAAACATCCTCCTCTGCAACTAGGTGTAGGAATGAGACAAGACTGCTAAGGGCTGTAGTATACCCACAAAACATCTAAATCAGATCAGACATAGTAACACACAAAATTGCAGAAAATGAGAGGGACTAGGAACCCCAATTTCTATTGACAGCATTCATAAACTTCAATCCAATAAGAGATAGTCAAGGCAGTGAAGACAAGGATAGAATAAATATCACAAGTACCTCAAAAATGTCATAATCATCAATGGGAGATTACAGAATGTGGGAAACCAGAGGGCAAAAAGAAATACCACGAATAGCTTTTCGAGAAAGAGACTTTCTTTTTACAAAATGCGAACTCTCACGCTCAAAAGCTCTCAAAAAACATTATATACATCTCCTTGCACGTAGGCAAGAGCAAAATATCTAATTAGGGCTACAGAGGTTTACAATAAAATATCCAACCCTAATTCAATCCAATCGGGCCATAAATGTACATGAAAATATCCCAGCAGATTAGATATATTTTGTTTGCGTGTTCACTTCCTGTTTATTCCTGCAAAAATCTAGCCACCATGATCCATCTACCATCCTGCAACTCGGGCTCGCCATAACTGCACAAATCTGATACTGTGAGATATTTGAATTTAAAAAATGATATAACGGTCACAGGTGGCACTAAAATTTCCCAACGACAGTCAGTATTTAAAAATTGATCTTACTTTAAAACATGACCGTCAGATCCTTCCTCTTTACCCAGGCTCGACACTTGACTGCAAAACTAACTCAGTATTCACCCCAAGTTTCAATTTTCCCTTTGTCACTGAATCGCTTAACCTTTTAACTAACCCTGGCTCTTCCTCACGATTACGTGACTGAAGCCACAAAATTGGGTCCACCTTGCCACCTATCATTCTCTTATTCATTCTTGACTACTCTATAAGCATACACCTCGGTGGGTTCTGACACGGTCCCACTACAACTTAGATTCTGATCCAACGGTGGTCACATGATCGCAAAGGCAAGGAATATTCCTTGCGAACACGTGACCATCCTAGATTTCTTTTCCTTTGGTACCCCACTAACACATCTAAGAAATCTAGCTCCACTGAAAGATAATCCAACTCAGCACATGTGGACCAATGAGAAATGAGCATGTCATCAATCTGCAGCACTGGACCCACTGACAGAGCCTTGAACACTTGGCAAATCGAACGGTCAGTGCATGATCGCATGCTTTGACACAAACCCTTCAGATCGTGCGGCAACCGTTAGATCTCTTGTTGGGAAGTGTTCTGGGCCCGCTTTGACAGATTGGAACAAGTCATTACCTCTGGCCAATGAGAAACTTCCACATCAGAATACGTGGCAGTGCACCCACCAAAGCTTTGAAGCGCTGCAGAGAAGGAAAGATCAACGGTTATTGCGATTTCGCAAGGCTCTAGCAGATCCTTTGTGAAATAATGACAACCACCTGATCATCTCAAATGGAACCCCACTTACTGAGACCGCCAAAAGACAAAGAGAACTGGCGACCAAAAAGAAATAAAATGCACATGGGTTTCACAAACTTAAGTGGCCGAGATAAAGTAACACCGAAATAGAAATTGACTTAGGGTTTTGCAAGGTTTTAGCTCAAACGGCTAGATTCTTTAAAATTTAGGACCTACAGACTAGGGAGTAAAACAATTTGTAGAGGCTAGGAAAACAAACATGACTTCATGAAAATTTCAGGGAAGCTCGACAAGGTAAAAACAGAGGCCTTGGAATGGATGATAGCCAAATTTGAATGCATATGAAAATTAGGGTAACAATTACATGCAGCAATTTGAGAGGCTTAAATGTGAATTAGCTATTGCTGCTCAAGATAAAATGGCAGTCTCCGAGGAGTTAAAGAAGACTAAGAACATGTTAAAACAAAAGGAGATTGTTGAAGATGAAAAAGTTTCCTATTGCCTTATTTGCAAGGAGTCTTGTGTTGCTTCAGGCTACCATAATACTTGGTATGTTGGCTTTCATCAATTCATTGTTTTCAGGTTAAGATTACATATACAAAAAATTTAGCCATATATCTATTTAGTTGTTTTTATTGTTTGTTTTTTTCAATAATAATAATTGGGTCAGATTTTTGTTTGGGGTTAAGATTATACCGATTCTTTGCAATAAGGAACTTTTATTTTAAGGAAAAGGGTGCTAAGATTAAAGAAAAGGGTGCTAAGATTTCTAAGATGAGATTCTTTTCTTCTAAATTGTGTACAATATATTGAATGGTTTTTATCAATCTTATTACTAACTTGTTTTTCATTTGAAAATTTACAGTGACCAGTATGCCAGAAAATAGCATCCTTACGAGGCATCATAAATCACTATACATGACAGACACCTTTGGTAATTAAAAATCCATTACTTAGAACTGGCAGCCCTACACATTCTTTCAAATATTCAATATTTAATGGAAGCGGCTAAGTTTCAATGTACTATTAATTAAATTTCAAAAATATAAATTTCAGACAGATTGTACTATTGACTAAATTTCAAAAATAGAAATTTCAGACAAAATTTCATGATCTTAAATTTTCACATTGATGTTAATTATTCACAAATATACTAAAAATAGGATAGGCAAGAACAAATTTTCAATTCATACACATTTAAAGTATATAAATTTGAAGAAAAAACATATTTATCCATAAAAAGCTTCAAATGTTCAAAATTGCATGCTACAAATCTTTAAAAAAATTGTGTATGCATACTTATTAGTTAATTGTCCTTGATGTGCTTTATTTGTACATTTAGTTTGGTTAGTTAATTTTGTGTTGATGAAGTTATACTTGCTATTAAGATTTATAGAAATAATAGCACATCTCTTGAATGTTTTATGTAATTAAAGCATTGAGTCTTCCTTCTTCGAATAAGTAAATTCACTTGCATCTTTCATCATTCTTGTTCCTTTCTACTTTTTGTCCTTACTTTCATCTTCCTTCTTCAACTTGTTCTTCTATTTTATTCTCATCATCATGTCATCTTCTTCTTGATAACATGAACCCATCTATCTATGAAAGTTAGTTTCATTTCTTCTAAACAATAATGTCATTACACAATTGAAAATATCATTTAAAAGAACTTTCAAGATCATTTTGATTTTACATTATATATCCACATAAGTCTGAAATTGAACTTAAGATTCTAAATTTTTACTACTTGCCCATCCATTTTTTTACCAATAAACTACTTTGCCCAACTTTGAATGTTGAATGAATCATTTTGTAATGACTTTAACCTTCTAAACAAAAATATGAATAATAGATTCTTTATCAATTTAAAACACCTTCTATAAATATTTTTTTAAATTATATTATATTAATCTAAATTTTAAGTAGCATTACTAATTGTCAAAAATATCCTCAAATAAACTATTAACATTGATAAATGATCTTAAATTTAATTTTTTTATTTAAATTAATTATAAAAAAGATCACTTTTAATTTTATATTTGTAAATATTTTAATATTTCATCTTTATAGAAATATTAATATTTATCACTGCTTTTAAAATATGAGTGATTCAAAATTTACAAAATTGAATACCATGAGTGATTCGAAATTTACAAAATTGCATATAATTTGATATAGAAGTTTCGGCTGACCTTATCAGATTCGTAGTTTTTCAATCTCACTAACAATAAACACCACAAAATAATCAGAGTTAACATATATTTGATAGTATTGACTGTTTACCCTGTGCAAAATATAACCATAATTGTAAAATCGTATAAACAAAATTTAGTTGAAAACTTCCCAAGTTCAAACAACTGATATGTTGCCAAACTTTTAGCCTCTGGTTGTAAGCTTCATTGAGTAGGCTACTTTACCTAATTAGGTCTGTAAATAACAACGGTTATATTAGTAGTGAAAATTTGAAAAATAAAAATAAAAAATTGCGTAAATATTAAAACAACTTCAGAAAATGGTCTATTATTACTATATTTAAAAGCACGGAAAATTTTGAAATGATGAAATGCCAAATTATAAATGCATGCCATCAATATTGATAAAAGATAGCCAGATGATATATCATGTATGCCATCAGATTGTATCAGAATAATTATGAAATGTAATTTAAAAATGTCAAACTCTATTAAGGAAAAAAAAACATTTAACAACTCTCAATATACTAAGCAACTAAATTCATGTATTGATTACAGAAAACTACTTTTTGAATCTCTCTCGTCGAACTCTATTAAGTAAAAAAAAACATTTAATAACTCTCAATATACTCTGTTATAAATAGAGAGTTTTAATTACCAGAAGATATCTGTCATATATAATGATTCGTAATGTCTCCCAGGGTTGCTTTTTCCTGGCATACTGGGCACTGTAGATATTTCAAACAAAAACCAAATTAGTCAAAAAAAATTGAAAACCCAACCGATCTGGAATAAAAACTTCAGATGAAACTAATCTTACCTTAGATAACTTAGCACCACTTCCTTTGAGCCATTTTTCTATACATGACCTACCAAAAAAGTGGCCACAGGCAAAGAGAGCTGCAAAATTTCGCATTCAAATAAAGATTTTCTCAACTTCTACTGTAATGAATATAATCCTAACCCTCAACTCAATCTTCACTGATATGTGTATAATCAATTTTATTACATTCATCTTAATTATTCAAACGCTAGAATAATACTTATAATAGCTGTAAATTATTAAATTGCTGATATCGTTTTCTAAGAGGATCTAGTAGTTGCACTTCTCAAAATTCTATGTAAAATTTTAAATCAACTCTATTATTTTAACAGCAGCTTACTTGGCAAGTCTCGAGGTTTGAGAATCACATCATCAAATATGATGCTAAGTCAGCATGCTTTTTGCAAAGTCGTGCATAAGAGACACCTATAATTGAGGAGCTAATGTGGCATCACATGATTGGATGTTTTATAAAACAAAACATACATTTCATTCAATTATGGGTAGTCATCATCAGCAATAACAACTTTAAAGTCACAACTACTGGTACAATGTTGTGAAAAAAATTAGACATTAAATCAACAATTGTAAGTATTATGAATATTATATCAACAACTCTTATCACAACTATTAAAATGCATTCAGATACTAGATCTTTCCCTGATGCAACCTTAAAAGCTTAAAACGAAGACGTGATGAAGCCCGTGACATAGCAAGAATTATGGTCACCTGAAGCAACGCAAGCCTCCATGCAAATAAGGCAACCGAAAACTTCATCTTTGCCACTGAAATCCTCAACAATCTCCTTGTGTTTTAACTTGTTCTTAGTTTTCTGTAACTCCTCGGAGACTGCCATTTTATCTTGAGCAGCAAGATCTAATTCACATTTAAGCTGATCAGATTTCTGCATGTAATTTACTACTTCCTCATCGGCTTTCTTCAGCTGATCTGATAGCTTGTCATTATCTTTCAATACTCTACCATTATCTTCAATAACACAGTCCAGAACAACTTTCAAATTACCAAATTCTTTCTTCACTTGTTCCAATTGATTACACTTCTTCGTTCGAAGTTCAAGACTGTTCTTTGTTTCCTACAGGATTTCATCTGTTCGATGCTTCTCGCTGACAACCCACTTCTTCTCTTGCAGAACACGGTTAAACTCGACCTCGAGCAAACCCAAATCATTCAGCTTTTTCTCAAATTTATGCTTGTAGTTTCTCTGACGAGAAGATAAACATTCTGAAGCGCTAGGTCCAGGACCCAGCCCATATTCATAATATCCTTTGTTGTAATACTCCAAACTGACTCGTCCCTTGTTTTTCCTTTTTCTACAATTACTAGAGCGCTTTCTGGTATTGCTTGCTTGCTGTTTTTTTGAGCTCTTCACAAATGGGGATGTGAAAGAAAACCCATCTTCTTTCAATGGCGGAAGGACTTCGTTCTCTGCTACTTTCCAAACAACGAAACCCTGCGCCGACCTCATCATACAAGCATAAAAATAAAAATGTTGAGGCAAAGATTATAAGAGGGAAAATTACCGTGTGAAGAATAGAGAAGATTTGAAGTCGGTATATGCGGCGAGGGTTTTCGTACAGCTAAATTATGGTGACAAGATTCGTTGCAGAAGCATCTCTTTTAAGTTAATGATTTTGCGTGTGAAGGCTTCTTTTCTTGATTGCAGCAGTCAATTCCGATTATGCCTATATGGACTTTATAAATACTGACCTACTAAGTGTGTAAAGCTCTAACATTTAGTATGATTGTAGAGGTAGACATTGCAGTTTTAAAATTAATATAAATTATCAATTGCATCTTAGTGTGTGCAATGGGATGGGTAGGGAGAATAGATATAGAAGTTCAATTAAAGATAATTGGTCTATTTGTTACATACAACATAATAATACATTATTATGGTGCAAAATGTAAATCTTGATTGTACTTTATTGTGGTTAGCTAGGGTAGTTTTAGTTCCATTTGGTGGGTTCTATTGTTGGTCCCTTTGGTTTGTTTGGTGGTGCATCACAATTTTTATTTTTTTTGGTCTCTCAATGCCCTATCTTTCTTTGCTTTATGTAAAAGGTTTCGGGGTTTTTCAAAACTTGTTTTTACTTAATCAAAACATAATAATACATTAGATTAATTTCAATACTAGAATGATCAAACATAATTTAGTTATACAACATATTATATCAAAGCAATGGTTTAGATAGCTAAATGAAATCAAGAAACAACAAGAGTTTGACATACATAAGGAGGAGCGACCTTGTCAAGTTTATCTCCTAAGTATGATGACACAAATGAGGAAATATCATGAGATGCTTGTAGATAAGAGGCAACAAAAGGAGGAGCTTGTAATGGTGGTTGCAAAGGAGCAACAAATGGAGGCACAAGGAAAACAACATGAGGAAAATCTTGCAAAGGAGTTGGCTGCATATTTTTTATATTACATAGAAATAGAAATTATATTTAAAAATACAAATATATTTTTAAAACATTAAATAAAAATAATAGTTCAGGATAATAAATAGATATGTTTATAATAAGGAACCCCGATTGGCTTGAACAAGGTGCCCATAGGAAATGGGGCAAGATAGGTTGTTTAGTACTCTGGGAGGCACCACATTCCCCGCAAATTAAATGGGGCCCAAATTTGAATGATGCAATGACCTTTTGATTTTAGTAGGATGTTCAAACTACGTCAGCCTCCTTCGACTTCAAAACAACCATGCATATATAATGGTCCATAGTAAGCATAATACAATAATATGGAATAATGTCATTGAAGTATTTACAACCCTCATAGAAGTTACTAAACCGACATGATTGCACACAAATAAAACACAAACTAAGGTTACGTGGTCAGAGTGTGTTCTAGATAGTTTAGTTCAAAGAGTTTGAGAGCATCCTCACAAAATTCATGCATGACATAGACCAGAAGCATTGCAGTCCATGATACAACATTTCTCTGAGGCATTTTGTAAAACAATTATCGTGCCTTGTGTATCCTTCCACATTTTGGATACATGTATACTAGGGCACTGACAATTATCATATCTGAAGAAAATCCACATTCAATTGCTCTGTGATGGATGTCCATAAAATGTTCCAAAAGTACCCATTTTGGTAGAGGGCGGGAGAATGTTGGCCAAAATTGTGGTATTTGGCTTTACACTCACTACTTTTATTTTCTAAAAAAATCTGCAAAGCCTTTTCAACATATTCAATATGTGAATTACCTACAATCATTGTAGTGCATGAGAGCACATTTCTTTCAGGCATTTCTAGGGAAAAAGCTTATAACTTCACCAAGAGCACCATGTTGTGCTTATCTTGCAATCATTGTATACCATGACATCAAATTTTGTTAATCCGTTTCATTGAAAAGCTTTAAGCTCTTGTCAAGAACACCATTTTGTGCATATCTTTCAATCCTCGCATTTGATGAAACCACATTTCTTTGAGGCATTTTACTAGAAAGTGTAAAGGCCTCATCAAGCACAACATTTTGTGCATATCCTGCTATCATACTAGGGCACTAACATGCGAGGATACATGTATACTAGGGCACTGACAATTATTCCATGATATTATGCTATCCTTGTGTATCCTTCCACATTTTGGATACATGTATACTAGGGCACTGGAAATTATCATATCTAAAGAAAATCCACATTCAATTACTTTGTGATGGATGTCCATAAAATTTTCCAAAAGTACCCATTTTGGTAGAGGGCAGGAGAATGTTGGCCAACATTGTGGTATTTGGCTTTACACTCACTACTTGTATTTTCTAAAAAAAATTTGCAAAGCCATTTCAACATATTCAATATGTGAATCACCTACAATCATTGTAGTACATGAGAGCACATTTATTTCAGGCATTTCTATGGAAAAAGCTTATAACTTCACCAAGAGCACCATGTTGTGCCTATCTTGCAATCATTGTATTCCATGACATCAAATTTTGTTGAGCCGTTTCATTGAAAAGCTTTAAGCTCTTGTTAAGAACACCATTTTGTGCATATCTTGCAATCGTCGCATTTAATGAAACCACATTTCTTTGAGGCATTTTACTAGAAAGTGTTAAGGCCTCATCAAGCACACCATTTTGTGCATATCTTGCTATCATTGCATTCCATGAGAAGACATTTCTTTGAAGTATTTTATCAAGAAATAATGTGTTCTCTCCATATACTTCCACATTTTGAATACATATCTACTGGGCCACACAACTACAACTGACAAGAAATCACTTTCAATAATGTTTTCATGGATGGTCATACCTTGATCCAAAGGTCATATTTTGGCACAGGCTTGGAGGACAATTGCAGATGTTCTGGAGATTGGATGTATAACTCCAATTTCATTTTCTTAACGGTCCGTTTGGTACATGGAATATGAGACCATATTATGGAATAGCATTTTCAAATTTTTCTATTCCATGTTTGTGTCCATCTTAACAGGAGGAATTGGAATTTTGAAATTCCAATTTTGCCCAAAAAATGGGCATTCCATCTTCCATTTGAAAAGGTGGAATTAGAAATTCTCATTCTAATTCCATTTTTCAAATTCCCATTTTATCGGTCGTCGGGTCCGCTTGAGAAAAAATATAAAAATTTGGCATTCGATTACATTATCCGCCAAAATTCTCGCTCATTTTCTTACTGTTCGCTATCGTTCGATGTCATCTTCATTGTGGTCGTTCGCTGTCATCTTCATTGTGGTCGTTCGTTGTTGTCTTCGTTCTCACCGTTCTTTGCAACAAATCCTTCTCTCGGACAAGGAGGTGAAACTTTACACAGTAGGGTTTTAGTTCTTTACATAGTGTAGGGTTTCTGCATTTTGAAGTTTCATTATGATGGTTGGAGTTTCAGGATGGTTGGCTCTATTTTTTTGTTGTGAAATAGTGATAACATTCATTTCTATGTTGCAATGCATATTTCCTCTTTATTTTTCCTTACAAAAATTAGCGTCATGTGTCCTCGCCTCTATCGTTATATCGTATTTCATCTTTTTCGAATGGGCATAAGTAGGTCTAGGGGCACTGGTATACCGACAGTCATATATCTAGTTCTATAGAACCTGCAGATTTGAAGGGGTAATAAGGTTGCTGTATCAGAGCAGCCCTATCTGTATAAAATGCAAGCTCATTCTTGTAGGAGGCATCAGTCTTAAATAAGACACCCCCATCAGTTGAATTGCTTGTACCATAGCCCCAATTAGTCCTCATCATCTGCTAATGTTGATTGTGCATCTTGAGGTCAAATGGGAAGGAGTCAGTCCTGGCAAGCTTCATGGGATTCTGATGATTTTTTGCCCCTCTGTCATCATCATCTCTGGACTTGCAGAAACCCATCTCTGGAACAGATCTGCAAGGCTTCAAAACAACATCTGCATAACTAATGTCACTGTTATTGCATCACTATTAACGAGTACAAAATGTGAAAAACATTATAACATTTGAAAAAATCACAAATTGTTATTCAAAGAAATTAATAAAACAAATTCTCATTCAGTGCATATTCCAATTCCAAAATGTGACATCCAAACGCGGAAAATACATCTTCTCAGTCATCTTCCGGATGAACCAAACGATTCCAACACATATTTCGAATATCATTTTGAAGATAGGTATCTTCCAGAATTGCAAAAACGGGCCCTAAAAGTCTAGGGCCTTTTCATTGAATAGCCTAAACGCCTCGTCAAAGCTTCCATTTTGTGCATATCCTCACATTGCATTTGACCATATCTTGTCTAGGCATTTTTTTGAAAAGCCTTGAAGCCTCGTTAAGAAAACCATATTGTGCATATCCTGAAATCACGCAATTCAATGAGACTACATTTCCTTGAGGCGTCTTGTCAAACAGTTCCTGTGCTTTCTTTATACTTCCACATTTTGAATGCATGTCTATCAAAGCACTCATAGCTAGAACGTCTGAAAGAAAGCCATTTTCCATTATGCTTTGATGGCCAACCATACCCTGTTTCAAACCCCCAATTTGGGTACAAGCTAAAAGAATGTTGGCAAATGTGAATTGATCAGCTTAGACAACTGTTTGTTGCATATCATGGAAGAGTATCAGTGTATCATGAGGATATCCATGTCTTTTGTATGCTGAAATCAAAACATTCCATAAGAAGTCATTTCATTATGTCATTTTATCAAAAACATTAACTAAACTACCGCACCCCTGTGAGTGATGAGAGAGTGGATTTCCTTATCCTGTTCAAACCCGTTCTTGCCAATGCAGATAGACAAGAGGTTTGTGTGCATTATATACAATGTGTAATAACATTTAAAAATTACATTTTAAATGTGTACTGTTATTCATTCTAATTCTACAACTACCACAGTTGAAATAGAACAAAATCATCTTCTTCATCCTCAAATTGGGTATTGCAGCCATTGATTTTATGTCTACATGACAGCAAGTGGTAATATTGATTTGTCAAGACAAATGCCTCTGTGTCTGAAATTAAACTCAGCCATTTCCATTTTCTCATTTGCATACAATCTAAGACAAGCTATGGCTGGTGCAAAGAAGGGAAATGGAAGAGTGTTGGGTTTTGTTTCAAGTTGAAACTGTACAGTACCTTGGGATTTTTGTCTTTCCTTAACCAAAGCCACTCTAGCATCTGGGATGAAAGCTTTCCTGTTGGGTACACGAGATGTGAATCATTGTTGCTCTTGAAAGGACAATGCGATTCCACACCTCCCCCAATCAAACTTATCCGGTCCAGTCTTTAAACGGACATGGCCGTGTCAGCAAGCTCATTTGTCACGCAAGTTAGGCTGATTCTGGATAGAGCTGGTTAGCCTGAAAGAATTTCTAAAATCCACCGTTGAAAATGAAATCAAGAGAACTTGTCCGACATATTGACAATTCAGATTGGGTTTTTGAATATTCAACTCTGATTTAAAGAAAATGTGAATGTGAAGACATGCCAGTGGGGATGCTGACAAGATTATCTGCAGTCGTGATTCGTGTGTACCTTCTGGGTGAGCAGTGGAGTAAAACAAAGAAAATAATCCAACGGTCCAAGTCGTTATGATCGTCTTGCATGCCTGTGCTATGTTATGATCCGTTGGATTGCAAACCTAATATTGCATCTCATATAAGAAAACGCCTTCGACGTAATAACAAAGCTTACTTATATTCACCAATATAATCGAATGTTTGGTTCACCTGCTCATCGCACACCCACGTCGATAGGATTTATTTCCGTCCTTTAGATTGCATCCGGTTTACATTCAATGTGACCAGTAGCCGGTATTTGATATCTCGACTCCATTTCCTGGTGGACGACAGAGAAATGAATGTCCACACGATTCCGATCTTACGGAGATATTCCTTCGCATAACATATGTTTTATAGCTACCGTAAAGGATATTTCATGCACATTTCTGGCTGTCAAATAAGAGTTTGGAAGTGGAAAGATAGATATACCGGGCTCTTGCGAAGGAATGGAAGGAGTTTTGATGATGTCTATGAGGTCAAGTGATCTGAGGATTAAATATCACACTATTAATATATTTTCATATTTTTGTTTATGTCAGCTTTTTTATTTAAAATCTTGATTAAGAGATTTGTAAATTTGTGAAGCTTTGTCTCTTTAAGGAGTTCGTTTAGATTGTCCACTTACAAAGTATCTTCAAATTACTTACAATATCATTATATGTTGCACATTCTATATTGAAGTGTCACTTAGTTTCAATGTCTTCACTACAAAAGACACAACTTATGTACTTGCAACTCAAAGAAGTCTATAGTTAATTATGTTTTTATCATTTATTTTTTATTATTTATAATATATAAAATATTTGATTTTGAATTATAATGTATTTTATAGATGGATAAAGTTTTAGATTTGAATTATAATCTATTGTATTTAAAAGAATAAAGTTTTAGGATATTAAAATTCATATAAATATTTATAAGTATTATTAATTATCTAAATCGATTATTGTATGAACATGTAAGTGTACAAGAACAAAAACACGTATTTACATTCTATTTTGTATGACTTCAAACTTGTTCAAATACCATTTGATTAGTGCATAATACCAACTACCATTGAGACAAGTTGAAGACCTTGATAGCGAGCTCTACCATTGAATTTTAGCAACACCTAGTCTAAATATACATAGGAAAAATAGTTTTGAAAATTAAGGCTTTAAATATCAAGTTTAGGGTTGCAAAAACAGATATTAGGGCCATGTGTGAGTAATTGAAAAGACATGTTCATCTCTTTATATCATGTGAGACTTGTATCCTTGATATACTCATGACTTTCTATATTATGTGTGAGTAATAGAAAAGGTTTGTTCCTCTCTTTTATATATCATGACTTTTTATACTATGGATGTCAATGTGTTGTTTATGGAGGAGTTATTTTATCACGTGTTACCCTTCCCATCATTCATCAACTTGGCTAGCATTTTTCCTCTTCTCAAGAGATGCTCTTAAGGCCCTCCAGTTCCACCACTCCAGAGCACACCATTAGCTCATACATCTCATAGTTCATAGCTCACTCTTTATCCACTGATCACTCTATAGCTACAAAGAGGGATACGACTTGGTGATGTTTGCATCACATCGGAGGGCCTAGAAGATTTTGAGGACCAGTTTCAGGGATTAAGATAAATCGACACTAGTAGTGGCATAGGTTCATATATTGAGATGCTACTCCATCCTTTTGACTCAACATCATTCCCCTCTCAGCTACACGCACCACTACACTCCTCATTACGAGAGAGGGTTGGGATCGGAGATGATGTGTGTGATGGTGCTTCTGTAGATGATACAATAGTTATATGATTTGATTTGATCTGATGATTATACATCTAGATGAAATTAAAAGATTTAGATGTCCTAATGGATGGTTACGATTTGATTAAAATTGGTTATAGATGGTTATATGATTTAATTTTTCATACACGTAAGTTAAAAGATCAATTAATGTAGCTAATGGCATATGTATATTTTTCAAATATGTAAGTTAAAATAAATTAATCTAACTAATGTCATATTCTATTTGAAATCACACATGGAAGTTAAAAGCAATTATTCTCACTAATGTCATAAGTAATCTAACTAATATGTAACTAATGGACCATAAGTAATCCAAGTAATCTAGAACTAACACATGTCATAAGTAATCTAACTAATCTAGAACTAATGTTATAAGTAATCTAACTAATGTCCTTGTGACACATTAATGTGTCATAGGACCCCTTACAAATCATTAGGACCCCTAAGATGTACTCTTAGGGTTCTTAAAGGATCCTATGGGGTCTTAGGACACATTAATGTGTTCTAAGATCCCTTAGGACCCTTTAGGAACCTTAAGATGTATTATTAAGGTGTCCTAAGGGGTCCTAAGGGGTTTTAGGATACATAAGGGAACTCATAAGGGGTCTTAGAATGCATTTATAATTGCATATAAAAACCATTGAACCATCAAAGCATACATAACTATATATTAAAACCATTGGACCATCAAAGAATACATAACAACATACATGAATGCATACATCAACGCATACATAGCTATTTATTAAAACCATTGAACCATCAAAGTATATATAACAACATACATACATAAAATCATTGAACAAAGCATGCATTACTATATATCAAAACCATTGAACCATGTCAAATAAATAAAGCTATATCCAATATTATAATCATTATACTTTAATGAAAGTATAATCAAAGTTTTATTAATAAATAAACAAAGTATAATCCATCATATGTTAAAATATATCAACAAAGTAGAATCCATTTAATCTAAAGATATCAAGTAGGTCCTAAAACATGAAGTGTGTATGTAAATATTATTTAGACCAACTCAAGTGGTTCAGACCTCTCATGGAGAACATGCAATATTCTCTCATGATCCTCACTATCTAGTCTCTACTTACAACGTCCACATTGAGATTTAATTGGAAAATGGAGACAAAGGGAGGTGGAAACTACTAGGTGGCTATATTGAAACACCTTATTGTCTGGTTCGTAATCAACAAAGTGAATCTCATGTTGAATTATTTTGATTTGCTTGAAATATGTTCCCTTTAAAATAACTGAATCTGCAAGTCACAAATTTTAACAATACATAAATAAAATAGTTTAAATTAAAAATTTGTTAAAAGTTTGATTATATATATATATATATATATATATATATATATATATATATATACACACACACACAAAAAAAAAAAAAAAAAAAAAAATGAACAATATATTGATCTAAAGCATGCAAACCTTTTGGGAACAACATTCCATCACTTTCTTCAGGTTCAACTAACTTCATCTATATGTAGTACAACTTAATAAATGGTAACTAACTCCTCCTAGACATTTTCAGGCTCGACAATAACTGTAAATACATCTTTTGCACAACAAATACATACATGCAACTTAATGTCATAATGTGTAGCTCAATTTATTATAATTGCCAATTTTGACCAAACCCGAGATATGATCGTAATTTGTAGAAATCAAAGGAACGCCATCAAAGTTTTCACCTTCATCTCTATCAAATGTATTAGTAACAATTAGTGGCACCGAATTTCATGAACCTACATATTCACGTTCTTGATTTATGCATTCCTCATAGTTTTTAGTAATGTATTGATAACAAAAACATGAGTAGTCCCTAGTGTTCAACATCTAATTGTGATAATTTGTACTCATAACTAAATGCAAAGATCGTGTCTTTTATATACTCTTGCAACCATGCATAGTTTTTCTATCCACACCTAAACACATGTATATATAATGAATAAAATGGGACAAATTATGAATTTCATTTTTTAAATTTGAATAAAAAATGAAAAATTTAAACAAGAATATATATATCACACATGCATAATTTAGAAGTTACACATGCATACCTATCATCTCCCAAAATTCTCTTTGTGGTACCACTTGAGTCATTCTTGATGATGTGTCAGCCTTGTTTGATGCAAAATGTGTCCTACACCATACAACAACATCATGTGCATATTTTATATGAACTCCCTTATAATTCATTTGATACTTTCATAGAGCAAATTTGATGCAAGCTCTAGCACCATCATGTTCACCTTTTCCATGTCCACTCTCAAAGAAACTCCAGACATGTGGTTTTTTTCCATTACGATGATATCAACATAGTGCATAAAATGGTCTAGATGATTTGAATTGTGCATCACATCCATTTGACCAAACATAAGGGTATGTGCAGGATCATGGTATGCCAAACCAGGCCCTTAAGTGGCAATAAAAATTTAGAAATTAGGGTTAAGCAAGTTGACGTAAAAAAGTGAACAAGTTATCAATCTTATATCAAAAATATGTAAGAAGAGAATTTGTAGAAAAATGATTTTAGTTTCTAATCTACTAGCCCTTTTTGAAAAAAAATTATTCTATATGGTGAAAATTTCAAATTTCAATGTAGCAGTACAAAAATTTCAGAAAAAAGATAAGAACTAGATGTATGTCTAACCACCTTAAACACAATCAATTGATAATTTTTTTACAAGATTCTATATATAAGTGGTAGACTCATGTGCAGATGTGACATATATTTTTTTGTAATTTATTTCCAAGTAAATAATTAATTATGATTTTTCTGCTACAACTTTTCTAGAATATAAAATATCCCATGTTTGACCACCTTAACTTAGTCTAAACTTCATCAAATTGGATTTTTTTAATTTTTTCTTGTAGTAGGAAAAGCATGGAATGTGACGCATGTTTCGGATTTCAAAAATATTATACCATTTGAAAGTTATAGCTAGTTAACAATTAGTCTATCAACCGAGCATTCTTTTTTACATCATCGTATTTTGGCATACCATGATCCTGCACTTACCCATAATGTTTATCAATCTTTATTTCCCTTTCTTTCAGATTTGGAAAAAACTTCTTGAAGCAATGTTCTACATAATGAATGTCATGCTCTATATCATCACTTATTTAAAAATTATATTCTTTCTTAATGACTTGTGCTTCTAATTTGATTTGAACACCATCCAAATCTTACTATGCATGTCGATAACACACACATTTACCATAATAGTAATCTGCTCTGAAAATTAGTATTATGATTGAACTACCATTTGATGAAAAAAGAAATAATTTTATGCAAAATCAACAACTGATATAATAGTTCCAAGTGGGAAATTGTCTCTCACTGTTTGGAATTGTCGTGCTTGCCACTTTGCAAAAATATCATGATGAATGTAGGGTTGTGCATCAATTTTTAAATTCAAGTCCATAAATGCTCCAATAGTTATCTCCTCTTCAACATATTCTAACCTTTTGGATTCTTTCCCAAATTTTATTTCATTCTTTACATATTTGTAACTCTTGTAATTTACCATTTTTCTACATCAATATTTTCATTTTTCAAAGGGAAAAGAGCCAAATCAACACATGTTTCACTTAATCCTTTTATGCAATTTATTTGACCAGCTGCATCATATTTTTTGTCACATAAAATAGATGAGATGAACTCACTTTGTCTACTAGTAGGAGTATATTCAAAACCATAAGTTTCTTCTAAAAACTTTCAAAAAACCTAATAGTGGAGATCCAATTCAATATGATAACGATAACAACAAGTTTCGAACACTTTGTTTGTCCTCACATAAAATGGCTTCAATCTTTCAAACAATTTTTTCCCAATCTTTATCTTGGGATTTGAACTAAAAAATTTCAAATACATTTTATGGTTTGTTGTGTCCAACCAATATTTTCTACGATGTTCATATTGATTAGCTGCAATTCTATGTTTGATAACATCTCTACTATTTGATGAAGGACAGGTATTATCATTCTAAAATAATGTGACCTTGATTCTCTCATCAATCCTATCGGAACGAGGAGCTCTACACATAATTGTCCAATTTCCTTCCAAGGTGCTATCATCCAAAAGCATTAAATCATCTGAACATATTGTGATATTATTTTCCTACTAAAACCAATCTAAGATGAAACTAAAGATATTTGTCTATTTTGGGGCATGGTGTTATCTACAATGGATGTCAACATAACTCTTCTTGTAATGGTCTTATCTTCAGTTGGATATCGGTTCGCTGCCTAGTTCAAACTTTTTCTAAGATTTTCATCATGTCAGTTTGCACGCGAAATTTTTTTCTCTTCTTTAATGATGTGTCTATACCCAATATTTTTAATGCCTCTTCTAACTTTTTTTTATAAGTGCAACTGAAATCAATTGGGCTTGTTCAAGTCTCTCAAAATTATCAAATTTAGCCAATATTTCTCTTTCTATCTTATTCATTGACCTCTTCTTAGCAAGACTTAAGGGTTGAACATCAGCATGTGATCTCAATTTCTCCACATCCATTGTAGGTAAATGATCTAGGTTTCTATAATTAATTTTTCTATTTACAATTTGATCTTGATAAATATGCTCATCCATACCAATAGGAGCACATGATCCTAACCCTTCTCCAACATCCATTGCTTGAGCTTCCATAGGGAGTGATCTTGACCCTTCTCCAACATCCATTGCTTGGGCTTTCGTAGGGAGTGATCATTGCCCTTTTCCAACATGCATTTCTTCAACTTGGCTTGACCCTCCTACTTGAGCTTCTCCTTCACCTTGACCATGTTGATTGTGAGCTACATGCACACAAATGAATCAAATTAGAGAAAAATAAAATATAAACATGAAATTCAAGCATGTGAAATTAGAGTTCTAGGTCCATACCTTCTTTAGTTTTATAATTATATGCCAATGCAGCCTTATGATTTTTTTGTTTTGTACAAGGTGACATTTTTTCTTGCAAATTTACATTACCTTTCCTTGTTTCCCATTTCTCCTCTCCAAAAAAATGCCTCTAAAAATATAACCAATAGTAATTCTCCTTTCCAAAAATTGTCTTTGAAAAATTCAAGTCAATAGTAAAAAATGTGAATTAACCTAATTGTAATTGTGTAAAAAATGGAAAAAATAATTATACCATACTAATGTGAAAATACATAACTAGCTGACCTAGTTCAAGTGAACTAGGTCGTGTAAAACATCGGCGAGCTTTTTCTCGCTTGTCTTTTGCCAGGGGGCCTTCGTGTGAAGACCCCTTCACACAAAGGCTCGAGGACCCTTCGTGCGAATGGGTCTTCGCACGAAGACCCCCAATTTGAAGTTTTCTCCTAGGGGACATAAGAAATCTACAAAAAAGGCCTTTCAAGGCCTAAAACAACGACCAAACAAGATGTTCTTCTGAAACAAAAAATGTGATATGATGCTACTCGGAACAAGCTTTATAATGACTATTATTTTAATACATATTGAGTTCATTGTCACTTTCAAATTTTACTTCGATTAAACATTGGTTGTTTGTTCATTCAGCAACCTATCTCTTTGAGACTTTGAGAAAAATAGTAAATTGGGAAAAAAAATATGAAAAATATGTAGGAAAAGAGTATTTGTGTTAGGTTTCCTTTAAAACAAGAAAAAATGAATTTTGATATATACAGATCAAGTTAAAGTGATCCAATAGAACCTATGTCTAAATTACAATTACTGTCACTTTAGAACTTAATAAACTTTGAAATATTGAGCCAAATTGAACAAAACCAATTCCATCATCTAAAGGTAGGGCTTTTGAAAGGCTTATCCCAGGGAACCGATGATCCCTTCGTATAAGGTATTGTTTCATCTCTTTTCGGGTCAGGCTTACTTAGTTGATATTAAAGGCCCTTCTATATGGAGAAGGAAAAATGGATACAAATTTAAAAAAAATTAAATATATTTAGAAACTATAAAGAAAATGCAAAAAAAATAGTAGTTTACATCGTCTTCAAATTCCTAATATTTTTACGAAAATAGGTGTTTGAAAGTGATTTTTTTTTAAATGTTGATCTCAGTGTCAAATTTGGCCAAAAAGTGGGACACACTATTGTGGGACGACATATACATGATATTGGTATTCTTTTTTATGGCATCTCATAATAGTCATATGTTCATGTATTTGTGTTTATATTGAAGTACTTTCTTCCATACATATGCTATGTATATTAATGGCCATTCTTATACACATAATGTCAAGAATCGTGGATGGTTATGATAATCTTTCACATAGTTCCAATTCACTTGATATATGTTTCATGTATTGATGATAATATTTTAGTTTATCACATGTTCTTCATGTACATATATTATCTTATTTTACATTACATGAAGACATTATAAGCCCAATGCAACCATGGTAAGAAGGTCCAAAAAGAGACTATCTACATCCGATAACAATAAGCACATTGAAAATAATAACTAAAACAATAATAAACCAACATATACCCTAGGAAAAACCTAAAAGATGAAGAAACCTAGGCTCCAAAAGATCCATCATTATTTTATTAAACTAAAAAACAATTACAATTGTCCACAAAGGAATATACCATGGGAAACAATCCTATGATAGTTAGTAAATCTAATACACCTAACCTAGCACTCTTGTTTCTTTAATTACCTTGTAACATTATTAGACCTCCAACCATGCTAGAATGTCTCTGATGCCCCACAAATGATATTCAATTATCAACGCATATCATTTTCCAAAAAATCATCAAAATTTGATGCATAGTTTAGGTTGTACAGGTGCACAAAGTTAGGGTGTATGAGTGCTAGCACTCTTCCCCTATATAATTGAATTTCATATAAAGATAATGAATGAGCTCACCTAAAGTCATTCATATCTACAAAGTCTTTTTAAGATTTATTTGTATTTTGGTACAAAATTCATAATGTAATTATTAATTGATAGGTTTTTTGAATAGATATGTAAATTAACTTTTATCCATCTAAAATTATCTTAAATATAGAAACTCTCAAGAGAAAAGATCTAAAATATAATGTCACACTATCTTGGTAGATTATAATATATAGATATTATCTTGGAAACTAATTATTTTTTACTTCTTCACATTCAGGTCTTATTGAGTGCTAGGTAGATTTGATATTGTAAACAATAGATTGTTAACTCTAAACAATCTACCAGACAACAAAATTGTCCTCATACACATGTCTCAGAAAGATCTGAAAAAATTTATTGAAGATCGAGAATAATACATTTGCACTTCAAAAACAAAGGAAAACATAAGAGATAGAAGCAAGAGAGAGTAATGTAAAGATCATGGCACACTCAAAGAAGGCACAACATACGCAAAGAGAGAGAGACATGAAGAAAGATTAAGTAGTCTATGCGAGCAACTGGAAACACTTTTTAATTTGGCCAATGTGATCACCTTCCCTGTTTCTATTCCAGTTTGTCCCAATTTCCTTGTTTGACCTAGACTTAGTTAGGAGGTCTATGAGCTAGTTCAAGCTCTGCTAGTATAAACAAGGATCATATCTTTGATTTTGTGCCAAATCTACATGACTTGATAAATAATCAATTTTATTTTCCAAGAATCATTAGAAAATTTTCCAATACAGTGCAAGACACCAACAAGAATTTGGGACTTAGATTCTATAATGGATTTATTATATCCGTAATGGACCACCCATAGAGAAGCCAAGAGAATAGCTAAAGCCCCAACCTTGTTGCTTGTAGATTTTCCCAAGCCATGAAAGTCACAGTATAAAATGGACCCCAGATTGTCCCTACATATGAAACATGTTCGCTCATTCCTAGGGTTGTCTTTGGCAGCACCATCAATGTTAATTTTCATCTAGCTAAGGGGAGGAGGAATCCACTTATGATTGCCCTATTTTCTTTGAGTTTCAACATATTTTTCCTTTTTCCAATCATCATCAAAAGAGTTAGGATTGATACATTAGCTCTAGATTTTTTTAATATTAAGGAAAACAAGTTTTGAAGGGACCTAAAACCCTATACAAGGAGGTCACCAAAGATAGAAAATGACAACCCACAGAGATGAAATGGTTCAAGACCTTAACGAGGGTTTTTCCAAAAGGCTCCCACAACTTGGAACAGACAACTCTGGTGAGGCCCCAAGAAAAACCCAGGCAAAAGAAGATCCCACAAATTTAGGATTTTCCTTTAGCCCCCTTCTGATGGGAACAAAGGGTCATATCAAAAGAAGGCAAAGATCGCTTGGAATATTTTCCTTTAACCTTGATCCATCCTTCTTCAACCTTAGCGGCAACATTCTACCAAACCAATGAATCCAAACCAGATGAACAAAGCCCCCAGAGGGGGCAGGACCCTACCCAAAGACAACCAATAGAGAGCTAGGGCCAGGGAGAGGGATAGAGCCTGCAGAAGGACCCGCAGGGATAGGCCCAGAAGCAGACGTTGTGAAAGAACTAGAAGGAACAAAGTCAGCAATAGGGTCAGCACTAAAAGATAGGGAGGACACCCTAGACGTGGGGGGATCCCACACACGTTCTAAAGAAGAAGGAGGAACATCAGCACCCACAACTACTCTAGCAACATAAGCATGAGGAAGGGGAGAAGACACAAGGCCAGCCTACTCCACCACTTGTGAAAAGCTCTGATGAGAGGACACCTTTTCCACCATATACTATTGAGAAGAGACACCCTGCCACCACGAGGAAGTCTTTAAATTTTTGAAGCTCACATTGGTCTAAAACATGACCTGTCCTGAAGCACCTTTGGCATCTAAAGGGGAGGCCTTCATAATCCAAGTGTTGAATCCAACTTCTACCACTAGGGGTAATGAGCTTGATCTCAGCAGGAAGACCTTTAGAAGTATCTAAATCCACCTGAATGCGGGCATAAGTAGAGTGAAGAAAATCAAAAGATTGCTCATCTACCAAAATAAAATCACCTAAAGCATCCCCCACAGTTTCAAGAAGAGAATCTACCCAAAGATGGAAGGGAATATTAGGTAGTCTTACCTAGCTGGGCATTTTATTAAACGCTTCAGAGGATGGGGAGGAGTCTGGATGCCAAGGTTTTAGCATCAATAAGAAGCGAGTGTCCCAACTAAAGAAATTTTCACAACAGATAGACTTTCTATCCACTGCATTTTTAAATTTAGCAACAAAAAATCCCTTAGCCATAGGAAAAATATGGATTTTACTAGAGATAAGGGGCTCCCAGTGCTTGGTAATTCAAGAATGCAGATCTAGCAAGCTATGCCAGTGACCCTTGAATCTACAGATTAGGCCATGAGAAGAGAAGTCAGAGGTGGCTTCATCGATCTTTGAAATAGTCTCCTCCTCCAGCTCAACAGAAACATTTCTGCAAACCGAGAACGCTCTGCGGACAGACTTCCCAAAAGCAGGACTAGGCACAGGCACGGGAGGGAGTCAAGCTGAACTTGAAGTTGTGAGGGCTTCAAGACCCAGCAGGAGAGTCTCCACGGAAATCCCATCAAGAGAGACATCCATTGTCGCAACCTTAGTAGGAGCCCTGGGGGCAACAGAGGTTCCCGAGGCAACACCAACAATTGTAGCAATGATGAAGGAGGTAGCAGTGAGGTAAGTTGAAGACTAAGAGGGGGGAACCAGGGAATCTGACCCATCCATAGAGACACTAGGGCCAGCAGGGGCCAACGAGCTAGAACCCGAGAGGCCAGCAGCCGCCAACAGACTGGAGCCTGCAACCACAGCAGGAGTAGCGTTTGTAGAAGAATGAGCGGGAGACTTCATTTCAATTATTTATAGCCTGCAACATTAGCTCTAGATGTTATCCCAGACAAAATCTTCTAAAGAAGAGATCTAACGAAAGATTCTACTATTTTTCTCAAGTCATATTTGTCACCATATCAAATTCAAGCCCAAATACAATCTAGTGGGCATAGCTTTAGAATTAAATTTTATTCACTTCCATTTGTTGAGAATGTTATTTTTATTCAAAGTATCAGTGTTCTTGATTTTAAAGGTGGAGAACCATCTTTCCCAAATAATAGCGATAAGGAGGCATTCAAACATCAAATGATTAGAAGTTTCTTCTTGCAAATTACATAAAACACATTTAGAAGGGCCAATAATTCCCCTGCATTTAATATTTTCAGAAATTAGAATACAATTGTGCATAAATAACCAAGAAAAATGGTTAATGTTTGGCTATCTTTTCAAATGCTAGATCTTCAACTAGTATGTCTCATTTTAAAGTGTTTGAGAAGGGTCGAGAAGAGTCTCATAACCTTCTTTGAAAGTATAGGTACCAAGGCTACTACAACCCCAAGAAATCTCATCATCAAAATCAATTCCAATGAAAGAACTAGTTTGCAAAATCTTGTTTATGATTGTAGCCAAGGTAAGAGGAATAGGCCACTCATGTAACTATTTAAACTACTAATATATGTAATCTTGAGTTTGTAGAGTATGAAAATATTGATTAATTTAAATCTAACCTTTGAATCCCATAGCAGTTCTAATGGGAATCAAAGTAGGGGATTCTTAGATGATAGGGGAATGTTGAATCCAATTTAACCAAACCAAAAATAAACCTTATCCACTTTCCAAACTATCCACAAAAGTTCATCTTTTACTAGTTGAGAGTCAATTTACAACACCTACCAAGAAATAGATCCATTCCCATCAAGGGGATAACTACTAACATCATTTTTATTGTTTGACCCAAGTATTTTCCAATAATCATTTTGTTGAAAAGAGATGAGGGATTGGAAATCCATCTCTAGTAGAGCTTACTAGCTAATGCTTTATTTTTTAAGTCAACCTATCAAAGATTTTATCATTAATTCAATCTGGATTGAGTGCCTCTCTCCCATATCACCAAAGCCCATTTTCTTGAGTCCTTGACATTGTTCCAAAGAAATGTATGAGTCATCTTATCAAGGTCCTTCCAAATGGAAGGAAGGGTAGAAGACATGGAGAGTTTATAAATAGGAAGATTGGAGAAAGGTAACTCTACCTTCATACCTAGTCTATTTGTTGGATCAACAATTGATCTTTAATTGAATGGGCACTAGGAAGCTAAATTCCAAACTTCCATAGGAAGTTAATTGAAATGAAGAGGAATGCTTGAATATTGTAAAGGAAGAGAAGACGTAGAGAAGCCCAAAATAGCACATTGAAGATCACCACTTTATATTTTTTAGCATTGATAACTTGAGAAGAGGTTGCAAGGTAGGTGTTAAGAGTTTGAGATATCATGTGAGCTTTGTGAGTGTGAAAAAAGGCTACACTACACTTCAATGAGTCATTAGATGATAGATCTAAACAATGAAAGTACAACCGTCTAAAAAATTAAAATCAACCAAGGCGACTCATTGCCTTCTAGTAGACTCAAGTATGAGTTTTGCTCTCAGGTCATTGCAAAACCTAATGACTATAGACGTAATCTAAATGAAAGATTTAAAATAACATGCATGTGCAAAGTTCATCCAATTAGCTAATAATTAATTCATATTAAGGAAACTCGAGTGTTCCTAGATTTGATGAATTCAATAAAGATAAAACAAACTATGAAATTAAAATAACTAACAATGATTGCAATGCATAAACAAATGATAAGAAAATTGATAGGGTTACACTAAGCAAAAGATTGGATATTTTTTATGAGAATGGAGGCTTGGTTATTTAAAAATTCTCTCAAGAATGAATAGACGATATTGATCAAAGATGAAGGATTCAGATTCATTCTAGACTAGCACAATCTATGTACAACTAATTTGATTAATTGAGAGAATTAATTAACTAAAATGGTTTGATCAGTTATTTCAGAAACTTTCAAAATTGAAGTAAAGGTGGGAAAATGAGAAATGAGTTAATATCTCAATTACCATTTCCCGTGCACAACAAAGAAATGAATGTCCACACAATTCCAATCGCACGGAGATATTCCTCTATGAGAAATAGTACTACGACTGCATTGTCCACCTCTACGATCATATGAAATATGATTTACACACGTAGGAGGCCAGTATTCATAAATTGGGAAACATTTAAAACCATTTAATTGTCTATATGGGCATAAACGGATTTGACTATTGCAATCAAGTAAAGCAACCATCACACTCAAAATCGTAAGCTTTGAAAGATATTATTCTGCATCGAAACTTGTCACCATAGTTTAGGTATATAAAATTTCTCTACCAGTCAGTATTTGTCTATATCTTCTTCAAATCTTCTCTATTCTCCATACATCTATTTTATAATTTGTGTGATGAGGTCGTGGGCTTCAATTGTTTCAGGAGTAGTAGAGAATGAAGATGGGTTGAATGAATTCCTTCACCCATTCTACAAAGATGGGTTTTCTTTCCCAAAGACCCCAGAAAAAAAGCAACCAAGAAATACCAGAAAGCGGTCTAGTAATCGTAGAAAGAGGAAAAACAAGGGACAAGACTACAGTTTGGAATATTATGATGAGTATGAGTCCAGCGATTTAAAACTTTTATCTTCGAACTATTTACCATCTTGTCCTAGAAGCTACAGTTTGGAATATTATGAGTATGGGTTCAGCGATTTAAAACTTTTATCTTCAGACTGTTTATCATCTTGTCCTAGAAACTACAAGCAAAAATATGAGCAAAAGGTGAATGAGTTGGGTTTGTTAATGTATTAATCATTAGAGTTTATGAGTTAGTTTATATTTTAGTTTTGGTAGTTTTTCTATAGCAGTTGAACTACTATATGACTACCTTATTTATGTAATCAATCTTGATGAACAAGAGACAATTATGTTGAGATTATCTTTTATGCTATTGCATTTCTGGGCCTAACAGTGGTATCAGAGCAGGCTATTGGTGGGTGTGTGGTTGTTTGCTTCTACGTGTGCTTGCAATGGCTTGAGAATGCTAAAAGAAACCGTCAACTGTGCATTGAAAGGAGAAAATGATGAAAGGTATGTGAAGGAAAGAGCAATTCAATCCTATATTTCTATCCATGGAGGCTATAAACTCTCTATTTTTTCAATCAATCCCTTTTTGGCATAACAGTAGAGTAGAAGAGCGTACGATGAAAGATTGGGAATCAGTGAAAAGAAAGAAACAATGTAGTGGAGAACAGAATAATAAAAGGAGTGATTGAATTTCTTGTTAAGATATTCAGTTCTTCACTTTCTCATTTGTGATTCTCTATTTTCAATTCCTGAATCAGTACGTTAGATGCATAGTGGATAGACAATATGGCGAAATTATGTTGTAGCCGAATTCTATAATATTTACAGTTCAGTTTTGAAGATTGATGTAAATGTTTGATACACATCAGTTCGAAGATTTCTATTTTGTTGGATATGAATTTGCACTTGGTATTGGGTTTTATTAAAGCTATTTAACGTTTATATGAATTGGTTCATGACAACGATAATCAAGAACTATTTGTGAATTATGTATCATGTTTTTATTGACAAAGTTTAATAGTTTATTGAAATCGGGTTTTGTGTCATCTTTCACGAAATGTGAATGTCTTGTTTTGTTATGTATCGGTTTCCATGATAGTGAAATGGTTGTAAAAGCCGAGGGTTGAATTGGGTTATCTGAAATCACTTTTGTTTGGTATTGGTAAACGACTTTGTGGAGTTTATTAGTTTGTTGATCATGGTTCAGGTCTTATGACAGTCCCAACTTGGGAATGAATTTCTCTTTATCTGGTTTAGAAAAGACTTAATTGTTAATTCCTGAGTGTATTGTGTTAAAATGGTATTCAAGAACCGTTACACCATTAACACACTGTTTTGAATCCTAAAATAGTTAAAAAAGTGGTGACAAAGCCGCGTGGAGCCAGAGAGGCTTGTGACAACAGTCACGATGAAATAGAACCGAGAGGAGGAATGTGTTTGCAGTGGTGTTCGGAGTGATCCGAATGATATTGAATATCATTTGCTAAAGCGGCAGGCATAATTCATTTTATTTTGTTCAAAGTGTGGCTCGGTCTTCACAACAGAAGTGGTGGTGGAGAATACTCAGGCTGTAAAAGACCTACAATAATTAGTCAAGGTGAAATGATTGTTGACTTCGATAGATCTTGAAAATACTTCTCACCTCTATCAATGCCATGCACTATAGCGATCAAATCTAACTGGACATAATAGTCACAAGGTGCAAAGACAAACTCAGGGTGATTTTACATCCACTGAAAAACCTTCAAAGTCTTCTTGTATTTGCAAACATGGTGAAGACCGCGCACAAGGCCTTGCAAGTCATCTATCTCCAACTTCTTCCCATCATTTACCCACTTCTCAAGTGCCGATTAAGCCGGCTTGTTCATGTTATTAGAGATCATCTAGTATAAACCCTTTGACGCACTTTTACGGTGCGATTCCTTAGACATTGTGTCTCCAAAGAGTCCTTAATCCAATTTCTGGAGCTTTTCCATGAATGCATGTAGAAGAAACTACTCTAGTAATCTATGTTGGCCAGTTTGCGTGCTGACATAAGCCAGCCGTTTAAATATCCAAAGCTTCTCCAGGACCTCAAATTCCAGCTTCACGTCTTCAGTGTTCTTACACTTTTCCAGAAATGAATCCAGTTATTCAATATTTTTTTGGTACAACTCCTGTACAGCTTCTATAGGTGTTCGCTTTGGTTCCTCAACTTTTGTGGACAGAAACCGTTGCATTCTCTTGCTCAGCAAATACTGACCAGCATATTAGCAAATACTACCTGGCATGTTATTTCCTTGGATAAATGAGTTGAAACTGCTAATGAAGACCATAATTTTTTTTCAATCTAGTTTGAAGGATCATTGAAAGTTGTTTGGTTTCCAGTTATAGATGGATATACTAAGATTTTAAAAATCTTTAGTAAATGCAATTATCATTCTCAGGCCTAACAGATTTTAGAAACCTGTAAGTAAATACAATTTCCATCTCTGCCCACATCCGTCAGCTGCACACATATGAACTATTTGAACAGGGGAATTTTTGCAGGCATTGAATAGTGATTAATTCTGTAATATTACAAGGTAGCAAAGGCATCAAGATTCAAAAGTATCAATAAAAAAAAAGGTAATCCAAAAAAGCAAGAAAAAAAAATGGATGACGCAAAGGATATTCAGTCAATTGTCTGTGACAATGGAACTGGAATGGTAAAGGTTGGTTTTGCAGAAGACGATGCTCTAAAAGACAGTGTTTCTAAATATTGTTGGTAGAACTCATCACATGTGATCACCATACTCCTCATTCAATTTATTATTTTCAAAAGAAAGTGAAAAAAACTATGCTATATTTTGTTAACCTTTGTTTGAACAAGAACCAGGGAGGACACTAGAGATATTTCTATTGATTTTGCAATTGTGGCATCTTTAGCAAAATTCAAACAGAAGCTCCAAATGAGGCTATCGTTGATGATAGTATTCATGGTGATGAAAATGTTATTAGTGAAATGACTTTGCTAACATTGGAGATAAATTTTTTGATGATTATGATGATATTGGTCTATACAAATGCATTCCACCTATTTGAAGCTATGAAAATAAAAATATCGCCTCTTGTCCAATAACTCCATCAACGAAATCATGTCATTAATATTTTTTCCTCTCATCTACCAAGAGAAGGAATATTATATATATGTCAGATTCAAGTTCAAGTGAGTGGTAATTACAACAGTTCAATGTATGTTGTTCTCAAACAAATGGACAAAACAAGTCCATTGCACCTAATGTGTGCTATCATCAAATTGTAACATGGACAGAACAAGTCCATTGCACCCAATGTGTGCTATTTTTTAGTTATTGTGCACTCATAGTCTGCTAACTCAAAATGGACAAAATAAGTCCCAATTTGAGACCTATCAAAGCAATAGGCTCATTATCAAAATTTGAGACGCACCAAAGCAGTGGGCTCAAGTATAAAAGTTTGCAACCTGTCAAGAAAAAAAAGGTAAGTTCAAATGGATTTTAAATCTTGTCATAGTAACAGGCTTCCAAAAGATGATTCAAATCAACCAACAATTGTTTCCACCAAAGCTCGTGGTTGCAATCTAAGTTTGAGGAGTATCAAATGCTCATTGATTTCATGATAACCCCTTCAGATTAAGGGGGGGATGTTAATGTATTAATCATTAGGGTTTATGAGTTAGTTTATATTTCAGTTTTGGTAGTTTTTCAATAGCAGTTGAACTGTTATATGACTGCCTTATTTATGTAATCAATCTTGATGAACAAAAGATAATTATGTTGAGAGTATCTTTTATGCTATTGCATTTCTAGACCTAACAGGGTTTGCTTGAGGTCAAGTATAAACAAACGGATGAAATCCTGCAAGAAAAATGTAAGACGCTTAAATTTCATAGGAAGAAGTGTTATCAGTTGGAAGAAATGCTCAAAGAATTTGATAATCTGAAAGTTGCTCTGGATTTTGTTATTGATGACAATGGTAGAGTATTGAAAGAAAATGAGAAGCTATCAGATCAGCTGAGGAAAGCCTATGAGGAAGTAGTATATTACATGCAGCAATCTGAGAGGCTTAAATGTGAATTAGATGTTGCTGCTCGAGATAAAATGGCAGTCTCCGAGGAGTTAAAGAAGACTAAGAACATGTTAAAACAAAAAGAGATTGTTGAAGATGAAAAAGTTTCCGATTGCCTTATTTGCATGGAGTCTTGCGTTGCTTCAGGCTACCATAATATTTGGTATGTTGGCTTTCATCAATTCTTTGTTTTCATGTTAAGATTACATATACAAGAATTTTAACCATATATATATTTAGTTGGTTTTTTTTTTTTTTTTTCAATAATAATAATTGGGTCAGAATTTTTGTTTGGGGTTAAGATTATACCGATTTTTTGCATTAAGGAACTTTTATTTTAATGTGAAATTTGCAGCTCTCTTCCGTGTGGCCACTTTTTTGGTAGGTCCTGTATAGAAAAATGGATTAAGGAAAAGGATGCTAAGATTTCTAAGGTGAGATTCTTTTCTTCTAAATTGTGTGAAATATATTGAATGGTTTTTATCAATCTTATTACTAACTTGCTTTTTGTTTGAAAAATTATATTTACAGTGCCCAGTATGCCAGAAAACAGCGTCCTTGGGAGGCATTAGAAATCACTATACGTGACAGATACTTTCGGGTAATTAAAAATCTATTACTTACAACTGCTACGCATTACACATTTCTTGAAATATTCAATATTTAATGGATGTCATTAAGTTCCAGACAGGATGTAATATTGATTAAATTTCAAAAATCAGAAAATATAAAAAAAATTCAGCATTTATTCTTCATGATCTGCACATTTTATAGTCGAAAACCACAAAAAAATCACTGTTTTTGCAAATGTGAAAAAAATTTGACTTTTTTTTAATCTTTGGTACATTCTGTCAAAAACTTAGCAGACTCCAAACTTAATAAACAAACATAACTCATGTTCTTTATCACAGGAGCAACTTACTAGTACAGAAATTCAAATGTAGAAGAATCTTTTTTTAATAATATTTTTCTAATCTGAAAGTATTTTTCTTTGTCTGTTTTTAGTATCAAATTTTATAATTCAACAGAACCCAAATATTGATGATATGTGATTATAGACTATTTATAATCATTTGGTATTTCATTGTTCCATATTTTTATATTACACTAATATTGTAATAAATTATTGATTATAGATGGTATTTCATTGTTGCATATTTTTATATTACACTAGAACATTGTAATAAATTATTGACTATTCTATAATCATTTGGTATTTCATTGTTTCGTATTTTTATGCACCGGATCATTGTAATAATAGACCATTTTGTACAAAATTGTTCTTTGGACGAAATCTCAATACTAACACAAGCAAATTGTTATTTACAGAGCTAATTAGCGGAAGTAGATTACTGAATGAAGCTTGCAATCAGACGCTAGAGGTTTGCCAACATATCAGTTGTTTGGAGTTGGAAAGTGTTCGACTAAATTTTCGTTGTATGATATAACAATTATAGTTAAATTTTGACACGGCGTGAACAATTAATAGCATTAATTACATTTTACAACTCACATTAAACAATTTTCCTTTCAATTTTTTACATTTTTGAAAAGTTCTCTTGAATTTATCAATGATCCATTATTTGTATTTTTTTGAAGAAAAAAATATTACAAAATAATTAAATAAATAGTAGAAATTTAGAAATCTAAGTTTGAGTGGAGTTTCTTCTTATTTGTTAGAAATGGCGATGTTAAAGGATGGTGGTTCTAATTAAGAAAGGTGTACGATAGATGTTTTGTTAATTTCTTATAACTTAACTACAGATTAATTGATAATAAATTTATAAAATAGAAATTCAATTTAATTTATAACAATCAATATTCCAGGTTAATTAACAATAAATAATAGCAAAACCAAAAATAAATAATAGAAACCAATATAAAAGGACAATAACAGAGATATAAAATCACTCTTGGTTTTACAAAACCTCACAAACTTAAAAATATTTTGAATAGCACTTATTTGAATTGCCTTCAAAGTAGAGATGTGATTCTAAATGATGTACATATTGTTTTTGATGGAGTATACGAATTGTTGTTATTCTTTGATTGTAATACTCATCAAATCATCTAATGCTCTCTCTCACACACAATCTTCTCTAATTCTTTACAATTATTTGTTACCTTTTTATTGACATGTGAGAAGTAATTGCTTAGTATTTTTCTTTGGATCTCTCCCCTTTTTTTTACTTACTCATTGACAAAAACCTTTAGTAGATTCTTAGACTCTCTTTGTTAACTTTTTTTTTCAATAGTATTATGTGTAAGTTATCTTGTAATGTAGCTTTTATATCCTCCTATAGCAAAGCTTCATGACCTTAAATTTTTACATTGATGTTAATTATTCACAAATATACTAAAAAATGATAGGCAAGAAAAAATTTCCAACTCATACACATTGAAAGTATAAAAATGTTAAAAAAAAGCATATTTATCCAAAAAGCTTCAAATATTCAAAAATTGCATACTACAAATCTTTTAAAAATTGGAAATCCATACTTATTAGTTAATTGTCCTTGATGTGCTTTGTTTTTACATTTAGCTTGGTTGGCTAATTTTGTGTGCTATTAAGATTTATAGAAATAATAGCATGTCTCGTGAATGTATTAATTATATAATTAAAACATTGAGTCTTCCTTCTTTGAACAAGGGTGCAGAGCTAAGTTTATCTATAGAATTCAAAAATTTAAAATAATAGTTGAACTTAGAAATGGAGTTTGGTTTTAAAAAATAAAATAATAAATTAGCTAGATTTACAAAAAAAAATAGATAATTTGTTTCACATTTAAAAACATAAAATCTTCAAGTATAATATTGATTTTTATAAAAAAAATCTCAAAAATTCAAGAATAAAATAAATTAGAATTGTCATATCAGAGGAAAGACAAATGCATTCGGCCACCACAATGTATTATTATTGACTATAGTCATAAAAAATTGTATTTAAATTTTAATAAAGTTAAATATATTTTTGGTTGGAAAAAAATTTAATTTTAAATTGTTAAGAAAAGAATTACTAATAATTATTAAGAAATTTAAAACTCTTACTTTAAAATATTTTAATATTATTTTGATTCAAACAAAATCAGCCATCAAAAAAGTTTATTAAAATTTCAGGCCAATAATATAAAGAAAATGAAATATAAAGAATTTGTACCATACAAAATAAAATTATTAATACATGTTTAAATGCAATGTCTCGCCTATACTTCCAAAGCTATTGCAAGAACTAAAACTAGTAATAATATAAAAATATTGAAGAAGTTTGATTGGATAAAATTGTAAAGTTTAATCACTAATTAGATTCTGGTCATTGCCTATAATTCTATATAATTTTCAAAATAATTTTGATTTCACATTATATATCCACAGAAGTCTGAAATTGAACATAGGATTCTCTATAATTACTATTTTCATCAAACATAAGAACTTGGATTGAAATAGAGTTTCTAAATTTTCACTACTTGCTTATCCATTTTTTTAACGATAAACTACTTGCCCACTTTGATTGAATCATTTTGTAATGGCTTTAACCTCCTAAACAAAAATATGAATAATAGATCCTGTATCAATTTAATACACTTTTTATATATGTTTTTTTTAATTATATTATATTAATCTAAATTTTAAGTAATATTACCAATTGTCAAAAATATTCTCAAATAAACTATTAACATTGATAAATGATCATCTTAAATTTAATTTTTTATTTGAATTAATTATTAAAAAGATTAATTTTAATTTTATATTTGTAAAAAAATTAATATTTCAACTTTATAGAAATAAATTAATATTTATCATTGCTTTTAAAATATGAGTGATTCAAGATTTACAAATATGAGTGATTCAAGATTTACAAAATTGAATACCATTAAAATATCATATAATTTGATATAGAAGTTTCACTTGACCTTATCAAATTCGTAGTTTTTCAATTTCACTAACAATAAACACCACAAAATAATCAGAGTTAACATATATTTGATAGTATTGAGTGTTTATCATGTGTGCAAAATATAACCATAATTGTAAAATCGTATAAACAAAATTTGTACACACAAAAGTAGTGCACTTCTATGAATCCTTACAATCAAGAACACTCAAGAATGAGGTCTCAAAAATTGATCCATAGCTCTTTATGTATGGAGTTGCAAGATTGTAAAATTGCTCTCAGCTAGAGCTAATAGGCTTAATGACCTTGCTAGTCAACCACACAATGAGAGATTCAAGTGAAGACAAGAGCAAGAATGCCAATATCCCCAAGAATCAAATGAAATGCAATGCAAGTAAACTAAGAATGAAGATGCAAACTAGTCTATGAAAATGAAAGAACAATGCAACTAATCTATGAAAGAAAAGAACAAGTGTTACAAATCCTTCCTATTAAGCTATGTGAGATTAATCTATAGCATAAAGAAAGTCTATACTAAGAATGCCATGATAATAAAACTACTAAAAGCAAGCTAAATGAGATGCAACAACAATGTCTTCAAAGCTTGAATGCAAGAATGTCTTCAAAGAGCTCCAAATGACCTAGAAAACCTGCAGCATAACATTAGCATAAAACATGAATGGATATGCAAAATGAGGAAGAGAGCTCTTCTTTTATAGGAAATGAAAAGGAATGGACCATGGAGATTAAGAGGCAAAAGACTTAATCAATAGTGGAGCATCAAAGAAGAGCAATTCATGTGCACAAATATCCTCCAATGAGAAAATAAAGGTTGACTTTTGTGTCCATATGAGACAAAAAGTGTTTTTTCCCCTTTTATAAAATAAGAATAATACTTTATTTATGCAACTTAGGATAAGAGGAAAAGTGGGGGCTTTTTATTTAATAAAAGGGGAGGAAATATTTCTTTTAATAAATAAAGACTTAGGATAAAATGGTTAGCCCAAGGCAAATAATCGAAAATGATAAAATAGGACTTGATCAAAGAAATTGATATAATTGATAAAATGCTGATTTTTTTAAAATATTGATTCAAGGATTTGATAAATTGCTAAATGGGGGCCCAAAGTTTAGGCGACCATTTTAGGGTGTATACATTTGCCCCTCTTTGACTAATGTGTGATCATTTCGGGAACACATGCAGTCAAAGAAGAATTGAAATGTGAGATCGATTTGGGATCATAAAACAACCCAGATGTGTGTTCATTTTGGGAACACATCAGGACAAAAAAAAAGCTGAAAGACAAGACCAACACCGTCGCTGCTAGGTGCAAATCAAGCCTTAGACAAAACTATCACCGTTGCTACTAGGCAATAATCAAGTCTAAAAAATAGGAGATAAAAATTGAAAGACAAAATCACCACCATCGCTGCTAGGTGATAATTAAGTCTAAAAATAAGAATCTCAAGCTGAGTTGAATGATAAAGCTGAATCAAAGATTAAAGCTAATAGGTATTGCCCCCTTGGAATCGAAATTGAAATCAGGTAGAGGAGAACAGAAAATTGATAAACTTGATCAAAGTACTAGAAATAATAGTCGAGGAATAGGACAATAGGATAACCATCAAGCAGTGAGGACATGCCCCAGGTTGACTAGGTTTGACTGGGAAAGATATAGGATAAAAATTAAGTCAAACCTTAGAGAAATGAAGTGAGTGATAATGAATGATAGACTAGGAGGTTTGAAAGAGGTGGGGGTGAAGAAATGAAGATGCCCCAACAAAGATCAAAGGATCAGGCCTCAAATGGTCAGCCAACTGCGTAGATAAGGGTGAAATTTTGAAATACAATTTTGACTATCAAGATTAACTTAGATTTTGATTTCAAGTCTGAAAATGGATCTAGGACATCAAAATTAGGTAAGGGTGCAATTTACGCGCAATTCTGAGGTATTTGGAAATTTGGTCAAAAAGTCAAAATGCTATATAAGGGGCAAAAGTGTCATTTTCAAAATCATTTGACTTTTATTGATTTGAGAATTGTGAGAGCTTAGAGAGAGAAAATGGCCCAGCAAGAAGCGATTCCAGTCCACAGACACCGATTTGAGCGCGCCCGGTTGCACAACCGACCTCCACACTATGCTGCCCCGGTGAGTTTTTAGAAAAACTTCACTTTTTTTGAGTCATTAATGAGCATTTAACATGTTTTTAATTATTTTTCAAATTTCAAATTTTTAGTTTAGGTGAAAAGTCATGCGACACTTTAGAAGTGTCGCACCCTTTGAGGATGAATGTTGTGCGACACTTCATGGGTCAAAATAGTGTCGCACGAGCATTGAATCCAATGTCGCATGACATGGGATGAAATCTCACACGACACTATGCGAAGTGTCACCCAAACAGAAACTTTTGCACTGCTATAAGACAAAGTGTCGCATGACACTTAATCAAAAAAATAGTGTCGCCTAGTATAAAATTTTTATATGTTTTAATATTTTTGAGCAAAATGACATGCGTCTAGACAATGTTTGATTTTAAAATGCATTGTACTAATATTATACATCCTTCATGATATGTATTGACATCTGGTATGGTTGAAATGACCTGCAGGAGAACTTCCCTGCGCTCTGAATCAGAGCACCCCAGGTGACTGGATTGTGATTTGTCCAAGATCTGGATAATCTGGGCAAGGTCAATTTGAGGGCGATGGGCTTTTGGTATTTATTGTAGATGCCCCATATCCAAGCTGATCATGGGCTGTTGACTGCTCTTGCCAAGAGATGGCATAGTGAGAACAACACCTTTCATCTGCCTACTGGAGAGGCATCCATCACATTGGAGGACGTATATCGAATCCTACGGGTTTCATGTCATGGAGAGCCTATAAGTATAATCATGTTTATAGATAATCAAAGTTATAAAGTTTCCATTATGATAGAAACTAACATGATTTTTTGATGACACAGGTATACTATGATCAGGATCCGACAGAGGGAAGACAGGTTGTCCAAGGTATGTTCCAGGATGTCACCATCCTAAACTGACACATCAGCTAGGATTGGTTGATGGCCGGCTTTGGTAGGGACTTCCCAGTGCCTTGTATTGTTGCATCTTTGATTGGACAGGCCCTTATCCCTAATAGGAGTCAGAAGGGTTTCCCACTGGGATGGGGTAGGTTGCTAGCAGATCTAGTGGCACGGCCATGATGGATGGCATGGGGTTTGATGATTCTAGTCGATATGTACTATGAGCTACATGAGATCATCTACCGAGATGGTAGGACTTGGGCGTGTAGGGCTATACTCACTCAGATATGGGTGTGGGAGCACATTACTATAGTGTGTCCATGAGTGCAGCCTAGGGAGCGTAGATATCCCTACATGTATAGATATATCGGTTTCATCTCTCAGGCACATAGCGGGGATGTTGCTTACTATCGCAGGGTGTTAGATGAGCTCACCTCATTCACCTGGAGACCTTACAAGACATCTGAGTAGTGGGGTGATAGGTGGGAGCTGGATTATATGCTTTGTAGTCAGCCATTAGTAGGTCATCATGCAGACATTTTGGAGAGATTCGTTATTACTCGGGTCTGGAGATAGTTCAGATGCCAGAAGAGGGTGTCTACGGAGACCACTACACATGCTTGATTTCATGATGAGGAGGGGCATGGTTGGCTGCCGATGCTGGATTACCAGTAGGCAATACAGGAGATAGCTGCTATACGTCAGGAGCCATGGGAGTACCTTCCAGACATGGTGGATGCAGGTGCAGATGTAGCTTATAGATCAAAGAGGCGTAGGGCTCCATTCCCTAGATTCACCGTACCAGATGCACTGCCAGCTACTCAATGGGAAGATAGGGGAGATGACAGGAATGGAGGGGATGGAGGAGACGGAGGGGATGGAGGGAGAGGGAGAGGGAGAGGGATGGAGAGAGGTGAGGGATCAAGATCAGGTGGCCTAAAATGGTCACGGAGATGGAGATCAGTGACACCTGAGGATGAGGCGAGACCAACTTGTCAACAGGTAGAGGGATAGCAGGAGCAGCCTGCGGGAGGGGAGGACCTGAGAGCTAGGATATAGGCTCTAGAGATAGAGATGTAGCAGCTGAGGATCACTATAGCTATCAGGGAGTAGTAGCTCATAGATCAGAGAGCTGAGATAGAGCACTGAGAGAGGTAGATACAGGTTTCCCTTATAGAGAGGTAGAGAGAGGCAGCGCGAGCAACGTATTATCATGGTCTCTACATACAGGCAGTGTCGGAGGGTCAGAGAGCTCCTTTGTACTTAGCAGTAGTGGGCAGATCAGATGAAGTACCAAATGTGGCACCACCTCCTCCACCACTAGGTCCTCGGGATGGTGGTAGCGAGTCCTAGGTCTAGGGCTTAGGTTTAGATGTTTCAGACATATTCTGAGACTTTTGATCCAGATTTTGGGATCTCACTTTGTACTGTATATCATTACTTATATATATGAGATTACTAGATGTTTGATATATCATGTGTGTATGTCTCACTTGTGATGGATGTATCAGTTTATGTATTGTCTTGTCATTTTGCTCAAAATGTATGTTTATATGCTCATGTATATTCTCTCTCATAGATGTATGTTTAATTCTCATGTGTATGATATAGACTCATGTTTCTGAAAATGACATTTTTGAGATGATGGTAAGATTAACCCCTTGTGATGATAGGAACAAGTTTGAGATGAAAGACAAAGAGTGAAAGACATGATCGAGAAAAGGGAAGATGAGCACAATTGACTCATAGGTCCATGTGAGATGAAAATGAGAGCTCTCTCCATATGCAAAATGCAAAAACTAAACTATCATGAACCTAGGAATGCAAGCTACTATGAAAAGTGGTTGACTTGCAAGGTCACAATGCTTATAGACATCTAATTATCATCATCAAGATTTATTGATAGCATCATAAGATCATACAATACACACTAGTATGACTATGGGTATATGAATATGATATATATCAGATAGGAATGTGGGAATCCCACCTAGGCACCAAAGACATGTAGGTCAAGATGACTAGTGTAGTGAGATTACCTAAATTTAATATAGCGAGATTATGCTGGCATCAGGACACAAGAAGGTCAAAATAGCTATAAGCATGCACTCGCAAAATAGTTAAGGATAATACTTTACGAATCCTAGGTGTCAAGTGGATCAAGCATAAATGCTAATGACAATTAGGACCAACAAAATATACCCACAAGCAGATAAAAAAATAAAACATGCTCTCATACCCTCAATCTTCTAGCTATGCATCATCGAAAACTATCATAAGGAGAGAACACTCATCAAAGAAATCATCATAGACAGCACACAAAATAAATAAAGTCAACATATCTCAATTGAGTTGATTGTTTAAGTGTGTGTGTGTTTGGTCATAGAGTCAAACTTTGAGTATCAAATTTTCTAATGAGCGATATCGCATCATACTTAGACTGGTGGGTAGGATATCAGATAAGTGTTAAGAAGCACTTGACGCTAGGGTAGTGTTGAAAAACACAGTTTGGGGTGGTGTTGAAAAAAACCTGTTTGTGAAATGCCCCGAGACAAACGCACCTAAAAGACCTATGCTAACAGGTATACCCCCCTAGACAGATACCAAACCAATACCAAAGACCAATACCAGACCAAGGTAACAAGGTCAAGTCATGATGGAGAATGGCTAAGTGTCAAGGACGCATGCTAAAAGACAAGGGCATAAAGGCCTCAAGTAGCACCTGTTTCCAGGTTTTCACCAAGGCACTTTTTCTATTTTTTTGTATTTTTTTATTTTTTTTTGTATTTTTTCAGGACTTTATATGCTTTTTAGGATTTTTTCAGCATCATATATGAATTTTTTTGATATTTTTTCAGGATCAATAAATATGTACAAAGGATGCCCCCAAGCTGAACAGACATCATGGATAGAACTTCTTGAGGTGCAAAACATTAATAGGATCAGGGAGTTGTTCCCCCTATTCATCATATAGCAAGTAAGCACCTATCCCAAAAGCAGTAGTAATAATGTATGGTCCAAGCCAATTAGGTTCAAATTTTCCCTTTTGTTCACAATGTTGTTGGTTCGTAGGATTCTCACGCAGGACAAGATCTCCTACTTGAAATTCTCTAGGGTGAACCTTCTTGTTGAATGCTTTGGACATACGCTTTTGGTAGACTCTCATGTGATCAAAAGATGTTCTACGTTTCTCATCAAGAAGTTCCAATTCTTACAATCTCATGGCATGATAATCTTCATCTGTAATCAAACCTTTGAGAGAGACTCTAAGTGAGGGAATCTCAACTTCTAAAGGTAATACTGTGTCAGCACCATAGGTGAGGGTAAAAGGAGTAGCCCCTGTGGGAGTACGAATACTCATTCTGTAAGCCCATAAGGCTAGATTGATCTTTAAGTGCGAGTTTCTACCATTCTTGTGAACTGTTCTATGGAGAATCTTAAGAATGGTTTTATTGGAGGCCTCTACTTGTCCATTTCCTTGTGGGAAGTAAATGGAGGACCAATGTTGCTTTATCTTGAATTTCTTGTAGAAGTGTGTAAGGTCCTTGTTTTTGAACTGACCTCCATTATCAGTGATTATCTCATAAGGTATCCCAAACTGACAAATGATGTGATTCAATATGAACAAAGAAATTGTCTTTCCTGAAGCAACAGAGAGTGGAACGGCTTCTACCCATTTGGTAAAGTAGTCAGTAGCAATAATTATGAATTTATGTCCACCTAATGAGTTGGGATGAATCTGCCCAATAAGGTTAAAGGCCCAGCGCTGAAATGGCCAATGAGAAATAGAAGGAATAAGCTCCCTACCTGGAGCATGAATCAGGTTTCCATGTTTCTGACACTTTCACAAAACTTGGCAAAAGCTATAGCATCCTCTGCATTGTGGGCCAATAGTACCCCGCCCTAAGCAACCTTTGAGCCATGGAAAGACCATTGGAATGTCCTCCACAAATGCCCTCGTGGATGTCAACTAACGCTCGGTCAGACTCATCCTTTTCCAAGCACCTAAGAAGTGTCCCATCTAAACCCCTCCTATACAGATCACCAAAGATAAGGGTATGGTGAGAGGCATTACGAACAAGGTTTCTTTGTTCAGATCAGTTAAATGATTCAGGAATGATGTCATCACGAAGGTATGAATAGATAGCACCATAACGGGAAGACTCGTGAGTGACCAAGGTACAAATGACATGGCTTTCAGAGGAGTCAAAGATGGGATGGTGTAGCTCTTCCACTAGGAATTCAAATCTTGATTCGTGTTGTTCCAACTGAAGGAGTGAAGCTAATGTAGCCATAGCATCTGCAGCCTTGTTTTCTATTCTAGGAATCTGTTGAAATGTTACAAATGTGAAATAGTGTCGCAATGAATCAACCATCTTTTTGTAAGGTATCAACTTATCATCCTTAGTTTGGTACTCTCCATTCACTTCGTTGATAATCAATTGTGAATCCCCAAAGACATGTAGCTCTATAATTCCCCATTCTATGGCCATTTTCAATCCATTGGTTAAGGCCTCATATTCAGTAATGTTGTTTTTGCATGAGAACAATAATTTATAGGACTTGGGAATAGTACACCCATGAGGGGAAACAAACAACACTCCAGCTCCTGATCCATTTTACATATTTGAACCATCAAAGAACATTTTCCAAGTACGCGTGGCCATGTACATGATATGCTCATCTAGGAATTCCACTTGAATAGGCATGTTATCCTTGACCAGGAAATCAGTAAGTTGATCTGCAATAGCTTGCCCTTTTATAGCCTTACACTTAATGTACTCTATATCAAATTCTGACAAAACCATCATCCATTTAGCAAGTCTACCCGTGAGAGTAGCCTTACCAAGAAAATACTTAAGAGGATCAATTTTTGCAACAAGATGTATAGTATGGGCAAGCATGTAGTGTCGAAACTTTTGGTAAGCAAACACTACCACTAGGAAATACTTTTCAATACTATTATAATTGATCTCATAAGATACTAGAGTATGGCTAATGTAGTAGATGGCTCTTTCCTTCCCCGTATCATCAAGTTGAGCCAATAATGCCCCCAAGGAAGATTTTGTCACTAAGATGTACAAAATCAATGGTTTTTCTTGGGATAGGAGGCATCAAAATTGGAGGATTAGCCAATTATTGTTTTATTTTATCTAGGCTCTTTTGGCAATCCTCATTCCAAGCACATGTGGCTCCCTTATGCAATGTCTTGTTGAATGGTTGTGCTCTATCTGCAAGCTGTGAAATAAACCTCCATATGGATTGGAGTCATCCTTGAAGACTTCTCATCTGACTAATGTTCTTAGGAGGTGGCATATCTAATATGGCTTGAACCTTTTCGGGATCCACCTCTATTCCTTTGGCTGAAATTATAAATCCTAGAAGTTTACCTGAGGTAACCCCAAATGCACACTTTTTTGGATTCAATCTTAACTGAAACTGCTCCATTCGATCTAGAATTACTTCCAAATCTTGTAGGTGTGTACCCCTTTGCTTAGACTTGGCCAAGGTGTCATCCACATAATCCTTCATTTTTTTATGCATCATATCATGAAATATTGTGGTCATGGCTCTTTGGTATGTGGATCCTACATTTTTTAATCCAAATGGCATGATGTTCCAACAATAGGTTCCCCTTACACATGTGAATGTTGTCTTTTCTTGATCCTCAGGAGCTATTTTTATTTGGTTATAACCGGAAAAACCATCCATTAAAGAGTATATCTCATAGCTTGTAGTCATATCCACTATCATGTCTATGTTAGGGAGTGGAAAGTCATCTTTTGGGAAAGCTTTGTTAAGATCCCTGAAGTTTGTGCATACATGAATGGACCCATCATGCTTTGAAACTGGAACAATATTTGAGATCCACTTGGCATAGTCGATAGCTCTAATAAATCCTGCTCCTAAGAGCTTTTCTAATTCAGCCTTAACAAGGAGAGCTATGTGAGGATGCATTTTCCTCAACTTCTATTTTACTGGTTTAATTCATGGAGCTATAGATAAGTGATGCATAATAAGATTAGTGTCAAGCCCTAGCATGTTTGAATATGTCCAAGAAAAATTGATTTTCTTCTTTTGTAAGAACTTTGTGTATGCCTCTTTTTCTTGCACTGACAGAGACTGAGCTAGATGTACCACTTGTGGAGCCTCTTCTGTATTCAAATTTACTGGTTGTGTAGGCTCAATAAGAACTGATGACCTGTCTTGGAAATAACTCGGTAGGTTATTAAGTACCCTATCCTTAGGTGCCTCAAGGAGGTTTTCACCTTTGGATACGTCCTTTCTTTTTATTTTTTTGGGTTCTGACACCACTACATAGTGGTTTTCGCCATCAGAACCCTTTCTCTTTTTTTTCTTTTCTTTTATTTTGCAACTGAGGTACTTCATATCCGGCTCTGTCATACTTGTTGTAGGTTCACTGGTGGAAGAGACTACAAGTTCAAGAGCATTCAGGTAGTAGACTATTTCATAGTCATTGTGAAAAGTGAGAAGCCGAGGCTCTTGACAAAGTTGTGACCAATCAATCAAATGATTGTTGACAAGGGGTAGGTCAATGACTGGTTCAACATTATTGATACGAAAGGCTATATCCCTGGTGATCACACAATTAGGATCTGTCAAGTTTCCCTCTAAGATACCCAAATTAGGACTCGTCCTACCAAACGAAGCATCATCCACTAAGGCAATTCGAGGAATCCAATCCTCTAGTCCTACACTAGGTTTGTTGGTCGCATCGGGTTGAGTACTATAGGTATGAACAACATCCATGTCTAAATCAACTGTTTCATCTAAAAGAGAGTCCCATTCGAACTCATGTGAATCTGTTTCTAAATCTCTGCTAGGATGTTTACACCAAGAAGGCTTGGGATGCCTCGATGTAGAAGCTTGGAGATTATGAAGGGTATCACCTTCTCTGGTGTCTATATTTCAAGCTACTAAATCATCTAAATCCCCCCAAAGGAGATTGGTGGAAGGCACCCAATCATCAGTCATGTCTTGCTGTTTTTGAAAATTAGGTGTATAATCTGAGTCACTGTCACTATCCATTGCAGCTAGGATAGGGGCACTTTTTTTCTTTCCATTATCAAACCCCAGGCCAACCGTTGACTTAGTCCTATGACCAAAAAGAGCATGGTTGAGTGGTTCAGCCTTGGCATCTAACCTATGACTGAGAGGGCCATGACCTGGGTAGCCCATGTTGGTGACCAACATGTATCCTCTCCCATAAGTCTTAGGAGATGGAGAAAAATTCTCATTATGTAGGTACTTTTCTTCTCTGTATATCCAATCTCTAACAACCACCTCTTCTTTCTCACCCTGAATATGTACTGAAGACTACAAAAGTATCGAACAGAGTCATGGCTGAAGATGAGGGACGCATCTCTTGTGACGGTTTACCATAGGACCTAGGTGAAATTGGCAATTTTGTAAAGGAGTCAATTTGATATCCTCCCATACCAAGGTCTATGGACTTGAATTTATCCTTACATTGTTCAAGAGCTGCCCCAAAATTGTCCGCTTCTCTATTTAAGGGAACATGGGCCCCTACTGAAATGGCATTAATAGATAAGGTACTATCACCTGGTATGCAGACTTCTACACCATTGTATGGAAACTTGACACATTGGTGATAGGTAGACGGTACTGCTTGCATGTCGTGAATCCATGGTCTACCTAGTAGGATGTTGTATGCTAGAGGACCAGCATCAACAATTTGAAACAAAATGTCCTTTTCAATAGGACCAATTTTGACAGGAAGAACAGCTAACCCCTTAGAACTTCTCTCAGCCTCATCATAGGCTTTGATAGTAATTTTCTTCCTGGTATCAATGGCATGCTCTAAGTAACCCAGGTTTTTCAAAAGACTTAAAGAACAAATATTGAGCCCAGCACCCCCATCTATCAACACACGCCTAACATAGGTTTTATGGATCATGACCTCAATGTGAAGGGCAAGATTGTGTGGATAGCTCAAGGCTTTGTCATCTTCTTCAGAAAATGTAAGGTAATGTGGGCTAGCAAGGTGGTTGACCATGTTCTAGAATTGGTCGACATCTATATTATTAGGGACATTTGCTGCACACAAAGCATCCTCAAGGACACACTTGTGTCTAGGAGATAATTCTAAGAGCTCAAAAATGGAAATCTGTGCTGACGTTTGCTGTAACTAATCAACAAGATTGTAACTCATATTAGGACCCACTGCAGACTTGGAGGGAACATTTTTGGACACTGGTTTCTTGGATTTGCTAGAATTAGGACCCCTAATGATAATAGGTCCTTGGGACTGACTCCTAGTAACAGCATTGAGAGGTTGAGATGACCTTCGAAATTGAGGACCTCTAAGCACAACAACGGGTCCTTCATCAAATATGGGAGGTGAGCTTACATCACAATCATGGGGATCATTCCCTCTCATCATGTTGACATCATTATCCACAACCTCAAGCATATTAATGACATTTTCTACAGCTGTATAGGTATAATTGATTGCGGACTTGCCATTCTTGTTTTGAGAAGTATCCCACTTCTCGTACTTAGGCAAGGGCTCCTTAAAGGCCTTGTGGTCCGCGTTTGTGGTCAACCCATCAACTTGTAATTTCCCACTCTCAATAAGGTCTTGAACAAGATGTTTGAGTTTAAAACAACCTTCAATGTCATGTCCAATCCCATTGTGGTATACACAGTAAGCTTTCGCATTCCACCAATAAGGTTTAGGATCTGGTATGCGAAACTTTGAAGGATCATGAGGTTGTACCAAATTATGAGCGATCAAGGTCTTAAAAATGTCTACATAAGAGTCCCCAAGTTTAGTGAATTGCCTCTTTCCTGACTTAGGTTTATCTTGATACTTGGGCTTGTGCTCTTGTTGATCTAAGGATGTCTGCAGCTTCATAGCTTGAACTACATTAGATAGATTAAGAACTCCTTGTTCCTTAGGTTGTGGAGAGTCAACAACTCCATCATTGACTACGTGCTTATTTTTGTTCCAATATGAGTTCTTTTTATCCTTATTATTGTTGTTATTGTTTTGGACATTGTTGTTGTTACTTTGTTTAGCCAAAATACCTTGTTCTTTTAAAACATCCTCGATGCGACATGCAGTTTCTACCATAGTGTCAAAAGAATTAAAGACCATTTTTCTAACTTCATATCTTAATTCTGGCACTAGATTTCTCACAATTATATCAATCCTTTCTTCCTCGGGGATGGTCCTAGAATACTTGGAGCATAAGCATCTCCACCTTTGTAAAAATGTCACAAAGGTTTCCCCTTGATTCTGTTTTAATTTACACAAATCAAGCATGGTGACTGACCTTGATAAATTATATGCAAAATGTTGCATGAATCTTTGAACGAGTTCTTTAAAAGTTTTGATAGGAGGGGTAATGTTGGTAAACCACTCCATTGCTTGGCCTTTGAGACTCCTTGGGAATAACCTCATGAGATAGGCATCTTCATAGTGGAATTCAAAACTCATAATATAGAACTGACACACATGGTCATGGGGGTCACCACTACCATCATATTTGTCATATGTGGGGATTTCAACTTTTCTAGGAAAATCTACCATAACCACACTTTTGTCAATGGGATTAGGACATATGGAATCCAAGTTGAAGGAACTCTTAGGAGCCATCATTTTTTCCATAGTCTTTTGCATCTGCTTAATCACCTCATCAGTTGAAGGGTTTTGCTTCTTAATCCTTTGGTCCACATCAAATTTGTATGGGACTTTTGCACCCTTATTGATTAGACTTTCCAAGAACTAATCCTTATTTTTCTCCACATACTTCTCCACATATTGTTGGAAGGATGGTTCTTGTTGCATTCTCATAAAATCAATAGTGTCAAAGTTGGCATTACTTCCTCCATGTTGAGAGCCATGATGAGCTCGTTGGGAGGGTTGTCTTGAATATCTAGGAGGTGATTGTCTCCTATGATGGTTATACTAAGAAGTCCTTCTTCCTCTAGGACTAGATGATCTTGATGGGGTCCTTGACCCTCTTCTTGGACTTGGTGAGGGAGTAGATGGTGGAGAGTTGGTTCCACTATTGGTACCCCTATTGTTGAATTGATTATGGAGTTGTTGTGCTAGGAGCCTATCTTGTTCTTCTTGTGTGGCTCTTCTCCTTATGTCTAGAAAAGCTCATTCCTCATCTTCCAATTGTTTGAACCTTTCTTTCTTAGCAGCCTGTTCATCTAAGAAAGCTTGTTTCTCCCTCTCAATGTGCTTCAACCTCTCACTTGTGTATCGTGAGGTGTCTCTAAGTGGAGAAGGTTGTCTTGAATGTCTGGATACATCAGCTGCATTGATATGAGCATCACCAGACTCATTGTTTTGGTCTTCATGTTATGACCGTGCATCTGAGTGAGCTTGCCTATGATGTCTTTTAGCTCGTTGGTGAGTGTCTAGATACCTTGTATTGATAGGAGGTGATCTAGGTGGACTATCAGAAGAAGACCCAGTAGACATCATGTCACCCCTATGTCATTGGAACATGTCATTGAGAGTTTGATTCATTGCTTCTCTTTTTTGTCTAGTGAAGGTGTAATTCATGTCCATATTTGATGAAAAAGGTGCTAAAGAGGAACTTGATTCATTAGGATTACTCTTTGGGTCAAAACAAACCTCAAACTCACTTTTAGGGGATTGATCAAAAATGGGCTCTTTTCCCTTTCATTGTTGACGAGTCTTAACTAAGGGTAACTGATTAAAGACAACCAGGGGTCATTTTTCTTGATTCGCTTGGTACCTTGTTGTAACTGACATGAAAGAAAATGATTCTTGATGATAAGGTGACCTCTCGAAGTGTCAACACCAAACTAAGATAATTAAAGTTCTCTAATGTCCCAAAAGAGATGGAAAGATAGAAATTGCAAATGGCGTTACCAACACTGTCAAAGAGGTGTTAAAATCAAAGGATCAATATCCTTGCATGTTTGAATCAGGAGGATGGACTTAGCCCAAATTGTATAATTGAAATTGAATTTGAGTGGAAATGATTTGGACAAAAAGAGTACTAGAATTCTCCAAGAATGTTACTTAACAACTCTAGAGGGGCACTTGCTCAACAGAAGTAATCTTCTAAATTGACAATTCTTTCCAAGGTGACTTTGTAAATTGAATGACACTTCCCCTGGAGGACTAAAAAATAGAAATTCAGAGTAAAGACTGGCTTCCAGCGGCAAGATAAGCTACCTTCCTAAAGACCTAGCCAACTAAAAGCAGCTACGAAATGACTGAAACCAAGTATACAATAGAAAATTCTTAGGTGACACTTTCCAGGCTAGCCAGGTGACACTTTAAGACCAGACGACAATTCGCGCAATATAGGGCGACACTTTCCAGGCTAACAATGTGCCACTTTCCAGGCAAGCAAGGCAATAGTTGTGCAGGGATGAACTATCACATGATAATTCTTAGAATAGGGTGCGATAGCATTTTAGTGTCGTATGACTCTTTGACCAGTGAATGTCAAAATCTCAATTTTAAGGCTTGTTTGTTCAATATTTTTAGTTTGAGGGTTGATTTTTTGATTCCAATCACAATGACAGCAGTAAAATGATAGGTTTGCAAATAGTATGGGATCAAACGTGTCTTCAAGCACTTGAAATAAGGGCAAAAGCAACCTTTCCAAGACAAACACTTGTGATATCAAAATAGAAAAACACCCTATGAATACTACTGATTGTTTGAATGTTCAAGAATGTTAACACTGGTATTACACAATCGAAGACACTTCAAGCAATATCTATCCTAGAAAGTCAAGGCTCAATACTTAACAACTTGGCCCACACTTGATGCTCCCTTGCTTCACACAAAGTGGTTGCCCACAATAGATATTGGCTTTGTCATGGAAGTTCCAAAGACACAACCAAAGGAACACATATGGTGAGTAATCTTGGGGTGATCTGAGTTATTCCACTTGGATCAATCCTTACACCAAGAAGCTAAGCGGAAAAATAGGGTGGCCTCTATCTATGGTTCTTAGTAAGGGCTTCCATTCGTAGTACCCCTCTTGCTCCTCATAAAGGACTGGGACCTCGCGGCCTCAAGAGTACCTTAAGCATTCTTGCTCAATACTTTCCTCATGGTCACAATCCCACAAGTACTCACATCAAGCAAAGACAAGCACTATGTCTACCAAGGTTTTGTGTCCTCGATAGCCTTGAGTTTATAGTGGGTCAAAATAGCCAGTAATAAGCTTGTCCCCACTTGGGTCGTTCCTCTTGATTGCTCAAGAGCAGGCCCGCTAAAGGATTTTAACAATCTAAATAAAAATGGATCAACTTATGAGATTCAAGGATTTTGTCTCACCACAAGGGTGAAGAGCATACTCCCCTTATCTCAAAGCTTTCTCCCAAACACACCAAGCAAAGTTCAATTACCCTCTTGTTTCCAAAATCCTAAGATGGGTCAAAATTTTTTGGTTCACCACAAGAGTGAAGAGCATACTTCTCCGACCACCTCAAAATCTCTTCCACAAGATATTAAGTGCCTATGAAATGAAACAACTAGTATATGCTGCACTCAATAGAGAAAACAATTAAACAAGCACTTGATTTGATCTTTATGCTTAGGGCAGCCCTGTAAAAACCATTAGTAGCCCTTCTTTTTTTTTTGCATGCAATATGGCAAAGCTAATGCACCTACAACCACAACTTGTTAGGCCAACAAGGTTGGAACAACCCAAAATCCAATTAGCTCTAAGAAATCCACTATCAAAAGTATTTAAAGCACTAAAGGTGGAACACTTAACTCTTCAAATAAATGTGAAGTGAGTCCAAAAAGTGAAACATTTAACTCTTCACACAAACTCAAAACAAGTCAACACCTTAGAAAACTAATGAGATCAAGAAAGCATAAAAGGGAGAACTTTGTGGAACACTTAACGCTCTTTTCAAGTAGACCCCTCCCCTATATATGAATGTTGACCTTGCATCCAAAGGGCGGAAATGAGGGGTGATTAGAAATAAGTGAGTCCAACAACCCAATGTAGCTAACAAGATCAATCAAAAGTACTCTTCAAGTGAGTGTGAAGTGAGTCCACAAGGTGGAATATTTAACTCCTCACACAAACTCAAGGTGAGTCCACACCTTAGAAAACTAATGAGATTAAGAGAGCATAAAAAAGAGGGAAACTTTGTGGAACACTTAACGCTCTTTTCAAGTAGACCCCTCCCCTATATATGAATGTTGACCTTGCATCCAAAGGGCAAAAATGAGGGGTGATTAGAAATAAGCGAGTCCAACAACCCAATTTTAGCTAACAAGATCAATCAAAAGTACTCTAAAGTTGCTTATGAATACTACTCACAAATGAAAAAGGGTTGAATCAATGGAATATTTAACTTTCCAAGAAAACATAGAGTGAGTCCACAAAGTGGTGCATTTAACTCCCTATGTAAACAAGGAATGAATCCATGCCCCCAATCACTCGATGATATATTTGATATTGGAAATCAGGAAGCATTCACTTACACAAAATTGTAAAAACAAATCTTTGTTCTTTCATTCACCATTAAGAGCATAAAAGAGATGTGCCTATGAAAGCAAGTAAACATTCAAGCCAAACACATGAGAGGTTCTTTTTAGATCCAAAATCCAAATGAAATCTATCTAACTACAGTAAATCAAACTAGTAAATGGATTAATCTAAACTCAGCCAAAAAGGTCCAAAAAAACTCACTGTCAGGTACAGGTGAGAGTACAGTCACCAAAAATGTCACACGACACTTCTCTGCATACGGGGGTGACAATTTTTCCTAGGGTGATAGTTCTCCTTACCTGCAAGTGACAAAATGCATAAAATAGAGCGACACTTTTTGTCAAACAGGGTGACACTTTTAATTGGTAAAGTGTCACACTGCTATACAGGAAACTGTCGCACGACACTGGTGAAAAGTGTCACACGACACTCTGAGACAGAAAACCAGAGACCGAAAATAAAGTCAAAAATTGATGAAAAATTTGACGGAAATGCAAAAAATAAAGGACAAAATGCTAATGTTCTGCCCCACGGTGGGCGCTAGAAATGTACACACAAAAGTAGTGCACTTTTATGAATCTTTACAATCAAGAACACTCAAGAATGAGGTCTCAAAAATTGATCCATAGCTCTCTACGTATGGAGTTGCAAGATTGTAAAATTGCTCTCAACTAGAGCTAATAAGCTTAATGACCTTGCTAGTCAACCACACAATGAGAGATTCAAGTGAAGACAAGAGCAAGAATGCCAATATCCCCAATAATCAAATGAAATGCAATGCAAGTAAACTAAGAATGAAGATGCAAACTAGTCTATGAAAATGAAAGAACAATGCAACTAATCTATGAAAGGAAAGAACAAGTGTTACAAATCCTTCCTATTAAGCTATGTGAGATTAATCTATAGCATAAAGAAAGTATATACTAAGAATGTCATGATAATGAAACTACTAAAAGAAAGCTAAATGAGATGCAACAACAATGTCTTTAAAGCTTGAATGCAAGAATGTCTTCAAAGAGCTTCAAATGACCTAGAAAACCTGCAGCATAACATTAGCATAAAACATGAATGGATATGAAAAATGAGGAAGAGAGCTCTTCTTTTATAGGATATGAAAAGGAATGGACCATGGAGATTAAGAGGCAAAAAACTTAATCAACAGTGGAGCATCAAAGAAGAGCAATCCATGTGCACAAATATCCTCCAATGAGAAAATAAGGGTTGACTTTTGTGTCCATATGAGACAAAAAGTGCTTTTTCCCCTTTTATAAAATAAGAATAATGCTTTATTTGTGCAACTTAGGATAAAAGGAAAAGTGGGGGCTTTTTATTTAATAAAAGGGGAGGAAATATTCCTTTTAATAAATAAAGACTTAGGATAAAATGGTTAGCCCAAGGCAAATAATCGAAAATGATAAAATAGGACTTGATCAAAGAAATTGATATAATTGATAAAATGCTGATTTTTTGAAAATATTGATTCAGGGATTTGATAAATTATTGAATGGGGGCCCAAAGTCTAGGCGACCATTTTAGGGTGCATACAAAATTTAGTTGAAAACTTCCCAAGTTCAAACAACTGATATGTTGCCAAACTTTTAGCCTCTATTGTAAGCTTCATTGAAATATCAATTGTATCATAATGGTAGTAATTATGAAATGTAATTCAAAAATGTCAAATTCTATTAATAAAAAAAATATTTAACAAGTGTCACATAGTGGCTAGTACTTGCCTTTAATTTTGTAATTCATAAAATAATATTTTTAAAAATATAGATTATAACAAGTTGCATTAAATTTAGCGTATGAAGGTTTAAAATATTAATTAGTTTGAGTAATAATGATTATTATTTGAGTAGTAGTAAGAATTATTTTTGTTAAAATAACAATAAAATATTTTTTATTTTAAAAAAGAAATTTATAATAATCATAGTTTATTTGTTATATATTAGATACTTAATAAAAGTAATAATAGATAAGATGTAATATACATCTTTATATATATATATATATATATATATATATATATATATATATATATATATATATATATATATATATATATATATATATATATATATATATATATATATATATATATATATATATATATATATATATATATATATATATATAATTATTTGTAATAGAATTAATATTCGGTAGTGTCATTTAATTTTTAAATATTTATTATGTTTCTAATTTAAATAGTTTAAATCTTTAGTTAAAAATAATTTTTCAAATTTTTATTATATTTCTAATTTTTATTTTGTTTCCAATTTAAACAATTTAAAATTTATTGTCAAAATAATTTTACATTTTTTATTATATACTTTAAATTAATTAAATACATCTTAAATACATTTTATTTTATTCTTAAATTAATTAAAAAATAAAATTCAAATTTAATATATCATATTGATTTTTGTAAAGAAATGGTGATCAAATTTAGTGCAAGAAAAGAAATAAACAGCACCTGGGAGTTAAAAAGGTAAACTGATGCAAGGTAAGGAGGAAGAGGGGCCAAAGGATGGCACACCCTAATGATCCAAGCCTGCAACACACATGCGGAAGCAAACAAACACAAGAGTGAGAGAGAATGCCAGATCCTTTCATATATTATCATCAATTTGAATCATACATGCTAGGCTATAAGGCCTTCCTAGTTAGGGCCTGATATTACAGTGAATTACAGAAGTCCTCAAACATGCGAGGATCTCTCAAAAATCTCCAATCTAAAATTTTACTATCTTCTATCAAAATTCGCTCCCTAAACTACCACCAAACATCTACATTTATACAAGAAGCTACCGAGTTGAGTCAGCCTTTAGATCCATAATTAATGGAAGTAACAGTCAAATCTAGGATCACATGCTTCCCAATGATGGATACCAACATTAATTTTGTGATCCAATATAAATGCACAAGTCAGCCACAACAGGAAACAAAACTAGACCCGTCGGTAAGCAAGATAACCAAGCAGCAGACAGACAATGCCAAGCGCTAGTAAAATAACCGACCGCCCAGCAGAGAACTGACCACACTCACTAACGAAAGGAAACCGACCAACTACCGGCCAACTCGGTCAAAGCAGAAACTGAGCAACACAGAAAAAAATCTAAATTCTTTTTGGTGACACAGGATTGCCAAGGACCCGAGATGCTCTTGCATCAGACACCTGGGGTTATTTTGAAATGATTCTCTGAATCATTTGGTAGGGCTGGTCTGAGCTGCATCCAAATCAGACTGTGAAATCCAAGAACTGTCTTCCATCGGTCTATTCTTCCACTTAACCAGATATTCCATGTATTGTTTTCCTCTTGTACTTTTGCCAACTCTTTCCTTCAAAATTTGTTCCACTTCATCGTTTTGCTTCTTAGGATATTCTATCAGTACTGTCACTTCTTCATCAGGTTCATGATACTCATATAAATTAGCAATATTGAAAATCAGTGATATGTCTATGTCATCAGGTAACTCAATCTCATATGCATTTCCATTGTCAAATTTCCTCAGAATTTTGCAAGGTCCAAACTTCTTCATCTTCAGCTTTCCATATGTTCCAACAGGAAACCGACCTTTCTTCAAATGAACCATCACTGCATCACCAACATCAAAATTTTTATGTCTTCTTGATCTATCAACTATGTCTTTGTATTTCCAATTACTATCTTCCAGCTTCAGCTTCACATCTTCATGCAATGTCCTCATATATTCAGCAAACTTTACTCCTTTAGCACTTCTCTTATTCTCATCAGCAATGTCTCTCAAATCAGATATTCCTCTCGGTTGTGTGTCATTCACAATTTCAAATGGTGTCTTTCCAGTACTCATATTCATTGAATTATTATATGCAAACTATGCTTGTGCTAACACAGAATCCCAATTACTTGGTGTGTCTCCAACTAAACATCTCAAAAGATTTCCCAAACTTCTGTTCACAACTTCAGTCTGTCCATCGGTTTGTGGGTGAAATGTAGAACTATATTTCAATTCAGTGCCAAATTTCTTCCAAAATGTTTTCCAAAAATAACCAATAAATTTACTGTCTTGGTCAAAGATAATACTCCTTGGTAATCCATGCAATTTGACAATTTCCTTAAAGAAAAGATCTACTACATGTACTGCATCTGATGTCTTTCTACAAGGTATAAAATGTGTCATCTTAGAAAATCTATCCACAACAACAAATATTGAATCATTACCTCTTACTGTCTTCGATAAGCCAAGAACAAAGTCCATACTGATGTCAATCCAAGGTTTCTCAGGAACACCAATCGGTGTATACAATCCAGTATTCTGACTTACTCCTTTTGTAACTTGACAAATTTCACAACTTTTCACAAATTTTTGAACATATCTATACAACTACGGCCAATAGTACTTCTCCTTAAGAAAATTCCATGTTTTATCAATACCAAAATGTCTAGCCAAACCACTACTATGTTTCTCTTTTATCAAATTAGATCTCATTAATCCTCTCAGTATACACAACTGAATACCTTTAAACAACATACCTTCCTGAATAAAATATTCATCCCATTTAATATCTTGTTGATCTTGAATAGGTTCTCTACACTTTCTCCATGGCTCAGAAAAATTAGAGTCATTTTCATACAAACCTCTCATCTCATCAAAACCAAGAGCTTCAATTTTCATCTTGGTCATCAAAGATCTTCTTCTACTCAATGCATCAGCAACTCGGTTAGTGACTCCACTCTTATGCTTTATCACAAATGTATAACTTTGCAAATACTCAACCCATTTCATATGTCTCTGATTCAACTCATTCTGACTACCCAAATATTGTAAAGCCTTATGATTAGTATACAACACAAATTCACTCGGTATCAAATAATGTCTCTATTTCTTCAGTGCTTGAACAATAGCATAGAATTCTTGATCATACATAGAATATTTCCTTTTAGCATCATTTAACTTTTCACTAAAGAAAGCAACAGGTTTACCTTCTTGACTCAACACAACTCCAATTGCACTTCCACTTGCATCACATTCTACTTGAAATACCTTACTGGAATCAGGTAATGCCAAAACAGGTAATTCAGCAACCTTCTGCTTGAGGGTCTCAAAAATTTTGTCAGCTCCATGTATCCATTTGAATTCTCTTTTGTCTCCTCTCATAGTCTCAGTCATAGCATTACAAATTGAACTAAAATTCCTTATGAACTTTTGGTAAAAACTTGTCAAACCATGAAATGATCTTACCTCACTAGCATTCATAGCTGTAGACCAATTCAAAATAGCTTCAACCTTTTTAGGATCCATCTTCAAACCATCAGTTGAAATAACAAATCCCAAGTACACAATCTCTTCTTTCATGAACGAACACTTTTTCAGATTTATCAGCAACTTTTCTTCTTTCAATCTCTGCAAAACTTGTCTAACATGCAACAAATGTTCTTCTCTAGTCTTACTGAATATCAGAATATCATCAAGATATACAGTCACAAATTTACCCAAGAATTTTTTCAAACCCTCATTCATCAACCTCATAAAAGCACTCAGTGAATTAATTAAACCATAAGGCATAACCAACCACTCATACAAACCTTCCTTTGTCTTGATAGCAATCTTCCATTCATCACCTTCTCTGATTCTGATCTGATGATACCCACTTTTCAAATCAATCTTTGTGAAATATTTTGCTCCAGTCAAACTATCCATTATATCATCCATTCTCGGTATAGGAAACTTATACTTCACTGTTATCTTATTGATTCTCTAGAATCAGTACACATTCTCCATTCTCCATTCTTCTTTGGTGCCAATACAACAGGTACTGCACAAGGACTCAAACTTTCTCTGATCAAACCTTTCTCCAACAACTCTTGAATCTGTCAGTTCAATTCCTGATTCTTGGTAGGTGTCAACTGATGAGGTGCCTTATTTGGTAAACTAGCTCTAGGGATTAGATCCATACAATGATCAATGCTTCTTCGGTGGCAAACCATCTGGTACATTATCAGAAATGATATCACTGTACTCGATGAGTAACTTATCAATCTCCTCAGGGACATTATCCTCTATTTTCTTACTCAGCTTATTAGGAATCACAAAAAAACATACACCATTCCTCTTCAATGAGTTAACAAACTTCCTTCCTTCCATCAAGAAAACTTTCACATATGTGTAGACAATACTAACAGGTTCTTCCATCAATGGTAACAAGATTTGTTTCTTTCCATCAGCCACAATAGTATACTTATGCAATCTCCCATCATATATAGCATGTCTATCATATTGCCAAGGTCTACCCAACAAAATATGACAACAATCCATAGGCATGATATCACATAACACATTATCATAGTACTTTCCAATCTTCAAATTCACATAATATTGTTCACTTACCAGGAGTGTATGTTCATCTTTGATCCATGAAATCTGATAGGGCTTCGGATGTACCAACCTTTCCAACTGCAATTTCATGACCATCTCTTCAGATGCCAGGTTCTCCGAGCTACCACTATCAATGATTACCTTCCAAAATTTGTCAGAAACTCTACATCTGGTCTTGAATAAACTTTTCCTTACTAGATCTTCCTTCTTGCTTTCATTCCATAGTGCTCTCCTTACCATCAAGTAATTTTTTTCTTAGGTTCATTCGGTGACTCTTCTTGCACCAAAGGATTTCTACTACTACCAGCCTTATTACTAGCTTGTGTACATTTAAAAGATCTATGTCCTTCTTCTCCATAATTATAAAAAGTTCCTTGGGAACTTCCTCTGCCATAACCACCTCGGTAATTATAGCCTCTGCCTCTAGAACTTTCACCTTTCCACTCGATCTTGCCTTTGTCTAGATTTGTATTTTCTAGTTCAAATCTATCATTTTCACCATTAGATCTACCTCTTCTCCTAGGGAATCTACCACCTTGACCTCTCTGTCTCTGCTCATGTCTCTTGTTCAATTTTTTCTCGGCTTTCAAAGCAAATTGATAAGCCTCTTCAATGTTTTCCAATTTGACCATACTAATTTCCTCTTGGATGGAAACCCTCAAACCATTTAGGTATCTACCGATTCTTTCCACATCATCTTCATCATGTCCAGATCTGATATCTAATCTATAGAATTACTTAGTATACTCTTTTACCGAGCTATCTTTCTATCTCAAACTTTGCATTTGCCGAACTAGGTTAATCTGATAATCACAGGGTAAGAACTTTCCTTTCAATTTATTGACCATTTTACACCATACCTTGATTTTGTCTTTGCTTTTCCTCTTCCGATCCAATTATAGATGTTCCCACCATAAGGATGCATGACTTTTTAACTTTGTGCTTGCAATCTTCACCTTCTTATCCTCAGAAATGTTTTCATATTCAAAATACTTTTCCATCTCAGTGATCCAATCCACCAATTCATCAAAATCTAGTTTTCCACTATACTCAGGGGGATTGAAATGTGGTGTTGACTTTAGACTTATCAAAGCTGTCAAAAATATTTCTTCACCTTGATCCATAATAGGAGCAAGTTCTGCATTCGCCTGTTCTTCTTCAATTTCATCATCACTAACATCTTCAAGATGTTTGCCTCTTCTTTCCAAGCTGTTTCCAATGTTTCTAACCTAGCAGCAATCTATCTTAGCATATCTGCCAATCCTGGATCTACATCTTGCCTCCCACAAACCATCTTGACAACCCTCTACAATTGCAGGTTAGATCACAATCTTCTACCCCACAACAATTCAACTAGGGCTTCAAGAGGAACCTGCAAACCTAGATCCACAGACCTAGATCAAGATCTCACCTCGCTCTGATACCACCTGACGCAAGGCAGGGAGCAAGAGGGGCCAAAGGATGGCACACTCTAATGATCCAAGCTTGCAACACACATGCGGAAGCAAACAAACACAAGAGTGAGAGAGAGAATGCCAGATCCTTTCATATATTATCATCAATTTGAATCATACATGCTGGGTTGTAAGGCCTTCCTGATTAGGGCCTGATATTACAATGAATTACAGAAGTCCTCAAACATGTGAGGATCTCTCAGAAATATCCAATGTAAAAGTCTACTATCTTCTATCAAAACTCACTCCCTAAACTACCACATTTATACAAGAAGCTACCGAGCTGAGTCGGCCTTCAGATCCACAATTAATAGAAGTAACAGTCAAATCTAGGACCACATGCTTCCCAATGATGGATACCAACATTAATTCCATGATCCAATATAAATGCACAAGTCAGCCACAACAGGAAACAAAACTAGACCCGTCGGTAAGCAAGATAACCGAGCGCCAGTAAAATAATCGACTGCCCAAGAGAGAACTGACCACACTCGGTAACCAAAGGAAACTGACCAACTACCGACCAACTCGGTCAAAGAAGAAATTGAGCAACACAGACAAAACTCTAAATTCTTTTTGGTGACACAGGATTGCCAAGGACCCGAGATGCTCTTGCATCATAAACATATTATTCTTTTTGTTATGAATATCCACTTCCATTTGGAAACTTACACTATGTGGTGGTTTCTAGTTTTTTAGCCATGTATGTATTTTTTTCTATAATGTGGGCGGGAATTTCGGAGTGACACCAAGGACATTTTCGTGTATAAGGGCTTAAATATTTTAGTTAATCAAATTATCAATAAATAATATTTATATATTAGAAACTTAAATAATATTCAGTTTAACTATATAAAATATGAAATATATAACAAAATAACAAATATTCTAATTTCTAATGGATTCACATATATTATTTTAATCACCACTTAAAGCAGGAAATCCAAAACTCATTGCAATAGTACTTGCATAACCTACGAAAAGTACTAATAACTTTCAATATACTCTTGTTATAAATAGTGAATTTTAATTACAAATGATATATGTCATATATAATGATTTATAATGTCTACTGGGTTTCTTTTTTCTGGCATACTAGGCACTATAAATATTTCAAACACAAATCAAATTAGTGAAAAAATTAAAAACCCATCCGATCTGGAAAAAATAATTCAAGTGAAACTAATCTTACCTTAGATAACTTGGCACCACTTTCTTTAAGCCATTTTTCTATACATGACCTACCAAAAAAGTGGCCACACGCAACAGAGCTGCAAAATTTCACATTCAATTGAAGAATTTTTTAACTTCAAACTACAAAGAATATAATCCTAACCCTCAACTCAATCTTCCCTGATATGTATATAACCAATTTTATAACATTCATCTTAATTATTCAAAGGCTATAATTATTCAACTCAATGCTATTAAATGTTGCATTTTTTGAATTATTCTTATGTGATAAATTAGTATATCATATTTGGAAATTTTGTTCAATTTTTCTTCAATTTGTATCAATAATATAAATTATATCATGTTTCCAAATGCAACTTTTTGTTAATTTAAATCAAAAAAATCCACAAAATAATATATTATTCCACTATAAGTAACATGTAAACTTTGAAATGGTAATGCAAAATGGTTATTCTAATTAATTCTATATACTGATGTTTGTTACGAGCCCCTCTGCTTCAGTGACCTCAAATGATATCTTTGAGATTGAATTTTACAAGTGTACGTGAATAATTGCAGACTTGTGCACAACTATAATCAAAGTTGTGGAGAACAAAGCTATGTTGAGGAACTGGAAATAATGCAGATGGAAAATGTTGTGAAATTTTTGCGCGAGACATCTGCAAAAGTGGATGCATTTCCATCGATGATGAGAGAAGTCTACTGCAATCATTGTACAAATAAGGGTCACAATACCAACTTCATCGTTGAAGAATATGTGATGTACTTGCATCATTATGGAGAAATGTTATTGATTTAGATCGTTCTTATCTTGGCTTTCACACTTCTTAATTATATAAATAGTTGTATTGGGACTTCTATTTCCCCTTTCATCTATGTAAGTTTCATGAACAAGATAATAAATAAATAGTTTGGGCTATTCCCATCATGATTACCCCTATACTTGTAACATTTTGCAACATGTTTTGTTGAATTCTGTATTTCAAATATTTATTCCTTCAATGGATGTGCTGAATAAATGTGAGGAATTAATTATAGAGGATATCTTATTCATTTCTACTTCTAACCTAACCCTAATCAATGTTAAACAATTATACCAAAACCTTTAACTATATAAAATAAAATATTAAGACTAAATCTGAAATGAAAACTAAAATAAAACTATATCTTAACCCATAGCACGATGTTAAATTAACAACAATGATTATCGTAACCCTAACTCTACATGTAACCTGAAAACTCTGTTGTAGGCCTAAATGTAATAGTAAGTATTACTCTTACATGGCCATATTACCAACCCTAATGTAAGCTTGTGGTGACTAATCAAGAAAGTACTGTACACTTTTCCTACCGACCTCGCCGAGGTTCACAAATTTTTTTGAGGCCGACTACTTTTCGGTTATTTGGGCTGACATGTTATAATTATTCTAACCCTAAAGCGGCAAAAATATTGTATAATATGGCTTAGGGTTAGGGATTTTTTAATGTATGATTTTAGTACTTGCGATGGAATTGAGCTGTAATGGATTACGGATTGTAATCAGGTTGTAATCACTGGATAATAATAATATCGGACTCATTGTTGGTGGACGCAGCCCAGGGATTGGGTGAACCACATTAAATCTTTGTGTCTTATGTTCTTTTCTGTGTGGTTTATTATTTTCTAATATTAGTTATATTTGCACATAATTGTTATTTATGTTTGGTTAATCCTAACAAGTGGTATCAGAGCGAGGTTATTTCGTTCGTTCTTTCATTTATTCTCTAAAGCAGGTCTCACGAGTTAGTGGGAGAGTCTCTCGGTTAACTGGGAGAAATGGCAGACGAGGGTAGGCTAAAGGTTGATAAGTTTAATGGGCAGAACTTCCAGTTATGGAAGATGCAAATGGAGGACTATCTCTATCAAAAGGATTTATGGCAGCCATTAGAGGGAATAGCCAAGAAAGAAGCAGCAATGTCTCAGGAAGATTGGGATATTTTGGATAGGAAGGCACTGGGGAGTATTCATCTATGCCTGGCACAATCGGTGGCATTCAATATTACTGGAGCAACAAAAGCTAAAGATCTGATGGACACCCTAGCGAAGTTGTATGAAAAGCCTTCAGCTTCAAACAAGGTATTTCTTATGAAGCGTTTATTTAATATGAAAATGGTAGAAGGTGGATCAGTCGCTAATCATTTGAATGAGTTTAATATAGTTACAAGTCAGTTAACCTCAGTTAAAATTACATTCGATGATGATGTTAGGGCTCTCTTGATTTTTTGTTCTTTGCCAGAAAGCTAGAATGGCTTGGTAATGGCTGTTAGTAATTCTATTTCTGGTTCAAATACCCTAAATTTTGATGATGTTGTTGGTGTTATATTGAGTGAGGAAATTCATAGGAAAAGCTTAGGGGCATCCACATCGGGTAGTGTATTGAATGCAGAAAGCAGAGGCAGAACAAGAGATAGAGGAAACAACTCTGGAAATCGTGGGAAATCAAGAGGCAAATCAAATGGAAAGAGGTCTGGATCCAAAGGGCCAAATGATTGCTGGTACTATAGAAAACCAGGACATAAGAAGAAAGATTGTTGGTCTCGGAAGAAAGATCAAGGAGACAAAAATGATGGAAACAAGGAGGCAAATGTGGTAAGTAACAAATCTGAAGAGGATGCTTTGCTTTTATCTTTAGAAAATGTTGATGATTCATGGGTGTTAGATTCGGGGGCTTCATTTCATGCTACACCCCATAGAGGTTATTTTGTTGATTATTTCCAAGGGGATTTTGGGCTAGTTTATTTGGGAGATAATGAACCCTGTCAAACTATTGGAAAAGGAAAAATCAAGATTAAGTTGCAGAATGGGAATCATTGGCTACTACAAGAGGTAAGACATGTTACAAGGTTGAGTAGAAATTTAATTTCAGCAGGGCAACTGGGTGATGAGGGTTGCACAGTTACTTTTAATGATAGAAATTGGAAGGTTTCAAAAGGTTCCTTACTAGTAGCAAAAGGTGTGAAAGTAGGCACCTTATATCTTTGTATAGGTCATACTGTTCCTTCTACTTTAATTATTTTAGAAGAAAATGAATGTTCAGGAACAGTGGCTATAGTTGAGCAGGAAGAACATCAAATCGTTGCTGTAGATTCTAACATAGCATTGTGGCACAACAGACTCGGGCACATGAGTGAAAAAGGTATGAAATTACTTCATTCAAAGAAATTTTTACCTGGTCTGAAATGTGTCAATATGGATTTCTGTGAAAGTTGTGTTTATGAAAAACAAAAGAGAGTTAGTTTTGTGAAGAATGGGAAGGAAAAGAAAAATGAGAGATTGGAGCTTGTGCATACAGATGTATGGGGATCAGCTCAGGTATCTTCCCTTGGTGGCTCTCTGTGTTATGTTACATTTATAGATGATGCAACAAGAAAAGTATGGATTTATTTCCTTAGACAGAAATCTGATGTATTTCAAACTTTTAAGAAATGGAAATGCTTGGTTGAGAATGAGACTGGTAAAAAGTTAAAATGTCTCAGATCTGATAATGGTGGTGAGTATTGCAGCATAGAATTTGAAGAATATTGTTCCTCTAATGGTATTCATAGGTAAAAAACTGTACCAAGGACTCCACAAGAAAATGGAGTGGCTGAACGCATGAATAGGACAATAATGGAGCGTGCAAGGAGTATGAGGTTGCATGCTAGGCTGCCCAAAAATATGTGGGTAGAGGCTGTGAACACTACTATTTATTTAATCAATAGAGGCCCCTCTACTCCTTTGGACTGTGGTATTCCAGAGGAAGCATGGAGTGGTAAGAAGGTGAGTTATTCTTTTCTCAAAACCTTTGGTTGTGAAGCTTTTGCACTTATAGACTCTGAAAATAGAACCAAGCTGGAAGCTAAGTCAAAAAAATATGTATTTGTTGGATATGGCATTGATGAATTTGGTTACAGGCTTTGGGATTTTGAAAATCATAAAATTGTAAGAAGCAGGGATGTCATATTCAATGAGAAAGTATTGTACAAAGCTCTATTGGTGCAGCATGAGAAGAAAGAAAATGATTATGTAGTACTAGATGATACTCCACAAGTTCATGTTCCAGTAGTTCCTTATGCTCCACAACAATAGCAACAACAAATACCACACACACCAGTGAATGTTAGATGGTCAACACGGCTAAGTAGACCTCCAAAAAGATTTTCTCCATCTTTGTATTCTATTTTGTTAACCAATGCTGGTGAACCTGAATGTTATAATGAAGTTGTGCAGGTGGATACAAAGCTTCAGTGGGAGTCTGCAATGATAGATGAAATGGACTCTTTGCTAAAAAATCAAACATGGGATTTATGTAAGTTACCTGCAGGTAAAAGGGCTTTACAGAATAAATGGGTTTACAGGATAAAAGAAGAGGATGGAGGTAAGAAAATATTTAAAGCTAGATTAGTCGTAAAAGGATTTGCACAGAAACATGGTATTGATTTTCATGAGATATTTCTCCTATTGTTAAAATGACTTCTATCTGTATTGTTTTAAGTATTGTGGCTACTGAAGATTTGCATTTAGAGAATCTTGATGTTAAAATAGCTTTTCTTCATGGTGATTTGGATGAAGAAATATATATGGTTCAACCAGAAGGATTTGAGGTCAAGGGTAAGGAGAATTTGGTGTGTAGATTGCAGAAAAGTTTATATGGCTTGAAGCAAGCACCTCAGCAATGGTATATTAAATTTGACACTTTTATGAATGAGCATGGATATAGTCGGTGTCATTCTGACCATTGTGTTTATTTTAAGAGGTTGGATGATGACAGCTACATTATTTTATGTTTATATGTTGATGATATGCTTGTAGCTGGGTCTAACATGGATCATATTTAGGGGTTGAAACAACAGTTAGCAAAATCTTTTTCTATGAAGGATTTGGGGGCAGCAAAACAAATCTTTGGTATGAAAATTTGTAGAGATAGGAAAAATAGGAAATTGTGTCTATCTCAGGCTGATTATATTGAGAAGGTGTTGCAACGTTTCTCTATGGAAAATGTCAAAGCTGTCAGCACACCTTTGCCTGGTCATTTGAAATTCACTAAGATATGTGTCCCAAGACACCAGAAGAAGAGACTAAAATGTCTAAGGTACCTTATGCTTCAGCTGTAGGGAGCTTAATGTATGCTATGGTATGTACTAGGCTAGATATTGCACATGCAGTGGGAGTAGTTAGCCGATATATGAGTAACCCTGGTATTGAGCATTGGAATGTAGTCAAATGGATTCTCAGATATTTGAGAGGTACATCCAGTAAGTGTTTACACTTTGGGGGTTCTACTACTACTGTACAAGGCTATGTTGACTTAGATTTGGAAGGAGATATAGATAGCAGGAGGAGTACTACAGGTTATATATTTATTGTTGGTGGGACGGCAGTAAGTTGGATTTCTCAACTACAAAAGGTGGTTTCTTTATCCACTACAAAGACAGAGTATGTTGCTGCTACAAAGGCAGCCAAGGAGATGATATGGCTTCAATTCTTCATGGAAGAACTGGGACATCCACAAAAGGATAATTTTTTACATACAGATAGCCAAAGTGCCATTCATCTTGCAAAGAATTCTGCTTTGCACTCAAAGACCAAACACATACAGTTGCGGTACCATTTCATTCGGTCAGTTTTGGATGATGGGAAGTTAAGGCTAGAAAAGATTCATACTAATGATAATCCAGCAGATATGTTTACAAAGGTAGTAACAAGGGAGAAGTTGAACTCATGTTCAGCTTCAGTTAGTCTTCTAGACTGAACAAAATAAAGGAACAGCTGAGTCCAGGGTGGTTTGATCCAGTGGGAACCTCATATGGTAGCGGTATTGCTATAGGATCAGTCTCTAAGTGGGAGGTTTTTTTGTATAGTGTGGATACTGATCAGTCACCAAGTGGGAGATTGTTAGCTTGCGGTGACTAATCAGGAAAAAACTGTACACTTTTCCTCCTGACCTCACCGGGGTTTGGGGTTGGGTCGGGCCCCGAGTGGGGGTTCGAGGGCGCAGCCCTCGAGGCAAATTTTTTTGAGGTCGACTACTTTTTGATTATTTGGGCTGACATGTTATAATTATTCTAACCCTAAAGCGGCAAAAATATTGTATAATATGGCTTAGGGTTAGGGATTTTTTTATGTATGATTTTAGTACTTGCGGTTGAATTGAGCTGTAATGGATTACGGATTGTAATCAAGTTGTAATCACTGGATAATAATAATATTGGACTCGCTGTTGGTGGACGTAGCCCAGGGATTGGGTGAACCACGTTAAATCTTTGTGTCTTGTGTTCTCTTCTGTGTGGTTTATTTTTTTCTGATATTAGTTCTATTTGCACATAATTGTTATTTCTATTTGGTTGATCCTAACACCTAATGCTAACAGTAACTGTAAACATAGAATCATATCCCTAATCACAACCCTAACCCTAACTCTAATATGTTATTAACATTATAATTACTTATATATGGTAATCATTCAAGTTAGTTGTTACGATGTCCCTACCATTAAACGTACGTTAAATGGCAATGTTAAATGTGATACTGATGATAATTATCACGTTAAATTGTAAAAAACATCAAAAAATGTATGACCAAGTATTATACTTTAATCCTAACTCTAAAACCTAGATCTCGTCACTAACTACGTCCATAATCTTACTACCACACAAATCCTAATACTAATCGTATACCTAACACTACATATGATTTAACCCTAACTATAAACCGTACATCCTAACACTGCACACAACCTTAAATTTACCCTAGCCCTAACCTTACATGTACAATAGCCTAAATGTACCAATAACTATTAGTAATCTTGACCATATTACTAACTATAATGCTAACCCTAACCCCTTACCCTAATCTTTACCTTTAATGTGAGAGGTGCAAGTCCAAAACTAATAGTGCTCCTAAGGTTAAAATTAAAACCTAATTGTAACCATAACCCTATCGATTACCATACATAAAATGGTAAACACGATAGTTATACTAACCCTTAATATGATAGTAATCCCAACTATAAACATAGAATCCTATCCCTAGTCGTAACCCTAACCCTAACTCTAATATGTTATTGTTAAAATTATAATTACTTATATATGGTAACCATTCAAGCTAGTTGTTACCATGTCCCTACCATTAATTGTACATTAAATGGTAATGTTAAATGTGATACTAATGATAATTATCACGTTAAACTGTAAAAAACATCCAAAAATGTATTGCAAAGTATGATACTTTAATCCTAACTCTAAAACCTAGATCCCATCGCTAACTACATCCATAATCTTATCCTCAGAAAAACCCCAATACTAATTGTATACCTAACACTACATATGTTTCAACCCTGACTATAAGTCGTGCATGCTAATACTACACACAACCTTAAACTGACCCTAACCCTAATCCTACATGTACAATAGCCAAAATGTAATAGTAACTATTGTATACACTTAAAAATGGCTTGATAAATTAATTAAATATTTATTATTTAATTAACAAAACAAAACAATTGTTAAAATCCTACAAAAGACTGTCAATGATGTTGGCTGTAACTGGCATCTCCAACTTAATCTAGCCTTATGGGCTTACCGCACCTCCATCCATACTCCTACTGGAGCCATTCCATACTCCCTTGTCTATGGATCTGAAGTAGTCCTGCCTCTCGAGGTCGAGTTTCCTTCACTACGTGTTACTCTTAAAGATTTAATTCTCGATGAAGAGTGTAGAGTTGCACACCTGACTAAATTGGAACTCCTAGATGAACGCCATCAGCGAGCCTATGATCATTTGAAAGTTTATCAGCAGTGTTTGTCCTGTCAGTACAACAACAAGGTAAAGATCAGAGACTTTCAGTTGGGTGACTTAGTCCTTCGAGAAAATCCAAAGAATCAACAACATCGTGAAAAGAAGGGCAAGTTCGAACCTAATTGGTTAGGACCTTTTGTGATTACAGCGGTCTATGGTTCTGGGGCCTATCAATTATCTACACCTGAAGGGGATCCCTTGGATGAACCTCTTAACAGCATCCATCTCAAGAAGTTCTATCCTTGAAATCCCAATGTAAGGGGCATGTACATAGTCTGTATATATATTCTATAAATAAAAAAAAGTCAAAATACAAAAAAAAATCATAAAATCAAAAGAAAACTGCAATAAAAGCATATGGTGAAAACCTGGAAACAGGTGTTGTGTGACAAGTTAGCTCCTCTATCTATTAGGATTCTTCTAGTGTGTCTGTTCATTGTATATATCCACAATAAAACAGTTACTCAGTCCTTGTCTCCACCATCTATATATCATAATAAAATGGCCAGTTCATATACCATCCATTGTATCTACCCATAATCAAACCCCATCATAGCTTGATCTTTTGTCATGGTCTTCATCCTAGTCTTGTTGCGTCTTTCTTCATCCATAATAAGTCAGTCCATCACCTAGCTAGGGGCATGTCCTCGACCTAGTTTGGGAAGTGGATCTATGATAGTCGTGACTCTTAGAGGACAAAATGGAGTTATTTTCACCAGGCAAGGCGAACGCAATCAAATGCTCTTTCACAATGGTATCTTCGTGCTGAATCAGAATCTATGATCTATCCTTCGAATTGTGACTGCTTATCTATACATCTTGACTATGCATCATCATTTGAATTGATTAACATATCCTCAATCTATCTTTTTGGCAAAAGAAATGTATATTCATGGCAGGCATGTTAGAATGATTTGTTATAAATTATGCATTCATATCTAGATTTCATTGTTATCATGTTTCACTTTCCTATGCTATTCTGGGATATCTTTGACATGAGTTTGAAACTCCCATATGTCATTGATTAGAATAGCTGGGATGGGGCATGGTATTTTCTTTTATTGCTGTTTGTGGGGTATTTTCTAATTAAATTGAAGGAACAAGTAATTGGGGTGTCTGTGTATAAGTGCCTTCATCCATTTCATAGTATTGACAACATGCAAATCATGTTGCTCTGCAAATACTATTTATGGTGATACGCCATCGCATACCTCGACTCCAAATATTTGTTCCCCGATGGAAGGGGGGAATATTCCTTCTCTATTACGCAAACGAAACTCAGGTCATCTCGATTCAATTATACCTAGATGCTTTTCAAGTTTGCAATATTAAACTCCATGCAAGCAGTGCTCAGGTCATCCTGGTTTAATTATACCATGATGCTTGTATTTTCTTGCAACATAACGAGCTCAATGATGAAAATAAAATTCTAGTTATTATGAAGTTCTAAGATGTTACATGAAGTTGTGGAGATACTCATTTCATATTTCATTTTGCATTGCATTTTACCATCTCCTACATTGCATATCAGTGCTCCTTTTATAGAGATTTGTAGGTTATCTTTTAGGTTATCTGATTCTCCTAGTCCATTCTTCTTATGTCAAAAACATTGTTATTTCAGTTGAGGACATTTGGACAACCAAAAATATTAAGACATTTTGCATTTAACATTTTAAGACATGCATAATCTTCATTAGGTGTGTTCATTTGTATATCATTTGATCGCTTGTTATAGCTCTCATTTCATTTCATTTTTTTCTTTTGTCACGTTATCAGTTATTATATTCAATCATCTTAGGTATATTATCATTTATTACATTCGATATCATTTGCATTCCATTGTCATTTATTATCCATTACATGTATTATATCATCATGCCTTTCTTATCTATTACATTTATTCATTATCCATTATTCACATTTGTTTTACATCATTGCATTATTCATCACATTACATAGCATTAGTAACCATCATTTATGACATGCATTTCTATATTCACATCATCTGGTAGATTATTAACTATTATGCATCACATATTAAAGTAAATCATTTTGCATTTTAAGACATCCATTCTATGCATATTAAAGTAAATCATCACATCCTACATATGTCAGTACGCACATGTATATAAACATCATAGCAAATCATGATAGACCTGCATCAATCATATAGCGACCATAAAACAACAAAAATGTCCAAATGTCCAATGATATAAATCAATAACAATGTGTCCATAGTTAGTGTCTATCACATCAAAAAACATAATGATACAATGAAACATAATGGTACAATAGTCTATACAATGATCTCTCGAGATCTATGACCCACTGCCTCCAAACTTTGTCTGCCGCTGTCTACGAGATGCAATATGGCCCTGTGCTGCTGAACTCCCTGATGCTGAGGATCCACCCTGATCTCCTAAAACTATGGGTGCTCTAGGGGGCTGTGATGATACCCCTCCACTACCAGCTGGTGCCCCTCTGTCATATACTATTGTCCTGATGGCTACTGAGTTGTCCCTATAACTCCCAATCCACTGATCCCTTGAGACTGCCTGTTTGTAGACCTCTCGCCAGTAGGATATCTCCTTCTCAGCATGTATCATGGCTTTGATGTTGTCTCCATGAGGACCCAACTCCTCTGTCCTCTGCAGCTCATCCAATATGCAATATGCTCCCAATGCCCAAACATGGAGTAGTGTCACACCTGCTGATAGAGATGCACCCCTATGGTACACCACCTGATGTAAATCATGATACAGATGTGATAATAAACACACCCCCTAGGAAAATTGGGTCCCCTCCATCACCCGTTGTAATGTGCGGCCCCATCCAACTGCAAATCCGTGTGACCTACGATCAGGGCATATGAATCCCCCAATCGCGCCTGCTAGAACCACTAGAAGAGGGTCATACAAATCAACCATATCCTCCCAACTAATCTCTCCATCCTCTATATCCTCATCCCCAAAGATGGCTCTGCACTCTGTGACTCCGTCGTGCTGATCATACTGAACTAACTCTCCTGTGATGGGAAGTCAGAGGATGCGATATACATCCTCTAGTGTCATTGTCATCTCCCCTGTCGGAAGATGGAAGGTACTCATCTCCGAGTGTCATCTCTCTGCTAACGTAGTCATCATACTTAGATTCGCCCGAATCTCAGGCGTGTAAATCACATAATATAATCCTGACGCTCCAATCAACAGTCTGTCAGTCTCTGACAGTGCTGGTCTCAAGTTCTGTGTGACAGGATATCTCTCCCGTGACATCAGAATATCTGTGATATCCTCCTAGCAAGTCAACAATAATCAACCTATCAGATTTTGATAAACTGATCTATCAATCTATCTATCCTATCATATCAAATTCAAACATGTTATTATCACGTGTTTTAACATATGATTCTATCAATTATCTATGTTCAAGACTGGTTAACTAGCGAGCATGCTACAATGTTGCCTATCTTGATAAAATCAATCATAATCAATTGCTGATAGATCCAATCGGCTTATCGACATCCAGTTTGCCCTAATTGACTCTCTAGTTTGAACACATTCTACCACTTAACACATATCCGCAACATTAAAACATGTATGCGCAGTATTATT